>JAVIAB010000156.1:51771747-51996747 GCA_032433765.1 Megaustenia siamemsis
TCCCCACCTGTCCTATACTGTTTTCCGGCCTAAATCTTCTTTTCTTCTTCATGGATACCATGCATGTTGTTGTATTCATGTTGCTTTATTCATGTTCTTGTATTAATGTCGTTGTATTAAAGTTGTATTTAAATTGTTGTTGTATTCATGTTGTTGTATTCTTCTTCTTCTTCTTCTGCGATCATGGCTCATTCAGAGTAGGATTCCGGACTTTCTTATGAAGGCAGCTGTCTGTTGAAGTGATTCGGTTGCCCCTTATAGTTTCTCTTTCAGGGAGGTGGGTGTGAACCACATTGTCCTTCTCAGGTCTGTGTACTGGGGGCAATCCTGTAGAACATGTTTTGTAGTCATATTGTCCAGTGTACAGTTGTATTGGCTGGTAGTACCTATTTTGAGTTTGTTGAAAATGTGGTTTCTCATTCTGTTGTGGCCAGTGCGTAGGCGAAGTATGATGACTTGATCCCACCTTGATAGTTGGATGTATCCGTCCCTCTCATTAGTTATAGTTTGGGTGTTCTCGTTTCCATTTTTCATGGTACTGGCCTTTGATGATGGATTTGGCTTCGTCGTAGCTGAACAGATGGTTCTCTTGTGGTAATCTCCCTCCCTCTTTAGCTAATTTGTCTGCGCGTTCGTTTTCGTGTATATTACAGTGTGATGGTATTCAATGGATGATCACTTTCTGGAAGTTATTGCATAGTTGGTCTAGGGTTGTTCTCAAGTCATCTAGCTCATTGTTCCTGAGGTTTTTAGAGCTGTTAGGACTGACAGTGCATCAGTCAGTATAACTGATTTCTTGTTCATGTTATTTTTGTGTTAGCCAGCTTTGCAGCATCTTTGAGGGTTTCAGTTTCTGCTTTATAGTTGTTTGAGAATTTCCCAGTAGCTATTGACTTGGTGATCTAATTCTGGTTATTACGCCTCAGGAACACACCTCCCCCTCCATTTCTGGTGGCATTTGTAGCAGAGCCATCTGTGTATATGTGTGACCAGGAGTCCTGTGGGTAGTTGCCGTTTGTGTGTTTTTCTGCCATGTGTTTTCTGTCTGATTGGGTGCCTTTTTTCATGATTCCTATTATGTCTTCCTTAAGTTCTGGTATTTTGTGTTTCCCATGAGGAGTCATATCAGTGGGCATAAGGATTTCGGTAGTTTTTGGGACAGTACTGGGTCACTGGTTGCCAGTTCTCTGGAGATTGCAGCGAAATTGCTCCTCTTTAGTCTTTCTTTTCAGAAACCAGTTATTCTTTGGTGCATGGGGTGGCTAAGGAGCCTTTTATATTTCTCCGCTTGTTGCATTACTTTAGTTTTCCGTCTGTTTTCTAAGGGTTGTAAACCTGTTACTGTTTCGAGAGTCACTTAAGGTGTAGATTTCATAGCACCAGCGATGATACGGGCAGCCTGGTTTTTTGTTCTGTCAATTTTGCTAAGCTGTGTGTTGGAAGCTGTAGCCAAGGCTGTGACTCTAAACTCTAGGACTGGTCTTACTCTTCCTACGTATAGTCGTTTCAAGATATTGCTGTCTGCTCCCCAGTCCGTTCCTGCCAATTTCTTCATAATATCTGTTCATTTTCTGCATCTTTTGTTTGCTTTGTCTATCTGATTTATCCATGTCATTCTGCGATTCATGGTGACGCCAAGATATGTTGGGTTTTGGTCAATAGGAAGTTAAAAAAAAAAAAAGTAAAGAGCCCCCGTCACGTCAAGTGGCGTATAAGGAATATAGTGTTAGTGACCATACATTTTACAGACCTTCAGCACATGAATTTTGGGGTAATGTGGTCAGTATTACGCCCGTGCCGCTTTGCTTTCCCAGAAAAAAATCCGGTACCCCTTTAAGGCTGGGTGAACCCGGAAGCCGTCGGTTGGGATCGAACCCTACCTCTTGTCCTTTGTAGTCCAGTTCACTAACCACTGGGCTATCGCTGCTCCCCAATAGGAAGTGCATGGTCTTTTATCTTCAATTTTGCAGAGAGTGTGTTTCTTGATAGGCTGAAAATTGTGTATGTAGTTTTTTTTCGTTAATTGATAATAACCAGGTGTTCGTCCATTTTTCAAGTTTCCCTAGGGCATCTTGCATTCTGGAGCTAACCACTAACAGATTTTTCACGTGCCAATATCGCCAGATCGCCTGCGTATATTGCTGAGTGTATACTGGGTGGAATGTCCATTACGATGTCATTTATGAAAATTAAAAAGAGTTTTGGGGATAGGACTCCACCTTGTTCGATTCTGGCTTTCCTACTTAGTTGTCCATGTACTTGCACTCAGGCCGTTCTGTCTTGTAGGTATTGAGATATCCAATTTAATAAACGGCCTTGGGTGTCAAGTCTGAGAAGCTTGTTCTTTAATCCTTCTCTCCATACCCTATCAAAAGCCTTCTCCATGTCGACCCACAATGTAGTGTGTGTTTGTTTTCTTGTAGAGCATCTTCTATTTCCTGTGCGATGTAGGTGATCAAGTCTTCAGTTGATCTGTGCTGACGGAAACCGCTTTGTTGTGGTACGATTTGTTGTTTTATCTCCAAATGTCACATGAGTCTTCTGTTGACCAGCCTTCCCATGGGTTTGCTCAGGCAGCTCAGTAGGCTAATTGGTCTGTAGCTACATGGGTCTAGTGGGTCATTTCCTTGTTTGAGGATGGGCACCATAATGGCTTCTTTCGAGGTGCCGACATTTGGCCTCTCTTCCAGCTGACATTCATTATCCTTAGAAGCTGGCCCTTCTTGTATTGACGTTGTTTAAAAATGAGCCACATGTCCTATGTTTTCCAGCCCATACTAAGGCAGCACGCCAAACGTATTGTTATTGTAGAGCCGTCTTGACGTCATTGACATGAAACCTAATCGATCATCTCTCATTATGAAATACAAGAAAGTTGAACGGAAAATATAAGCAAAAGATAACAAAGAAAGTGTGTTAGATGAAGTACGAGAAGGAGAGAGATGGTTAGAAAGTGAAATAGTAAGCTTCATCTGGCATTAGTTTCGCGTGACGCTTAGAGGCGAGGCAGCCATTGATATTTTAATCAACTTGGTGGAGCAAGCATCGTATCTCTTTTCTCGTTTTGATCAATTTAATTGTGTAAGACACGGATTGAACGCGATCGTTTTAACCATAAGCAACAGCGCTAGCCACCAAACCAGTTACGCTTTTTGCGGTAAAAATACATTTTGATAAACATTGATTATGTCGTAGAGAACAACGCAGATTCGAGTTGTCGTCACGTCTGTGTGAACGTTAGTATAAATTAACAGTTTCAGCCAGGCACGGGGCAGCCGGTACATTTTGTTTAAAATACTGACAACAGACCGGAAACTGTTGGGGAACAAAAATGTGTCGAATTGCTAATCTTTGAAAACACGAAATGGAACTTCTCTCACTTCAATGAACTACAAGGGAATTCGGGTTGTTCTGTTCTGTAGTTCAGAGGTTTCCATGTCTGTTGATCCAAAACTCCCATTAACTGTTCGCTTTCCTGCACAGCTACAAGTCATTCTCCCATTTATTTTTCCCATTCGCACATCGGTTTCTGTCTAGCTATTCACACAATCCCTGACATCTTTCTTTTCATACAGACTTCCATTCATCCATACATAGATTCATACATTTCTTCCTATTTTTTTTCACCCCTTCAATCATTTCTTTCACCCGTTTTTTTTAACGCTTAAAGTTCCTTTCATCTGATTTTTTTTCTCCTTTTTTTTCCACTCCCGTCTACCGATCGATAACCTATCGCTGGAGTGCTTATAACAGAGCAAGAACCAATTATGATCATTTGTTTTTGATGGGCACATGACTCATGAGGGGCAAATCCCTTGTGCAAAACACAATTTTGTTTTATTTTTGTGAGGGCAAACGGCAAATCTTCAACGTAAACCTTAAGTTATCTTGCCTGAGTAGCTGGACATTTTATCTGCAAAACAAAAAAAACCGTAATTTTCTTTTAAAAAAATGCAGGACATTATAATGTTAGTCTTATTATCAAGACTTTATATAATAAGGTAAATGTCTGATGGACGCAGGACACACACACCACACATACATACCATACACAACACACACATACCACACCACACTCACATACACATACACACACACACACATGGAGTGTTCGACAAAGTCCTCTTGTTAGATAAACTCCATGTGAGACACCTTACAGAACGTACCTAAATACAAAAAAGGGAGCATGTAGTTATTGACTAATAAAGATAGTGATATGGATGTGGATCATGGACAATAGGACAACAGACAAGAAAATCACTGGAGTCTATAGAAATGTGGTTTTACATATGAATGTTGAAAATACCATGGACAGCTAAGAAGAGTAATGAAAATGTTCTGAAAGAGGTCAAAGCAAAAAGAGAGCTAATTTCCAATATTAGGAAGAAAGAACCGTCATTTTTTGGCCATGTAATGAGAAGAGAACAACTGGAATATATTGTAAGAACTGGAAAAATTGAGGGACGAAGAGATAGAGGGAAGCAAAGAGAAAAAATACTAGACAGTTTAAGAGAATGGCTTGGCAGGTCAACAACAGAAATGATAAATAACTGTCGAGATCGAAAGTTGAGGAGAGACATGATCACCTACGTCAGCAGGCCCGGTATTTGATGATGATGATGATGAAAGATAGTGAGCACATAATAGGAGGAGGAGCTATGCAGTTACTGGTGTATAGCAAAAAAATATACCTTATTCAATTATCTCAGTAGTCTGCCAACCTAATATCAACATTCACTGAAGTGCATAAACTACGGCTCGCGTGACAAACCGATCCACCTAGCAGTTTTATCGGTCAACAGATTATCTGAAGTCTCATACCAACAAATAGTTTAAAAGGAACACACATTTGCTCAAATAAAATGTTAAATACCAACACTAAAAAATAATTATTTGCTTTATAGTGTCACCAAAGAGAAATGATTTTGTCAAATCTTGATTGTGAAAGACTGTTAAAATCAGTGTCTTTGATAATGAAGTACGTCAGCTATAGTTGTATTTTGCCTGTTTCTCCCGTGCGGCTAGGGAGACACAGATACACAATTTATTCCCGAGATGTGATCATAACCTAATGCCATCATCATGAGAACACCTGTGTGAAAGACATCGCCAATGATGGCTAATTTTTAAGTTAGCCCAGTTGGCAGTGTTCAATAACGTTTGGCTTCTCGTGGCAAGGCGCTGTGCCATTGAGTGCGGGTTCGATCCTGCTTCCGACCATATATTATTCTTTGTTTTTTTTCTGTTGTTGATTATTTGTCGTTTTTTCCGAGTGCTGTAAACATACCTCTTCCTCTGAATTGATTCGCCGATTATCGCCTCGGAAGTTTCTCTCTATAATAATATTCATTTATTATTTGTCTCCAGCCTAAACCACTGGAAACTACTATTCGTGCTGTTTCGTCCTAAATGTTTGTCTGCACCACAAGTATTCAGCCCTACCCTATCCGGGAGATACTTGTCTTAATAGGAAAAATACAGATACACAATTTATTCCCGAGCTGTGATCGCAGACCTATGCTATAGTCGTGAGAACACCTGCGTGAAAGGCATCGCTAATGATGGCTAATTTTTTTAGTTAGCCGGGTTGACAGTGTTCCCTAGAGTTTGGCTTTACGTGGCAAGGCGCTGTGCCGAGGAGTACGGGTTCGATCCTGCTTCGGTCCATATATTGTTCTATTTTTTCTGTTGTTGATTATTTGTCATTTTTTCCGAGTGCTGTAAACATACATCTTCCTGTGAATTGATTTACGGAGACCCTGACCACGGTCAGGGGTGAAAAGAATAGAGCCATTGTCTCCTACTACACATGCCGTTTAAATTAAAGTCTTCGCCAGTGCTGCAGAGTCCGTGCATCCGAACTGAAACCATCTTTAGTGCATTTGCTGGTGTGTGGTGGGCGTACATCATATTGAGAAACATGTAGAGGATGGGATCTGAGAACTAGGGAGGTATCCGTTATGCACTGAAGATGGTCTGTCTAAGTTAAACTTAGATGGCCGTTTATACTTTGGACGGTTCAACAAAATAAAAATGCAGATGTAGGTTAGTCTTTAGTGTCGAGATCGGTAATGGATCCCTTTATTTGGAGTGTGTGTGTGTGTATGTGTGTGTGTGTGTGTGTGCGCGCGCGTGTGTTTGTTTTGATTTTTAAAAAAAAGGCACTGTAAGTTTTATCATGAGGCTCTCAGGCGACAGTAGTTTTTTATAACTTTGATAATACTAAGAGATCAAAAGGATATTGTAACGTTGTCTTTAGTGTCGGTTTGGGTAAGGAATAGTTATCGCGGTGGTCGGGATGAATAGTTCTAAATAAGACGACACTGATAGTTTGTAACACGTTATCACCAGTTACGTATACAATAGCACCGTCAAGGAAAGAAACGTGAATAATGAATGGATTATCGTCCAGGAAATGTAGACCTTAGATTATTTATTTATTATGTATCACAATCATCATCATCATTATTAAGTGTCATCTCCACATCGAAGGTTGGCTACCATGGAGCGACATTCCGCTTGTCTCTTGCTTTGATTGTGCAGGTTGTCATTGACTGACTTGTCCATCTTTTGATATTACTCGTCCATGTTAGTCTTGGTCTGCCCCTGCTTCTTTTACCTTGTATTTTTCCTTCCAAGATTACTTTTAGTAGGCTGCTGTGTCTTTTAAAATGTCATAAAATCACAGTTGTCTTGTTTGAATTGTGTTTAGTAGTTCTCTTTTCTTTTTTAGTTGTAATAAAACGTTATCGCTTGTTTCTTTTCTTTCCGTCCAATTCTTCCTATTCTTCTATCAATTCACATTTCAAAGATCTTAATTTTCTTGTCTACTTTCTTGTCTGTTTTCTTGTCTAATGTCCATGTTTCTGCACCATACAGGAATGTTGAGAAGATATAACATTTTGCTATTCTTAGTTTTAGCCCTAGTGTTATTTGCTTTGACGTAAGTATATTTTTCATGGCATTAAAATTACTTTTTTTGCCATTCCTATTCTTTTGTTTATTTTAGTTTTACATTTTCCATCACTGGTTATATTATGTCTAAGGTAGTTGTAGCTCTGAACTGTCACCAGGTGTATTCCTTCAACATTTATAGGCACTTGTAGGTTTTGAGTGTTATCTTTGTTTATGATCATAGTTTTAGTCTTTTTGATATTCATATCTAATCCATATTTTTGCTTGTCATGTTTATTTTATTAAGTAATTGTTGTAGATCTTTAGGATTTTCTGCTAGTAGTATAGTATCGTCAGCATATCTCAGGTTATTGATTATCTTTCCATTAATGTTTAGGCCTGACATCTCTGAGATGTTTTTAAAGATTTGCTCAGTGTATAGATTGAACAAGCTTGGTGATAGAATGCATCATTGTCTTACTCCTCTTTTTATATCAATGGGTGTAGAGTTCTCTTTGTTATATTTTATTATTGCTGTTTGCTCCCAGTATAAATCACATATTAGTCGTATGCCTGTGTCATCTAGATGTATATCTTTTAGACAGTCTATAAGTTGTTTATGGTGTATTCTATCGAAAGCTTTGGTGTAGTCTAAGACGCAGGCATATATTGGTTTTGTTTACTTCTGTGTACTTATTGATTAATGCCCTCATGTAGAATCTGGCTTCTATTGCCCCACTGTTTTTCCTAAATCTAAATTGTTGTTCTTCTAATTCCATATTGATTTTATTTGGAATCATTCCTAGTATAACTTTTAGCAAGATTTTTATTACATGGCTCATTAGGCTTAGTGTTCTAAAATCACTGCATTCAACTGCACCATTCTTTTTAGGCAATGCATTGAAAGTTGATGTTTTTAGTTAATTTGGTATGTATCCTGTATGGTATTTGTTTTCTTATTAACATCTAATTTCATTAGGTATTATCTTACCTTTTACCTTTTTCTTCATGCAAGCGCTATGACTTGATAGCGTATGGTAAAGACTGTGTAGAATATCGATCTTTTTATTGTATCATTTCTCTCAATTATGATAGTAAACGTCTAACTATTTTGTCAGATTTAATGCAAATCTTCTCTATGTCACTCTCAATTGTAATGCTCTTCATAAGAAGATTCATTTCAGGGGACGGGCAGTCATGAGAGTATAAAAGGACGCCACGCAGAGTTGCAAGCCATTTTAGACTGCCGCCACCACGAAGAGGGCATCCATGTGCTAGGTTAAAACTAAGACAGTCATGTGCGACTGGGTACGGACAGTAGATTCGATGAGATGCGCAGAATAAGTTTAGTTGTTTATGTCGAGTATATTGTAAATCTGCAAGTTCAATGCGGCAGGAGGTCGACGCATGGGAGTCATGACCAAGGCAGCCCCCCCCCCCCTTTTTAGAGTCAAGAAGCTAAAGAGCAGAAACACTTTCTCGACGGTATACTTCTGATGTTTAGATTGCCTCGTTTTCTATGACTTGTTGCTATGATGTTTTGTACTGTAACCTTCTAATGAAAGTAATTGCGAGACAAACATATTTTTTTTTCAAGCACTAAATTCCTCGTTGTGGACTCAAATGAAGTTTATATGTCATAAGTTTCTTAGTGATGGCCAGGACTGTACCCCCTTATGTAGAAGTACTTACACGGACAGCGAACCGTGATAGCTCAGTGGTTAGTGAACTGGACTACAAAGGACAAGAGGTTCGATCCCAACCAACGGCTTCCGGTTCACCGAGTCTTTAATGGGTACCGGATTTTTTAATGGGAAAGTAATACCTACCACATTACCCCAAAAATCATGTGCCGAAGGTCTGTAACATTTATGGGCACTAACACCATATTCCCTATACGACTATACGCCAATTGGCGTGACGGGGGTACTTTACTTTTCTGTTTTACTTTCACGGACAATAAAGATATGTTGACTGACCAATAAATCGGTTATTTGAGTTGCAAGAACCTAAATAAATATTGGGCGAAGAACATCATCCGAGGTATCACGAACGAGAACCCTCAACTTCCGTGGTGACGTATCCAACTCTTTCTGTCAGCAGGTATCTACAACCGAGGCTGATAAGAGAGGTGTAGTTGCGAATTCCTGACCGAGTGTGTGAGAGCTGTACCAAATCTGTTGATATCGCTGCCTAGTAGAAAGTTAGGTATTCTTTGTTAGTAGCGAACAGAATTTCCTGTGGGAATACCCTTTATAATGGGGATTTTAAAAGTGGTGTGTTTTAAATGATCACTTCATGCCACCTGCAGTTACGGGCTTGGATTTCGATACCTGTGGGCGTTGTTAATCTTCTGTTTTTCGTTTTAGTTATTGCGCACTGAACTGACGTTTTGTGATGTTTTTAGTTACTATTTATTTGTTAATCCTTAGTGATTCTCCTTGTGTTAACGTTTAACATTAGTTAACATTTTCGATGCACGTTTTACGATGACGTAAATTGTCTTGCTTTAATCTATTACGAAATGTTTCAATTAATCACGACTTCTGAATCACAGTTTTTGCTCTAGACTTAGGACATTATTTCGGAATAAAATCTTCAGGCGTAAATATAATATATAAAAGGTAAAGAAAGGTACACAAAGGTGCATAAAAGTACTCATTTTAAATGTAGAATAAGCTGTGTAAATTTGTAATGAGTTATCGTAAAATATTTTACACTGCTGTAAAATAAAATAACATAACATGGCCTAATATAGATGCTTATAATATAATGAGAAAAACGAAACGATCATTAAAAAAATATGATATTGATTACGCACAACGTTGCTGTCAAGCACTTTCTAGGACTAAAGAACCTCGGCCAAACTAGAGTTCAGTGCTGTTCTAAACAGATGACGAAGATTATGTTTGCAGAATTCCCGCAGTTCGATAATTAAGCTCACTTCATATTTCTTTTGCTCGTGATTTTTTTTATTTTACTTTTGTCACGTGACAGATCTGTAATTCTTAGTCTGGGAATGATTGTTTTCATCAGGGCTTTTATTTCAGCTGGAGCTGCCTGGTAAACTTGTAGGGACTTATACAGCTCACTGAGATTCACAGCTCACTGAGATTCACAACTCACTGAGATTCACAGCTCATTGAGGTTCACAGCTCACTGAGGTTCACAGCTCACTGAGATTCACAACTCACTGAGATTCACAGCTCACTGAGATTCACAGCTCACTGAGTTTCACAACTCACTGAGATTCACAGCTCACTGAGATTCACAACTCACTGAGATTCACAGTTCTCTGAGATTCACAGCTCTCTGAGATTCACAGCTCACTGAGGTTCACAGCTCACTGAGGTTCACAGCTCACTGAGATTCACAGCTCACTGAGATTCACAGCTCACTGAGATTCACAACTCACTGAGATTCACAGCTCACTGAGGTTCACAGCTCACTGAGATTCACAGCTCACTGAGATTCACAGCTCACTGAGATTAACAGCTCACTTTATGAAGGCTTTTATGCTCTGTTTTATAAATATAAAGTGCCTAACATTGATTCCAATCAATGTCCAAAAAAAGTGAAGAACATTCTATGGAATCCTTTTTTTGGCAATAGAAACGAGAAAAAAGTGCTCTTAAATGTTATCTAGAGCCAGTCTTAACATGTGGATGTGAATCATAGACAATAGGACAACAAACAAACAAAATCACTGGAGGATGTAGAAATGTTGTTTTACAGAAGAATGTTGAGAATACTATGGACAGCTAAGAAACGTTATGATCACGTTCTGAAAGAGGCAAAAGCAAGAAGAGAGCTAATTTTCAAAATTAGGAAGAAACAATCATCATTTGTTGGCCATGGAATAGGAAGGGAACAGCTGGAATATATTGTAACAATGGGAGAATTGAGGGACGAAGAGATAGAGGGAAGCAAAGTGAAAAGATACCAGACAGCTTAAGAGAATGGTTTGCAGGAAGGTCAACAACAGAAATGATAAATAACTGTCGAGATCAACAGTTGTGGAGAGATATGATCACCTACGCCAGCAGGCATGGTACTTGACGATGATACCTATTCAATGGCGAAAATTATTCCTAGCCTTTTTTTTTTAGTTCTTCACTTCTGATTTTATCTCAAGATTATTTCCTGCCATGCGCCTAACAAATTTAATTTTGGATGTGCTTATTTTTCTTATTGTTCTTAGATCTGGCGTCCAGATCTGGCATCCAGATCTGGCATTTTAGCACAACATTGAAATGAAGAATGTGCTGTACGTGCCCATTTTGCTTCTTTGTTGAACATTAGTGGTTACATCCGTCCAATGATTTGACAAGCTTTGTTCCATCTGAGTCTATTTCTGCTGTTTGTGAATTATCATTTTTCATTAGACTTGCTGGATATTTAAATTCATCCACTTGTTTCAAGTTTCTATCGTTATGGTGATGGTCTCTTTCTTCTTATGTTGATGGTATTTTTCATCCTATACTTCGGTCTGTTTCTTCTTTCCTAAATCGTAACATCCCTTTTATAATATTCTCTAGTTATATGTCCCTTTTATGGTTTTATGGCGTCAGCATTGTAAGGACATCACTTGGGTACGATCTTCTTCTTCTACCTTTTAGCTCCCAGTGGAGCATAGGTCTTCAACAAACACTTTCCAAGTCGTTCTGTTTTTTGCCATTATTTTAAGATCATTCCATGTCTTCCCCGTCATATTCATCTCTGCTTCTATCTGTTTTCACCAAGAATTCCTTGGTCTTCCTCTTTGTCTTTTCCCCTGGGGATTCCAAAAAAGGGCTGGTTGTGTAATACTCTCAGTTGGCTTACGTAGTGTGTGTCCTATCTAGCTCCATCGTCTTCGCTGTATCTCTTTATCCACTGGTATTTGACTGGTACATTTCCATAATTCTATGTTAGTGATTTTGTCCTGCCATTTCCATCCTTTTATTCTGCGTAAGCATCCATTAATGAAAGTCTGTATCTTCGTGATTATCAATTTTGTTGTTCTCCATGTTTCACAGCCATATAATAGGACCGACTTAACATTTGAGTTGAAAATTTTTATTTTTGTATTTAACCTAATTTCTTTGGATTTCCATATGTTTCCCAGTGCAGTGAAAGCTCTTCTTGCTTTTGATATCTTTATTTTGGTATCATTTTCTGTTCCTCCCTCTTTATTCTCTATCTATATTACTGTCCAGATATATGTTAGATTGTACATCTAGTAGAGGTATTTCTCCTAGTTTTATTTGGTTATTGCCAACAGTATTAATTCTCATAATGTTGGTCATATCTCTATTAATTTTCAGTCCTATCTGTTGCGATCTCTCATCAAGTATGCTCATTTTATCTTGCATCTGTTGATGGCTGTGGGATAGGAGAGCAATGTCATGAGCAAAGTCTAAATCATCAAGTTGTTTGGTCAGTGACCACTGGATCCCATTTCTGTTGTTTTGGGTACGATACCAAAAACTTGGGTACGATACTCTCCACTATAATATTTCGCATATTTAACATCAACTATCACTTGAGCACGATACTCTTCACTATAATATTTCACATATCTAACATCAACTATCACTTGAGCACGATACTCTTCACTATAATATTTCGCATATCTAACATCAACTATCACTTGAGCACGATACTCTCCACTAAAATATTTCACATATCTAACATCAACTATCACTTGAGCATGATACTCTTCACTATAATATTTCACATATCTAACATCGACTATCACTTGAGCATGATACTCTTCACTAAAATATTTCACATACCTAACATCGACTATCACTATCAGATGTTTAATTCCAGTCCACGATTTTGTACACAGAACGTTGTATCATTGTTCCCGTCCCAGTTATTTGACGTTATAGTTCTTCAGAAGGAACCATTTAAAATGTTTGTTCCGGAAAAAAAGATTACTTTCGAGTAAAAGAAAAAACACCAGGAAATTGTGTTCAAATGTAAGTTGTTATTGACATGCTTCCTGGATATGCCAAGTTTGTCCACAGTAAGTAAAGAGCCCCGTCACGCCAAGTGGCGTATAGAGAATATGGTGCTAGTGACCATAATTTTTACAGACCTTCGGCACATGATTGTTGGGGTAATGTGGTCGGCATTACGCCCGCACCGCTTTACTGTCCCCCCAAAAAAATGCAGTCCCAGTCTAAGGCTTTGTGAGGCTTGACGCCGCCAATGAGGATCGAACCCGACCTGTTGTCCTTAGTAGTCAAGTTCACTAACCACTCAGCTATCGCCACTCCCAAGTTTGTCCACACTCTACATATTTGTGATAAAGTAGCTGACCAATCTACTAAATTTACTTGTTCTTGAATACTTCAGTTGAGGATATCTCTCCATGTTTGTTTGTGCAAATGGGTGTAGTTGTACGGGTGTTTATATACGCAAGTGTTTTTTTTTTACGGGTGTTTATTTGTATATGTTTATAGTGTGTATGCCTTGTAAAGCTGTCTTCTGGCGTTATAAAACGTCGCTTACATATCTTTGTCAAACAGCTTCAAAATGTTTTTATTATTTTAAAAAGAACGTATAAATGTATATTTCTACTTCCATGAGAACAGAACAGAACATTCTTAGTTCTGCGTAGTTCTTCTTTACTCTCAATCATACTATGGACATATATAACCCTTCCTGCCCATACAGATTCTTTCAGAGTCGACGTAAAATAAAGTGCACAGTTGAATGCTCGATTATTTCCCTTGAGCTAGGTGCTCGTTGTGATGTCTTGATTCATCATCCACTACGTCTGCCTTTCCCACCTTTTCTGTTGGTTCTTAATGTTAATTATGTCTGGTGGGGATAGTCGTTCGTGCCTGACCTGATTAATTTGTAGAATCTTAATGAAGTTTAATTTTATTATAGTCCCAACTCGTTTGCTTCTATCACACCCTTTGCCTCTGCTTATTCTTCTCTTGTGTGCGTGTTACATTCACAATATTTTATTCATGCAATTTATATATGTGACCTCATTACCCCAAAAATCATGTGCCGAAGGTCTGTAAAATTTATGGTCACTAACACCATATTCTCTATACGCCACTTGGCGTGACGGGGGTACTTTACTTTTACTTTACAGGGTGTTTTTAAAGTCGCAGTGCAGTGAATTTATACTCTCTAAAGAAAAAACGTCACCAGAAATGCGGTTAACTAATGCGTCACACAAATTGTAAAATAAATGGTATTATTCAAATATACTTGACTGCTATCGGCGAGCTTATAATGGGTAATGTTGGTATTAACACAATAAAGTTGTGCCTAAAGCATATGTTGAAAATATCCACCACGGGCCTCAAGACATGTCGTGATTCGTCTTTCCATATTTGCGAAAACCTTCAGAATAATGTCTGGTGATATTTGTTTAATCTTGTCTACTATTTCAGTCTTTAGGTCATTAATTGTCTGCGGATTATTTTCATAAACTTTCCCCTTCAATGCCCCCCACAGATAATAATCTGGGGGTGTTAGATCTGGTGAACGAGCAGGCCAGATTCCACGTGAAATAATGCGATTTGCAAATATGCTTTCTAAATAATTGAGTGTTGTTGTGGCTGTGTGTGCTGTTGCCCCATCCTGCTGAAACCAGGATTCCATAATTTCCCGTTCTGTAAGGTGTGCTATGAACGGTTCCAGAATTAAAGTACGGTAACGTTCTGCATTTATTGTTTCATTAAAAAATATAGGTCCTATTATCCGCATACGACTTATAGCGCACCACACTCCGACTTTTTGATCGTAAAGCGGCACTTGATGAAATTCATGGGGGTTTTCACTGCTCCACAGCCGATTGTTCTGACTGTTCACATAACCGGATAAATGAAACCAGGCCTCATCAATGAAAAAAGTGACGTCAAGGATGGCAGCGCCATGTTCATAAATAAAATTCTGAAACAACATGCAGTAGTTTAAACGGGATTCATAATCTCTTTCTTGGAGTTGAGACACTTCAGTTAATTTGTATGGACGATAGTGTAGTTCACTTCTTAAAACCTTGTGAACAGAACTCTTAGATATTTGCACCTGTTGAGACAAGTGGTTTAAAGATGCATTTGGACTCATTGTAATTCTGTCTTGGAGTTCCATAATTTGGTCTTGTGAAATTGAAGGTCTTCCAGATCGGTATGCATCTACCACACTACCGGTTTCACGAAACTTTTTGATCAATTTTGTAACAGAATTTCGGTGAGGGACTTGTGAGTCTGGAAATTTCCTCACGAATTGTCTAATGACCTCATCCGTATATTTACCGCCATTACGAAAGACATGCTCAACCAGAAATACCCTGTTTTCAATCGTCGACACCATTTCCTTCAAGCAATGAGACAGTGAAAGTAGCGTAGTGCCCGTCCTTTACGTAAATAAAACCTTAAAGGAAGCAGCGGTTTGTTCATAAATGTGGTTTACAAAATTGTGGTACGTAGATGATGATTACGTCATTTACTGAATATTAGAAATATTCACTGCACTGCGACTTTAAAAACACCCTGTATATGTGTGTATATATGTAAATGTGTAAGAAAACGAACAATTGGTAAACCGGATACATGTGAAAAAATCGCGTCCTTGATAAATATTACCTTATTTCTAGTGTGCGGGGGCGGTAACTTTGCACTACCAGTAAATGGCGTTTGCACAACTACTGCACGCACAAGAGATTGGAAAAGAGTTTGACAAGAGGGTGACTCCCTTGAAACCGCACCAAGGCAAGAAAAGCGATGTAAAAAAGTAAAAAAAAAAAGTAAAGTACCCCCGTCACACCAAGTGGCGTATAGGGAATATGGTGTTAGTGACCATAAATTTTACAGACCTTCAGCACATGATTTTTGGGATAATGTGGGCGGTATTACGCCCGTGCCGCTTTACCATCCCAGAACAAATCCGGTACCCATTTAAGGCTGGGTGAACCCGGAAGCCGTCGGTTTGGGATCGAACCCTACTTCTTGTCCTTTGTAGTCAAGTACACTAACCACTGAGCTATCGCGGCTCCGGAATATAGTGTTAGTGACCATAAATTTTACAGACCTTCGACACATAATTTTTGCGGTAATGTGGTCGACATTACTCCC
Source organism: Megaustenia siamemsis (assembly GCA_032433765.1). Taxonomy (NCBI): domain Eukaryota; kingdom Metazoa; phylum Mollusca; class Gastropoda; order Stylommatophora; family Ariophantidae; genus Megaustenia; species Megaustenia siamemsis. The sequence continues at coordinate 51,787,728 of JAVIAB010000156.1, forward strand.
ATGACGCTTTACTTCCCCAGAAAAAAATCCGGTAGCCATTAAGGGCTGGGTGAACCGGAAGAAGTCGGTTGGGATCGAACCCTACCTCTTGTCCTTTGTAGTCCAGTTCACTAACCACTGAGCTATCGTGGCTACCAGAACAGCAATGTTGTGATGTTTTTTTCTTTAGCGAGGACGTGACGACTGTAGAAATTCATCGTTTATGTGAATTCAGTACGGTGAAACATGTTTTGAGTCGTACACAAGTGTATGGATGAATGAGACGTTCGAAAACGGTGTCACCGAGGAGGATTCTCATCTCCCTGGTCCAGCATTTGCAGCATCCGCACGGAAGACAACATTGCAGCCGCGAATCTTCTTCTTCTTTCCTTCCTCATCTGCCGTTCAGCGTCAAGGGGAGATATAATTTTCGGTCTCTTGCTCTTCTGTTCGCCTCTGCTGCTGTTATGAATCCTAGTGCTTCTAATATTCCATCCATCCATCTTTTTCGTGGTCGACCCTTGGGTCTAGTGTTTTCGCAACGTTTATTGAGGGCTCATTGTATTGTGTTTTGATCCTTCTGCCGTGTCACGTGGCCAAACCATTGTATCTGTTGTTTCTTTATATATTGTATGGCGGGGGCTATTCCTAGCTTTTTTCTCAGTTCTTCATTTCTGATCTTGTTTTTCAGACTGTTTCCTGTCATTCGTCTGACACATTTCATGTCAGTAGAGGTTATTTTTCTTATTGTTCTTGCGTCAAGGGTCCAGGTCTGGCATGGTAACACAACGTTAGCCGTGAATGATAGCGGAAAACCGGCGTCTCACAGTCAAGGAAGTGACATCACTATCGGACATTACATTTGGATCAGTCTCTATCACGTCATTCATGAGGAGCTGAAGTTGCGACATATATGTGTAAGAAGTTTGTCCATGGGACTGACACATGCAATGAAAGCGAGATGTGTCGATTCTTGTCAAAAACGTCTGCGTATTTTGGGGGCCTCGGTAGCTTACCTGGGAAAACCACCCGACTGGACTACCGACGTTCGGACAACCCGTGTTCGACTCCCACTGGAAGCGGTGTGAGTTGTACTCGTGGTTAGAAAAAAAAATATACACGCGGTCAACCCAACTGCTAGAAATGGTAACAGGGTATTACTCTGGGAAGACGAGGAATGCTGCCTCTCATCGTGAGGTTCGATGCTTGAAGCGATGCTACCTAGAAGTCTCCGAACTCTTCTGAATAGGCGACCGAGCTGATATGGGTGAAAACTCGCGTGCTATGACGCCGATTGAATTCTCGTTCTTTACCTTCTGCGTCGTTATGGAGCTGATTGTGAAACATCTCTGCCCACATATCGTCACTGTGAATGCGAGCTGGGTAGACTTCTACTAAAGCGACAAAACAAGGACTGGCGACACACACCAGCAACGCGGCAGTGATATCATGTTGACATTTTCTGAGTCCCAACAAGGGGTCTATCTTAGATCACTACATTCCCATAGAAAGCACTGGTCACTTCAACTTTCAGGTGGTAAATCTGAAGACAACTATTCATCAGAAATGGCGCTGTTTGTTGACGGCGGGAGTGTGTCTCTTCCACGTGTATGCGAGGTCACGTACTGCTGGAGCAGCAAGTACACTGTTGAGGATGAGCTGTGGTTTGAATGCATCACACTCCCTCCGTGCTCACCCGATCTGTGCCGTCTGATTCACGCGTCTTTAGACTTTTTTTGTGTGGCGTTCGCCAGCTTTCACCTCTGGCGAAGAATTTTTCCCTGGCAGCCGTGTGCACAGGGGTCCCTCGCCGTACAGGCAGATAACTCCGTCTTCGGAGGTACTCATATTTTTTTCGTCGATGAGTAATTGACGTTTCAAGCCGGGTCCCCCTACTGAGACCAGGGGTGGTTACCGCAGAGAGAAATTATAAATAAAAATGCCAACTGGTTCAGCTGGGATTTGAACTCACAACCTCTCTGTCTCAAGGCCGGCGTCTTGCCTCGAGACCAACCAGTCCCCATTTAGTCCATTGAAGGATCATCATCGAGTGCCATTTCCGCATCGAAGGTGGGCTACCGTGGAGCGCCATTCCGCTCTGTCTCTTGCTTTGGTGGTACAGGTTGTCGTAGGCTGACCTGTCCATCTTTTGATGTTACTTGTCCATGTTAGTCTTGGTCTGCCTCAGCCTCTTTCGATTGAAGGATGCGTTACGTTAATTGATGTTCCCGGGGCGACGATGAGGTTGGGTTAGCGGTGCATATAAGGTTGCGGACCGGTCGGGAAGGATTCTTGTTCTGCAATATGTATGCGCTTGTCAAGCGCTGACATAAGTGCACTGAACTAAAAGGGAGCTGGGGGTCCATGTTGAACAGTGATCGTGTAATTATTTCAGTGTTTGCTATAAATACTTTGTAAAATAAAAATTTAAAAAAATAAGATATTGAACGCAACTTGCATGTGTATGTACACATAATTACAACTGTACAATTTTTTACACCAACGTAATTGTTTTCAAGGTAACATGTAATTTTTTTTTATTTTATAATTTCGTATTTGACATTTAGTAAACAAATAGTACAAACAATTGCTGGATAAAAATATTACTCGGCGACTTAAAATAATATCCGATCAAAAAAAAAATTATTGGAAAGATCTCAAAATTGCTCTGTTCAAGAGGCTTTGCTTGTGACTGTAACTGTAAAGTTGCGTCAATTGATTCAAGTTAATGTTTTAAATTGAAAAATAGGAATTAATATGTTTCCTACTTTTTATTTTAATTAACGTATTTTATATAAGGTGTAATCGTATTTTCCAATCTTCTGTTCTGTTCTTAGTTATAATGTCACTGTAGGATATTCCAGCTATGCAGCTCTCTCTCCATCATTCACATTATTATTAATTTGGAAATTTGGACTAGATACCTTGTCTTTATAAAGGACAAGGGGTATGGTTCGATCCCAACCGACGGCTTTCGGGTCACCAAGCCTTAAATGGCTACCGGATTGTTTTCTGGGAAAGTAAAGCAGCACGGGCGTAATACCGACCACATTACCCCAAAAATCATGTGCTGAAGGTCTGTAAAATATAGGGTCACTAACACCATATTTCCCTATACGCCACTTGGCATGACGGGGGTACTTAACTTTTTTTTTTTACCTTGTCTTTATCAATCATGTGTTGGAAATGCTCTTCAATATTTGTATGTCTTTTTCCTTGATGGTTCGTTCGCCCAAGGTCCATTTCTTGAAGGAACTGGTAAATAATTTGCAGTGCTGCGGTAAAGCTGTTAGCAATGACCCAGTGGTAGGGTGTAACGTATACTCACTCCTACAAGGTGTGGTGACAGTTTCACACAAAAGAAACGCACACAAATATTAACGTTTCGGCCTACATGCAAACATTCTCTCACATCAACTGTGTGACTTTCTCCCATTTGGCTAGAACTTTTGCTAAGGTGAACATGAGCCGCGATAGCTCAGTGGTTAGTGAACTGGACTACAAAGGATAAGAGGTAGGGTTCGATCCCAACCGACGGCTTCCGGGTTCACCCAGCCTTAAATGGGTACCGGACTTTTTTCTGGTAAAGTAAAGAGGCACGGGCGTAATACCGACCACATTACCCCAAAAATCAAGTGCCGAAGGTCTGTAAAATGTATGGTCACTGACACCATATTCCCTATACGCCACTTGGCGGGACGGGGCTCTTTACGTTTTTTTAAGGCGAATAAGGTGTCATGACTTCTTTCTTTTTTTAATTTGTGTAATTTTAGTCACGTTTAATTTTCCATCCATATTTATATTTATTTCCACATTCGTGGGTTATATTCTACAACTGTATGTTCTTCCTTCCTTAAAAAAAAACGTTCAGTGTGTCGCACCGCAGTATGTATCGCATTTGCAGTATTAATTATTATTGATCCAATACCTCAGATTTTAGCACACAGTTTGTAATAATGTGATGTCCGCCCCATTAAAACCCAATCGTTGTTTCTTACGGACGTTTCAGAAGTTGTAGTAGGTCAATATTTTGAAATGTAGTGTCACCGTGGAGAAAGATGAAGTTGGTTGAAAATATATGCTCCATAGGGAGCATGCTGTTTATGCGCTTTTGTCCGCCGATTGATAATCTTCTTCGTTCGTCTTTAAAAAGGCGCTAAATAGACGTAAGTTTCGTTGTGTTGTTGTTCACAACAGGCTGAGATATCTAGGCATCTAGGTAAGGTTCTAATTGCTTCAGGAGATTTTCGAGTTCTAACTTTGCGTAGAGTCTTGGTTAGTTCTGAATCACTTATTCTGACGTCAGAAGTCAGAAGTCATGTTTAAGTCTCTGGTTATTTCCAAACCCTTAACTGACTCGTGCCTTCGGATTCCAAGGGACAATTCAAAAAGTTAATGATACGTATTATATGTGTGTTCTGTTGAGGGGTAAGACACCCATCCAGAAACTGAGCTGAGTGCAGTCAGCAACTCATAGCTGACAGTTTTCGTCAGCATCAGTGAGCTGATGATGACCCTACTCAACCTCCCAGTTGTGGTCATGGACATAGACTATCCAGCCTGGCCAGGCGAGTAGGAATCAAAGAGGCAAAGCACCCGATACTCAAAAATGCCGTGCTAAAGTCGGATATATTTGGCCGAAAGGCGTAAATAAAATAAATAATAATAATAAATATATGTAAATATTAGGTTCTTTTTGTCTTGTTTAATCTTCTTTTGTTTTTGTTTTGTCTAGAATATCCTCTTTCTGCTGTCTCTTTTGTTTCACTGAATTGTATAATTATCACTTATATAATAGATGTAGTGTGTGAATCACATTAAGGGGAAGCAACCATCGCAATTTTTCATTAAAAATTTATAAGTTATGGCACTTCATTTTATTTTATTAAAACATTTCCATATAGATAGCATTAGAGGTGAAGGACGTGTTCTTAGGACTAACAATGTTGAACTGCAAACAATTTTGTATTTACTTCATGTAAGATACCCTCACAAATAGGTAGAATTGGATGGAAGGAAAAGAAAACAAACGATGAAGTCTTAAAACAACTAAAAATTAAAAGAGAACTACTAAACACAATTCAAACAAGCCAAATGCGATTTTTGGGCCATGTTAAAAGACACAACAGCCTACTAAAAGTAATCCTGGGGGGAGGGGGGGAATTCAAGGTAAAAGAGGCAGAGGCAGACCAAGACTAACATGGACAAGTAACATCAAAAGATGGACAAACCAGCCTATGATAACCTGCACCATCAAAGCAAGAGACAGAGCAGAATGGCACTCCATGGTAGCCAACCTTCGTTGCGGAGATGGCACTCGATGATGATGATGATGGAGATACCCTTCAATGTTTGGCTTTATTTGTACTACACTGATGAAGGCTTACATTATATTTAGAATATTTTCTAATTTAAACGCAGTTTATATTTTCTTTTCGCAAAAGATAGGGAGAAGACAGAGCGATGGAAAGATAGAAAGAAAGATAGGGATACATGTAGGACTACGGAAATGCTAGGAGAAAAAATAGGATAGAGACAGAAAAGGATAAAAAAAAATAGAATTAAGAATAGAGGGAGGGTGAGAGATAGATATGAAGGAGAAATAGAAAGATCGTTTATATATATATATATATATATATATATATATATATATATATATATATATATATATATATATATATATATAGAGAGAGAGAGAGAGAGAGAGAGAGAGAGCGAAAGAAAAAAAAGAACAAATACATAATTACTGATTTTGTTAATGTACTTCCTACACTAATGCGTATTCGTGTTAGTCATGTTTACATTTCATTACCAGCAGTAATTTTTACAACTTATTTATCTAGGTCACAATTTTATTTCTTCCTTCTAATAAAATCCACATTTTCGGTATAAAATACATTTTTTAGTTTTATATATATATATATATATATATATATATATATATATATATATATATATATATATATATATATATATATACATAAAAATATTGTGTTTTGTTTGGTAACAAAAAATAAAATATGATAAGAAGAAATACATGAACAAAAATAACACAACAATCCAAAGTTACGAGAAAAATAATGTCAACTACGCGCTGAGCATAAAAAAAGAACAAGTAGCAATATTTATTGACTGCTTGGACTGTACATTGTGAGCTCCTTAGCTCCAGATCGATTTCCCTGAAGCTTGAACAAGTTGTACATGTATGTCCCTATGTTATTTGTTTCTTCCTGACTGGTATGTTGAGGACAAGATCCCTATGTTATTTGTTTCTTCCTGACTGGTATGTTGAGGACAAGATCCCTATGTTATTTGTTTCTTCCTGACTGGTATGTTGAGGACAAGATCCCTATGTTATTTGTTTCTTCCTGACTGGTATGTTGAGGACAAGATGTTCGTGATCCCTGTATAAAAATAGGGTATATACCTAAAGTGGGTACATGCTATTTTTCTCTGAGACAGAATTACGGTTCGGACGTAGTGATGACCATGTTAACCCTCAAAATATGCTTATGATAAATAACAAGAAGTGTACGTCACACCCCGCTACTGGTTTTCTTGCTACCAGCTTTACCGCAGCACTGCAATGTTTGCCTGTTCCCTATGATAAATAGCATATGTGCACTAACGCCGCGTTCATTTCTGCGCCCTGCTTGAGGCGTGACTTAGTTCGTTGTTACTTCTTATGATTATGCTCTGTAACATTTCTCGTTACATTGATTTACGGTACTTTTATTTTACTTTGGTTTAGCTGACAAGTAATCCTCATTGAACAAGTCCATAAGTGCTCAGATATCCTCATAAGTAAATTCCTTAACCGTGCAGCGAGACGCCGATGTTGTGTTGGTTTACAAACCTTCAGCATAGTGTTCCTGTTTAGCATCTCTCACCTTGTGGTATTCGTGCGGTCTGTTATAGCTGCAGATTCAGGGTAATTTTTTGAGTCGGTGTTTCGTCCAGCTTCCCTAGGGGTATTCAGAATGTCCTCATAGTCCATTGTTTTTCCGCATGAACTAAATGACAAGCTTTTCTGCAACTCGCTACCGCCCACACCCACGTGCCCTGGCAGGAAAATGAAGCAGACCTTTGTCATGTTACAAATGATCTTGTTGTTAGACCTCCCTAGAGGCTTTAACCACTGCCGTCGAGCCCAGCCAGTTGCGATCTACTGAGCATGCTTATTGAGTCACTGAGGAAATACATGTCTGTATAAATCTGTGTCTCAAGCTTTGATAATGATTTAGCGACAGCCTTAGCTTCCATAGGGAGCCGCGATAGCTCAGTGGTTAGTGAACTGGACTATAAAGGACAAGAGGTAGGGTTCGAAATCAACCGACGGCTCCGGTTCACCCAGCCTTTAATGAGTACTGGATTTTTTTATGGGAAAGTAAAGCGGCACGGGCTTAATACCGACCACATTACCCCAAAAATAATGTGCCGAGGTTCTGCACAATTTATGGTCACTAACACCATAGTCCCTATACGCCACTTGGCGTGACGGGGGTACTTTACTTTCCATAGTCAAACTACTTGAAGTCAATGCGAAAGCACCACTGTCTTTATTTGCATTTCTACCTTCAACTTAAACTCTGAAAGCCCCTAGCCCCGTACGTGTCGACTAACAATCGAATAACGTGTCTTTCTGTTTAAAAAAAATGCTATCCGAGTGTAGGTGGGAGACGTCGATTATTTTACTTGCAGTTGTCTTCTCAAACAAATTTTCTATCGTCCTTTGCATGGCAATGACGCGATAGCCCTGTATTTTCGAATAGTCTTTGCCCAGCTTCTGCATTTGTATCAAACAGCTATCATGAACCTTCATTGTCAGTAGCACTCTCACTTCTGCCATTATAGATTCTTGCTCGATCCTCCAAACCTCATAAATTAATTTGTTAGTAAAAATGTAAAGAACCCCCGTCACGCCAAGTGCCGTATAGGGAATATGGTGTTAGTGACCATACATTTTACAGACCTTCGGCACATGATTTTTGGGGTAATGTGGTAGGTATTACGCCCGTGCCGCTTTACTTTCCCAGAAAAAAATCCTGTACCCATTAAAAGCTGGGTGAACCCGGAAGCCGTCGGTTGGGATCGAACCCTACCCCATGTCCTTTGTAGTCCAGTTCACTAACCACTGAGCTATCGCGGCTCCCAATTTGTTGGTGCCTTCTTACCAAATGCAGTCTGGACATGATGCGCTGCTTTCAGTTCACAGTAACGCCACTTTGATCACATCTATTTTTACATGATCCGGGCCACACACCTGTCAAGATAGCCACTCTGGCAACACCGTGTACCAGCATATCATTTTGGTCTCACTGCTCCAGATAATGAGAGAATCGCCATCTACCCTTGTTTTCGTTCGTTATTTTCCTGGTAGATCTTTGGAAGTCATCAACACAATTATTCTTCACTGCACAATTCACACTCACATCAAGCCACCAAAGTTAACTTCATTGATTTGTCTTTGCTTACCCCGATTACAGAATTGAGATAATTTCTCACTTTGGCTCGCTTTTCAGATGTTTTATAACAAAGTCCATTTGTATTGTTCCAACAACAGAATGTGATCCGCCTGAGCTACGCTGATTTTTCTCTTTCAATTTTTCTTTGCCATTTCCCAATTGCTCGCCGCTTATCGAACCAGAAGACTGTCCCCGCTGGTCGATCCACCGCATGGGCTGCTCCCAACTTGTAATGCTACAGTTGTTTGTGCTGCACTTGTCACGCCTTATCTTGCTCACCGTGTCTGGACATGCCATCATAAATAACAGACACTATTCTTGGCCTGTTTTCTAGTTGTAAACATCATCTATACAGAGGTTTGATCTTGCTGATATTGCATTGTTCACGCACGTCCAATAATTCTGTCTAAATCGAGGAAATCATTCCCGCGTTAGAGAGTTATTCTTCTTCATCTTTAACTTTCCCTACCTTTTCCTCTTTCCCTACCTCTTCCTCTTTCCCTACCTCTTCCTCTTTCCCCTCCTCTTCCTCTTTCCACTCTCTTCCATCTTTCTCATTCTCTTCCTCTCTCCCCCTATTCTCATCCCCTTCTCTTCCTCTTTCCCCTCCTCTTCCTCTCTCCCCCTATTCTCATCCCCTTCTCTTCCTCTTTCCCTACCTCTTCCTCTTTCCCTCCTCTTCATCTTTCCCCTCCTCTTCCTCTTTCCACTCCTCTTCCTCTTTCCCCTTCTCTTCATCTTTCCCCTCCTCTTCATATTTCTCTTTCCCTTCCTTTTCCTCGTTCCCCTCCTCTTCCCCGTTTCCCATCATCTTCCTCTTCCCCACCCCCCTCTTCATCGTCTCCCTACTCCTTCTCTTCTTTTTCTCTTCCTCCTTTTCTTCCTTCTCCTCTTCCTTTTATTTTTTTTCTTCAGCCATTATGTTGACGTGGATGTGTTATGTTGCTACTTTACAGTAAACTGCGATATCTGTGTAATTCTCTGCCTGACACGCCCTTCTTCACAATGGTTAAAGAGCCAGTGGATCATTTGTTAATCTTTACACATTGACTGAACCTGTTATTATACACTGGATAGACAACGCCAACAGCAGAATGAACGAGGCGCATCTGTGGTGACTGGCCTCCTCTACTCTCTCCTGCACGGACTCTCATACATACAGAGAGAAAGGCAGAGACAGAGACATAATGAATCCGAGACAGGGAGAGATAAACAGAGAAATTAGCAGAAACAGACAGAGCATAGACAGATACAGATTATGAGAGACAAACATACAGAGAGAGAGAGAGAGAGAGAGAGAGAGAGAGAGAGAGAGTAGCAGACAGAGATCTTCCTACATTGGATTGTACATTTCCTTGTTAATGGACCTTACTTCTTTTTCTGCGAATACTTCTCCTCTACACTCACTTTTATAATGGAGCTTAATAGACGTAAATAACGTTATGTCGCAGTTTTACATCAATATGTGGTATCTTCGCCTTTCGACCCGGCATTCCCGATTTCTCATATTTGTTTGTCTGACTTACCCTCTTGTAAGTACCCCCGTCACGCCAAGTGGCGTATAGGGAATATGGTGTTAGTGGCCATAAATTTTACAGACCTTCGGCACATGATTTATGGGGTAATGTGGTCGGTATTACGCCCGTGCCGATTTACTTTCCCAGAAAAATATCTGGTACTCATTAAAGGTTGGGTGAACCCGGAAGCCGTCGGTTGGGATCGAACCCTACCTCGTGTCCTTTGTCGTCCAGTTCACTAACCACTGAGCTATCACGGCTCCCACTTCTCCTCCATACTCAATTTTATAATGGAGCTTAATAGACATAAATAACGTTATGTTACAGTTTTACAGCAATCTGTGGTATCTTCGCCTTTCGACCCGGCACTCCCGATTTCTCATATTTGTTTTTCTACCCTACCCTCTTAACTAGAATAAAAAAAATGTAAATAGCATATCATTTACAGAACGTTGCTACTACCCCAGCATTTTTTTTGCACTGTAATTGTCTAGGCATTTTACGTCAGTGATTTGTCATCGCCTTCTGACGGTAAGCGGTCCTGAGGACGGTAATCCCACGAGTCGCGATTTCTTTAAAAAATTGCGCTCCACAGAACTCGTTTCCCGGACCTTAAGCTCGTGAAAACCGTTAAGCCCAGACTAGTTAGTCTATTTTCAGGTTAGTCTATTTTCAGGACCTTCGCGGAGAGTTCTTCAGTCTTTGGAGATTTATATTAGTTCTGGTTCTCTGATCTTGACGTCAACGATCAACAATGAGTTACAGACATCGCCACGTTGTGCGCTTCTTTGGGTTACATGTGGGGGAGAGAGGGGCGGGGGGGGGGGGTGTCAGCACCATGATAACAGTAAAATAAGAGTCCTAGGGGCAAATACAAAAAATGTACACAAAGATACACTGAAAAAGTGCTACAGTTTTTTTTTAGTAAAAAAAAAAATACGGAACAAATTCGAAAGTTTTAATGTAAATCTTCATCAGCTCTGTAAGCGAAACAAAACAATGAATATATGTATCAGCAAAAGAGAGCAAGCACATTCGTCGCATCAGACATGAAAGTCTTCATCGTTGAAATTTAAAAAAAAAAGCGAATTAAGACAGAAAAAGTAAGAAAATAAAGAAAATTTCGTCATTTATATATATATATTTGGAGTCTGTAGAAATATGGTTTTACAGAAGACTGTTGAGAATAACATGGACAGCTAAGAATAGTAATGAAAATGTTATGATAGAGGTCAAAGCAAAAAGAGAGCTAATTTCCAATATTAGGAAGAAACAATTATCATTTTTTTGGCCATGTAATGAGAAGAGAACAACTGGAATATATTGTAACAAATGGAAAAATTGAGGGACGAAGAGATAGAGTGAAGCAACGAGAAAAAATAGCAGACCGCTTAAGAAAATGGCTTGGCAGAAGGTCAACAACAGAAATTATAAATAAATACCGAAATCGAAAGTTGTGGAGAGACATGATCATCTACGCCAGCAGGCCTGGTACTTGATGATGATAAATATATTTTCCGTTCTTTATCATCTCAAACTATAATATATATTGATATATTTCCTCCTGCGTTTTGGGCTCTAATAGCGTGATAATATCAATATCGAATGTAAAACCCACCCTTCTCTACCCCCTATCTCCTCTGCTTCTCCTTTAAGATGACAAATAGATTTGGAGAGGCAAGGGAGCGAAATCTGGACACGAAAAAGGAAATTGACAAAGGCAAGTAACATTAATAATATATTTTGCCTGTCTCTTATCAAAGCAGAACAAAAAGAACCAGTCATGCATCTGTATTGCATGCATAAGGAATGTTTCGTTATCCTGGTTGGATATTTTTTTTATCATCGACATATTTTTAGTTAATGTGGTCAGCATTACGCCCATCGCGTCTTCCCCCGGAAAACAAAAAAACTCCAGTATCGATTTATGACTGGGTCTTCTTCTTATTCTTTCCTTTCTCATTTGCCTTTTAGCTTCGAGGGGAGATATAATTTGCGGTCTTTTGCTCTTCTGTTCGCCTCTGTTGCTGTTATGTTTCCTAGTGCTTCTAATATTCCATCGATGCATCTTTTTCGTGGTCGACTTTTGGGTCTGGTGTTCTCACAACGTTTACTGAAGACTTGTTGTATTGTGTTTTGATCTTTCTGCCTTGTCACATGACCAAACCATTGTATATGTTGTTTCTTTATATATTCTATGGTTGGGGCTATTCCTAGCTTTTTTCTCAGTACTTCATTTCTGATCTTATCTCTCAGACTGTTTCCTGTCATTCGTCTAACACATTTCATCTCAGTTGAGGTTATATTTCTTATTGTTCTTGACTTATGACTGGGCAAACCTCGGAACTTGTCTGTCAGGGGGCTGAACCCGACCCAATATCCTCAGCTGGCAAGTTCACAAACCATTGATCTGTACCGCCGTTTTATTTTTTTCACCGGGATCATAATAAAAAGAGGATATTAAAAAAAAAAAACGTTAATTCAGTGGTTTCCAAACTTAAGACACCCACGGCCCCTTTTTCCCTGTTTGATTATAAACAGGCGGTGCTCTCATGGCAGTCACGACCGTATAAGTTTGGTAAATTATGATTCTTGTGTTTATTTGTTCATAGGTTACCTTGGAAGCCGCGATAGCTCAGTGGTTAGTGAACTGGACTACAAAGGACAAGAGGTAGGGTTCGATCCCAACCGACGGCTTCCGGGTTCACCTAGCCTTAAATGGGTACCGGATGTGTTTACTGGGAAAGTATATCGGCACGGGCGTAATACCGACCACATTACCCCAAAAATCAAGTGCTGAAGGTCTGTAAAATTTATGGTCACTAACACCAAATTTCCTATGCGCCACTTGGAGTGACGGGGGCTCTTTACTTTACTAAGGTTACTACCTTAGGTAGCATAATTGGTCTTCCCCCCCACCCATCCCCACTCCTATCCAACCAATCCTCGTGTCTACTCGAGTACGACAGCTCCACCTCCCGAACAACGGCTTTGGTGGCCGGTTAAAGTACAGAGTTTTTTTTTTAAGGAAGGAACTATCCCTTCTATGAGCAATGAAGACACTAAAAGATTTAAACATTAGAAAGAGCTGGCTTGTAAACACCATTTCACAGTGGTAATCAAAATATTATGACCATGTCAAAAGACAAAGAGGCCTGGAGCAAAACAATGAAGGAAGGTATTGTTCCTGTGGCGAGGAACAGGGGCAAGAAGAAGGTGGTTTCAAGACATCAAGGAGATGATCTTGAACATGACAACAGAAGAAGTGGGAGAATTGGCCAGAGACAGAGATTCTTTCAGACGGACTGCTGTGAATGCAACATGTTGTAAAGGACATGCGAGTTGATGATGCTACTTTAATTTACAGAAATACGGTGTAACTATATCGATATAAAAGTGATTTAATAATCTTTTTGCAAAAAAAAAAAAATAAATAAATAATAATCTTACAGCATACGTATGTTATAAATGACATTTTGACAATTCTTCACAAACACATAATGAATTATGAACATGATTATGAAATAATGTAAAGGAAGAATAAAAGGGATGGAGTAAAGAAATAAGTTAGGAAAGAAGGGAAGGAGAAATAATGAACTAAAAATAAGTGAGAAAGAAAGAAAGAAATGAAGAAGGAAATAAAGAAAGAAATAAATAAATAAAGAAAGAACGAAAATCTCGTTTACTCAATGTGTTGTAATTATAATTAAGTGTAACAGATTTCCATCTGTAGCAAGATAAGATAAATTCATGCACGTAAACACTTGGTTATCGTTCGTGATTTGCGTATAGATTTCAGTCACTTGGCATTTGCTGCCGTCCTGGTTGATTATCGGCCGCTGGTGGTGGGCTGACGTCGATAGTTGAAACACGCTTGACATTAAATGCTGGGGCGATAACATGGATCGTGACGTCACTTAAAAGAAATGGATGATTGTCATGATTGAGCCAAAAACAGTGGAAGCGTGATGATTGTCTTGTCACGTGCTCGTGCCGAAGACAGACAGAGGATAAAGAGAGAGAGAGAGAGAGAGAGAGAGAGAAGGGGGGGAGGGGGGAAAGAAGAGACAAATAGAGGGTTGAGTGAGGTGGGCGAGAGAGTGTGTGAGAAGGAAAGAGAGGAGATGAGTGAGAGAGCGAGCAAGTGATGAGAAAGTGAGATAGCTTATTTGCTAAAAATGATCAATTTCGTGTGCTTATACGAAAGGTGCTGTCATTGAGCAATAGCAAGAAGAAGAGACATACTAACAACGATTGTTAGGATCGTCGCCGCTGCACACTGGACGAGTCCACGGATTCTCAGATAACTCGCTGGAGAAAGTCTGAGGAGAATACTGACCCTTTTGTACGAGCTCCGTAGCACGGTCTGGGATTCACGGTTTGGGTATGTCTTCGCGACAATTATGCTCGGACAACGTAGGTATGTCTTCGCGACAATTATGTCCGGACAACGTAGGTATGTCTTCGCGACAATTATGCCCGGACAACGTAGGTATGTCTTCGTGACAATTATGCCCGGACAACGTAGGTATGTCTTCGTGACAATTATGCCCGGACAACGTAGGTATGTCTTCGTGACAATTATGCCCGGACAACGTAGGTATGTCTTCGTGACAATTATGCCCGGACAACGTAGGTATGTCTTCGTGACAATTATGCCCGGACAACGTAGGTATGTCTTCGTGACAATTATGCCCGGACAACGTAGGTATGTCTTCGTGACAATTATGCCCGGACAACGTAGGTATGTCTTCGTGACAATTATGCCCGGACAACGTAGGTATGTCTTCGTGACAATTATGCCCGGACAACGGTCAAATGTATAGTCTATTCGTTTCCATTGTAACTATCAATAGTTATTTAACGTGCGCTAGTGCACACGGGATCTTCACTTTATTGCCGTTATTCGAGAGGGTTAGACATCGGATCTTACTACACAAGAGACCAGGACAGGTTAACGTCACGAAGAAACCACGGATTCAATTTTTTCTTATTTTTGGACAAAATTACAACCGCCTGAGGTGGACTTTGAACCTGGGTCCATTCTGTCGTGAGGCCGACGTCGTACCTCTCTACTCAGCCCCCAATTAACATAGATCTAGAACAGAAAGAGAGATGAAGATGATGGGGAAGACATGGAATGATCTTAAAAGAATGGCAAGAGACAGAACGACTTGGAAAGTGTTTGTTGAAGACCTATGCTCCAATGGGAGCTAAAAACGTAGAAGAAGAAGAAGAACAGAAATACTCCAGACAAGAAAGAAACAAAAACCGTGTTGGGTAAACGGGGCGAAAGATACATTTTAATAATCAGCTCAGCGCTTTTATCGACAAACCAGTGTGCTATAAGCTCAGTCCACTCGGAGTTTAGAAAAAACGTTAAATAGATTCGAGTTGATTTTCAGATTAACAAGCTGATCAGATGACATGGCGCTGGCTTTGTCTTTCCAATCGGTTTACCCTTTTAGTAGGTCAAGCTGGTCTGATGACAATCTCTGGTTTACTATTTTAGTAGGTCAAGCTGGTCTGATGACAATCTCTGGTTTACTATTTTAGTAGGTCAAGCTGGTCTGATGACAATCTCTGGTTTACTCCTTTAGTAGGTCAAGCTGGTCTGATGACAATCTCTGGTTTACTCCTTTAGTAGGTCAAGCTGGTCTGATGACAATCTCTGGTTTACTCTTTTAGTAGGTCACGCTGGTTTGACAACAAATTGCTGGTTTACTATTTTAGGAGTTCAAGTTGGTTTGACGACAAATTGCTGGTTTACTATTTTAGGAGTTCAAGTTGGTTTGACAACAAATTGCTGGTTTACTATTTTAGGAGTTCAAGTTGGTTTGACAACAAATTGCTGGTTTACTATTTTAGGAGTTTAAGCTGGTTTGATAACAAATTGCTGGTTTACTATTTTAGTAGTTTAAGCTGGTTTGATAACAAATTGTAGGTTTACTATTTTAGTAGTTCAAGCTGGTTTGATAACAAATTGTTGGTTTACTATTTTAGTAGTTCATGTATGTCGAGAAATTGCTGGTTTACTGTTTTAGGAGTTCAAGTATGTCGAGAAATTGCTGGTTTACTGTTTTAGGAGTTCAAGTATGTCGAGAAATTGCTGGTTTACTATTTTAGTAGTTCAAGCTGGTTTGACAACAAATTTGCTGGTTTACTATTTTAGTAGTTCAAGCTGGTTTGACAACAAATTGCTGGTTTGCTGTTTTAGGAGTTCAAGTATGTCGAGAAATTGCTGGTTTACTATTTTATGATTTCAAGTATGTCGAGAAATTTCTGGTTTACTATTTTATGATTTCAAGTATGTCGAGAAATTGCAGGTTTACTATTTTAGGAGTTCAAGTTGGTTTGGCAACAAATTGCTGGTTTACTATTTTAGTAGTTCAAGCTGGTCTGATGACACATCGCTGGTTTACATTTTTAGCAATTTTAGCTGGTGTGGTAATTTCGAGTTTTATGATACAGAGTTTATATATGTTTATTGTTATTACACACAAATCACAACACGGCGAACTAACAATGTATTGACATAAATTCACGTAGTCAATAATCACAGACTATGACATTTTGCTTATCCAAGTTTATTTAATCGTCGGTTGTACACACCGGTTGATTTTGAGGCATTAATTAATACATATTGTCTGTGGCATTTATAATTATATTTTTCATTCTATCAAATATTACAACTCATCTTGCTTTACATTTGCGTTTCTATATCTATAGTAAAGTACCCCCGTCACGCCAAATGGCGTATAGGGAAATATGGTGTTAGTGACCCTATATTTTACAGACCTTTAGCACATGATTTTTGGGGTAATGTGGTCGGTATTACGCCCGTGCTGCTTTACTTTCCCAGAAAAAATCCGGTACCCATTTAAGGCTGGGTGAATCCGGAAGCCGTCGGTTGGGATCGGACCCTACCCCTTGTCCTTTGTAGTCCAGTTCACTAACCACTGAGCTATCGCGGCTCCCGATTCTATATCTATGTCTTGACTTATTCAATGCTACTCTTAATCTACTTACTATTGTTCTCTGGAGCACACAACTTCAGAATATAACTTGAAACACTTCTTTACTAAACTAAGCCTAGTCTAACTTGATGTTCACTAGTTGATTAAAAAAAAAAATCTCACTCTAACTTATATCTAAATTGATCTTGTTCTCTATCTCGATGTTTATAACTCTAAGTGTTTCTCTCCCTCGGTGGTTTTTGGATGTTTCTTGATGTTCCTGGACTTTCCTTGATAATTCTGCAAATGCATGATTATAAATATATTATAGTTATTATTATAGTTATTATATTAGTTATTATTAATAGTATTATTTACATCATTTATTGGCTTAGTTACTAAATAGTGACTCTCAACCGATGGTTGAATACAAAGGTGATCTCTGGATAACTTTTGTGTCCAATTAAATAAAAAAATTTCATCTTGACATTTAAGTTAACCTCTGAGTTTTAAAAATAATGCTAACATGAGCTCTAAAAGTGGCATCTCTCTCATAAACTTAACCTGCCCCCGAGTTTGTTTTTCAACCTAATATCTAGATTGTGACGGTCAAGTCAAGTTTATATCTATTCCCCTACCTTTCCAACAACAGCAAACATTTTCCATTTATAAAACTTGCTGATGTTATTTCTGTGACTATTTTATAATTGTACTGTTACTGCTATTACCTACTGAGTTCTGGGTAACTACTAAGCTATCCGACCCCAAGCTATATCTCAATCTCCCATTATGTGATCTATTCTGACCTGGTCTATATACTATTACACTAGTCTGATGACGAATCGCTGGTTTTTAATTTAGACGTTCAAGCGCGTGTGATTGAACACCTGTGGTTTAGGGTATTTCTGAAATTCAAGTTAACTTGGAGACAATGTGCTAGCTCTTTCCTGATATTCACAAACATGTCTAAGTGACACACTTGACAATTGATATTCTACATCTATGTACACTTAGCATATAGTATTTCAACTATTAAAGCTAGATCATATATGTGTATTAAAACGATATAAAAGTGCCGTTGATCATTGGAACACTATGGGCACTAGCACCAAATTCCCTTTTCACCCTAAGCAATTACCTTCTTACATTACATTGTTACTATAATAATTACTGTCACTATACAATGTAGCCATTAACTATTGCGTTGGTTTCTAGCGTCACATTTTGATTTTGCTGATCAGGTCAAGAGGTGTCTGTCACGTCGTGTTTGAACTTCCTACTTCACGAGTGCCCTTTCTGCCGTGACCGACACGCGTTGTCATCATATTGCAACAACTTCATTTCCCAATTAGCTGCAATAAGTTTCACTCATCACTTTATAAAAAAAAATTGTAACGGATAATGGATCACTGCTCTTATAGTAAGCAATCTTCAACGGGGCGGTCATCGTTTCATTTCACTGTGCTGCCACCTGTAGGACATTCTTTATGACGTTGGTAACAATACTATTAATTTACTGACAAATTTCGCCGTATTTCACATTTATATCACTATTTCAATATCTTCGTTCCACTCAACCACATAATCTAATACATTTTGGTGATGTCTGTAATGTTATACATTCCTTAATGAACATATGTTTTATAATAATTTTTTTTCTATGTCAGTCACAAGCCAAGAGATTAAATTTTGTATGACATAAATGTTATTTCAATTATTTTTTTTATGTTGATGTTTAAGATATTATTGATTTTGAACCTAAATATTATATTTAGATTTATTTTGAAACTTACGATGCTTCAATAAATTTATATATAATAATATATAATATTTATATTTACTTTTGATGCGTTTCAGTAAAATATTATTTATAAACATAAATATAATATTTATTTAGTTTTGGCTTCAGTAATGTTTCAGCAAATTTGTGTGTAAGGGCATAAATATATTTGTTTTCAAAATTGTATAAGCTGTTTTTATAGTGACGCGTACACAGTAGCCTATATTCTTTTTTTTCGACTGGAATATCAGCAAAACTTAAGCACTAATTTCTTCTGCTGAACTTTAATGTGTAGTGTTAATATAATTAGTGTAAATATTAAGTTTTTCAATCTCTGAATTGTTTCTGCATACAAACATTAGTTGACTAAACATCATTAACACAACCATTAGTTCACTAAATCATTAACACGAAACCTAATTAAGCCTAAAGATTAACTTGTTGCGTGATGTCACAAAATTAAAACCACTCCAGACATTATTATTTAACATTAAGATTCGATTGAGGTGAGATGCAGAATGGCTGAGGCAAAAGCAACGTTCCAAAAAATGAGGAAGATACTATGTAACTCTTTTTTGACATTAGAAACAAGAAAAGGAGTTTTTAAATGTTATGTAGAGCTAGTCTTAACATATGGATGTGAATCACGTACAGTAGGACAACAGACAAGAAAATCACTGGAGGCTGCAGAAATGTGGTTTTACAGAAGAATGTTGAGAATACCATGGATAGGTAAGAAGAATAATGAAAACGTTGTGAAAGAGGTCAAAGCAAAGGGAGAGCTAATTTCCAATATTAGGAAGAAACAATCATAATTTTTGACCATATAATGAGTAGGGAACAGCTGGAATATATTGTAACAACTGGGAAAATTGACGGACAAAGAGATAGAGAGAAGCAGAGAGAAAAGAGACATCTTAAGATAATGGCTTAGCAGAAGAAGATCAATAACAGAAATGAAAAATAACTGACTGTATATTTTTTTTATTATAAACGTAATGCGACCCCTCATCACGTTCTGACCTCCTCAAGTCTGGAACCGACCATCTTCATCTAAGTGAAGGTGGTACGAGTCTAATATATTATCGCCGAATTTTAATCACTATCAAGTACCTTGCCTGCTGGCATAGGTGATCATGTCTCTCCACAACTTTCGACATCAACAGTTATTTTTAATAAATGTTCATGTCACTATAGCCTTTCCGGGGAAAAGGGGGGGGGGGGTCGGTAGCCTAGTAGGGAAAACCACCCGACTGGACTACCGACGTTCGGACAACCCGTGTTCGATTCCCGCTGGGAACAATGTTGAGTTGTACTCGTATTTGGAGGAAAAAAAAAATAATACCCCAACAGTCGACCCAGCCGTTGGCAGAAATGGGTACCAGGGTATTATGCACGTCTTTGTTGGAGCTTAAAGCAAACACATCCAATAAAATATATGTTCTAAGACGTTACTGTCGGTTACTTCGTTGTACTTCTAGATAGCCATTCGAGTATTTTATTTGAATTTGTTAATCGTAATACATACATTTAATTAAATATACTGCTCCTGCCTCTTTCCACTGGAAGTAGTGAAAATGTGTGAATAGGTCTACCTTGCTGCAAGATAATACTCTCAACATCATGTGGTTATAAAAAGGGAATATCCAATAATGAAACAATTTCATCGCATTGATTCATCTCACATTCACTCTGGTTGACCTTTGGCCTGGTAATTTGCATATAAAGTTTCGGCAATTTACACTATACCGCTATGTAATATAGTTCATTCATTTATTGCTATAAATTAACATTATAATTGTATCATAATATCTTATGTATTTGAATTTCAAATTAGAAAAAGAACATAGTTTTGCTGTTAATTAAAATCTTTTATAGTTTTGCTCAGGTTTATATATATATATATATATATATATATATATATATATATATATATATATATATATATATATATATTTATTTATATATGTTTATATAAACACGCAGCGCACTGACATAGAGTAAGGTATTGTTTTCTTTTTCTCCCTTACGTTATAAAATTACTATAAGTAACGATGATGAGAGAACTTCATCTGATTGGCTAATCTGACGTTGCCATAGGAACAGGGAAATTATTTCTGAAACAGCCTTCATAATTCTTATATACAATATAAAGTCGATAGATGTCCAAGCACTATTGTAGTTAGCGTTTTCTGCATAAACATTGACACTAATCTATTAGTAACGGCCTGAGTTGGCTGTATACTGCTCAATGAGCTTCAGCAAAGTATACTGCTCCCTGTATATAAAGAGTGTGATTGTGTTATGTATTCCGATCAAATATTAGAGGAGCCCAGGCCTCCATTGCTTCCTCTGAATATCCGCCGCTGGATGAAGAGTGTATAATAGTCTACTTATACCTAAAATGCCACTTTTAGATTGAGTTAAAGAGCCATTTCCAATTGGTAACTTTAAGAACAAACATTGACTGATAAGACACGCATGGTATTAATAACAACTTCCCCCACTAGTTTCTGTACATTTTAATTACTACTTCGGCCTGCCCAGCTGAAGTGTACCGTAAAATAAACACATTCTGACCATTGCTTTTTTTTTTTTAATGACTAAGCAGAATAATACTACTAAAATAGCAGCTTCACATTCTGTGAAACGTATTGATTTCACAGAAGAAGTGATTCCCAACACGTCTTTTCGTGGAAATTTTACAAGGAAGACTTTCATGGAAATTGTGCTAATGAACTCTCGTCTTTTCACGGATTAAGTGAGACAATGTCGACAGAAGCCCTGTGTGATTCCATGGTCAAACTCGGTCTAGCCAAGAAGGGCCGGTTTAAGCTGATGCGGACCTGGTCCTTTCATGGGAAGTCGGAGAAATTTGAGAACGTCGCAACAAACATGTCTACAGGTTGTTCTGTGTTTTTGTGTTTGTGTGTTCGTGCTGCTCTTTCAATATTCATTATAATGTATATCTAAAGGATATTATAGAAACGTTAAATGGTAGGAACAAAATCCTGCCAAAAATATATAGAACAACAACTTAAATAGTTTGGTCACCTGGTCAGAATGAATTCATACCAATCACCATCAAGGGCGTTCTTCTCGAGAATGCATGGAAAAAGACCAAGAGGAAGACTCAGAAGAAGATGGATAGATGCAGTGACAGAGACATGTAGCAACAAAGGAAAATCACTAATTCAGACAGTCCGAGCAGCGCAAGAATGACAATTGATATAACCACGACACCTTTTCGGTACCAGTGAGTAAGAGAAAAGAATAGAAACGTTATAAGTGGTCTCTGTCAGATATGGTCTGTACTTTTGTGCATTTCTACGGTTGTATCCCTTATACATCTTTATGATTATTCAATACGTCTGTTCTTGGGTACCAAAAACATCCGCAATGTTGTGCTTGTCTGGTTCTTTAATAGTGATCTCTTTTTGTTCCCTTGTTGACGACAGTCTGACAGAAAAAAAATGAACAGTAGAAGAAGAGAACGAGGAGAAGAAAACAAAGAAATTACTTGAAATTACAAAAAAAATTCATAAGAATTATTATAACATTAGGACTCAAGACGCTCAATAGTACCTGGTCTGAAAGTGGTTGGTAACTCATAGCTGACTGCTTGCTTGAACCGCATTATATGAAGGTTCTTCTCCATCTCCCCGTGGACTTCCTGGACACAGGCTAACTACAGTCCGTTTAAAAATTCGTGTAGATTTAAAAAAACAAAATAATAATAATGGCTTCGCAACCGTCTAATAGAGTAATTCTCAAACTTGGAACATCACTCCGAATCAAATAAAAATATATTTTTTGCCCTTAGAAAACTAATACCATGTAGGATTTTGTTTATTTCAGTTATGTAATAAATGATTGTTGGGGCAGACAAGTATTTTTACAAGTTGTACAAACCATCCAACTCTTCCGTTCAACTAATACACACCAGTTTCAATGTACAGCTCTCTCTCTCTCTCTCTCTCTCTCTCTCTCTCTCTCTCTCTCTCTGCGATCAAGACTCAGTCAGAGTAAGATTCCAGACTCTCTCCTGAAATCAGCTGTCTGTTTAAGCGATTCGATTGCCCCATACAGTTTGTCTTCCAGGGAGGTGGGTGTGAACCGCATTGCTCTTCTCAATGTCTCTTCGAATGTACATCGTAAATGCATTGAAGAAAACTGTTTTTTTACGCGAACCAAACTGCACCGTTTAATCTGTGGTATAATTATCGCGCTAATCATTGATGTGTTTTCTTATGTATCTACCATTGCCTACGCCGTTCAGAGGCACATTCTTGTGTATTGTCACTCTCGACAGGGAGTGTAGGGAGCAGAATCAAGTCGTGGTCATGCTGAGGTCAACGATCTTAATCTGGACAACACGGGCGAGGAAGATGCAGTCATTTATACAGACGGATCCGTAATACGACACCAAAGGAGTGCATGGACATTTACAGCACGCTCTGCAGACAGAACTGTTAAAGAAGATAGCGATGCGTAATCTATTATCACGAGTAGTATGACGATGGAGTTGATGGCAGTAACCAGGACATTCATCTAGTTGAAGTCACCAAACTACACCCTCGTCTGTATACTAAGTGATTCGATGAGCATGATAAGAAAAAAGGAATCTGTGTGAAGGCAATGGATTGAGTCATTACAGAAGTTATTGATACCAGAGTTACCTCTGTCTATGTCCCTGGACATGCGTGAGTACGAGGCTATGGAAGAGCGGACAGATTAGCTAGCTGTGCTGTAGTTGAAGGCGGTCAACCAATGGATCAAGCAGACTTTATTATTGCTCTTTGAGATGCCAAAAGAGCACATAACCTGGACAACCATGAGCCAACGTCACTCTTTCGGATGAAAAAATATGGAAGTAAAAAGGTTACAACCAAAAATGAGAGGCTTAGTGGACGCGTCAATCGCTGCACGCTGCGGGAGATGATGAGGAGGGGATATAATCACCTGAGGACATGTTCGGTGAGCTTTGGTGATAATCCACAAATAACTCAGTAATTCTTTATGTGATTAGCCGCGTAAAAAATAAACGTGATTTACTACACAAATCGAATGTTTAGAGCACCCTTTTTGTAATTCTCATGAAACTATATATTAAAAGAAAAAAAAACTATTTGTGCACAATTCAGGCAACCTTTGCACTTAAATGTTATAAAATCTTGAGGCCGGTGAAGATCTATGAAAGCACGGCAAAATTCGCTGCAATTGATCAAATAGATTTCGAGAAAATTAACGGACACTGAATTCACGAATTTGTGTATTGCCACGGGAGTAGAGATCGAAGGGACAAGGCAGCTCGGTACTCAAAAAATACCATGCTGAAGTCGGATATAATGGGTCGAAAGGCGCAACTGTCGCAGTTATTTATTTTAAAACCACGACACATCTAAGCCAATTTAACGTCATTATAAGGGTAGATAATGAAGATTAGTTTTCTGAGTAATCGCGATAGAAGATGGTTTGACATTTCTTACAGCATGATTGTATCTGATGAGTTGTCAACGCCAGGAAGTGCGTGCAGTCCTTGCCTGTACTGTTGCTAAAATAAGGTATCGTTGATTCTAGTTAGATCAGTCCAAACATGCACTGGCTCAAGCCAGTCTACAATCGATTTTCCGGCTACAATTGTTCTCCAGTATCACAGTAACACTATTAACAATTTATATGATAATTTAACGGAAATGACACACCAACTGGGCTTACGGCCAGTGTTTTAGCCCCTCAGTACAACCTCAAGTAAGCCAAACCATTGAGATGATGACGTAATTGATGAATATATATTTTCTTTCACTTTCAGATTCATTTTCTGAATTTGAAATCTTTAATTTAAAAATTTAACATCTGGCAAATTTTCATGCTGGAGAGAATGACACAAAGACTTCTTATTTTTTTTTTTTAATAAATGGGACATTATAGGTATGGTTACAGCTTCACGTAGGTGAGGAACAAAACAAAAGCAGAACGACGTTTCGGCTCAATAGACTTTCAGCTGCTACAAGAGAAAAATTCATATTTTTGTATACTGATGGATCTGTGAGTATGAGGGGAAGACTAGTCACGATGGGGATTCGAGGCTAGAATGGGAGGTAACATTGTCAGAGATTGAAGCAGCTCTTAAATGTTAACTTCTTCCAGTATTGGAGTAGAGGTAGAGGCAGTTGTGCTGGCTTTCTGGGAGGCCTTTCACGGAAGTGCTTATTGTGTCTGACTGATTCTACACACCCTAAATTCTACAATAGTGACATCGTCATGAATGGATTGAGTAAATAGAAACCTTTGACCTTGATGAACTTTTTAGGGTCTACTTTCCCGGTTTGTCTGGATTTCAGAGCAATGAAGAGCAGACTTGTCCCGATGACATCAGTATTGATAACGTTGGATTTTGACAAGAAAGATAGATTGGTGAAGCTGTAATCGTTTTTAGAGAGCGGCATGATTATAGTTAAAGGTGGCTATTGGTGACTGTCAGTGATTTTTTTTTTTGGAGAGTGGCGTTGTAATTGATTAGGGTGACTATTGATGACCGTCGGTGATTTTATTTTTTTTTAAGAATGGCACGGTTATTGTTAAAAGGTGACTGCTGGTGACTTCTATGATCGACTTATAAGGAATGGCGGGAGGCGAAGGCGCGCCTCACAGCACCAGAGCTGAAAGTTGTCAGTGACCCACAGCTGATGGCTTGCGCCAGGATCGGTGAACCAGAACCATCCAAACCCTGCTCCACATCTCCGTGGTGCCTCTAGTAACAGACTAACCTGTCTAGTCTGGCCAAGCGAGTAGGGATCGAAGAGGGAAGACAACGCGGTTCTCAAACATGTCATGCTGAAGTCGGATGTGTTGGGCCGAAAGGCGCAAATATCACAGTTATACTGCAAACCACAACACAACGCAGACACGCCCACCAGGGCACCTATGGTCTTCCCAAAATGCGGTGATTTCTATTCCAGTAATTATAATGCGTGGCTAATTCTATAAAATGCTCAATATATCCTATGATGTGATCACAGGCGAGTTGGAGGCGCCTTAACCTCCTCTCCGGCTAGATGCGACTTGTTAGCCTAAAAATGGCAATCCATCTGGGAGGTCAACTCCGATTATAAACCCCCGCTGTCTAGTGGGTTTACACATTCACGGAATAGACTTCGGGAGTAAACCCTGAGGAAACATCCGGAGATAGAGTCCATAAGGCAGTTCAGTTTTGATTTCAACATTGCTCTGGCAACTCCTGCGACGCAGTTGGCACCAAACTGTTCTTGCCCTGCTAGACCTTTGGATCGCTCGGCTGCGTAGGAAGAAGAAACATGTTGCATGGGCAACAACTTGTCTCTTTCTTTTTCTGACCAAGCTCGCGGCTTGGAGCGTCTAGGGGCGCTGCAAAATCCATAATCAACTATGACCGACGGAGGCTACAAATTACAATGTTGTGATGGGAAGCTTGACCTTCAAGAGATGCACTTGCTGATCGATCATTTTGTGATAAATTCTATTGTTTTATACAACGATGGGTCTACACGGCATGCGTGTTCTGACTCTTCACTAGAATTAAAGCGGAGACAACCGCTGTGAAGAGTGACGTCAGCACAACAACAATCTGCTCTCGGAGAATAAAAAATGAAACAGTTACTGCATCAATTTTGTTTCATCTTCTCGACATTTATCTCATTTTCTGGGGTCTACAGAGTGTTATTTATGGGGGACTGAAAAAATAAGGGGGCATGCCAGAGTGCAGTCGGCACGCAATGTATAGGTAAGAATATTTAATTAGCCAAAGGCAGAAGAGAAAAAAAAATCGTTGACCCTACTGGGAATCAAACTCACATCCACCTTATTGGAAAATGATAAGTCCAATCCAATCTGGCATCCGCTCTTATATTTTTGGTAGTCAAAAAAAAAAGGAAAGTATCCCCGTCACGCCAAGTGGCGTATAGGGAATATGGTGTTAGTGACCATAAATTTTACAGACCCTCGATACACATGATTTTTGGGGTAATGTAGTCGGTATTACACCCGTGCCGCTTTACTTTCCCAGAAAAAAATCCGGTACCCATTAAAAGCTGGGTGAACCGGAGGCTGTCGGTTGGGATCGAACTCTACCACTTGTCCTCCCCATTTTTGGTAGTAGAATTTTAATTATGTTAGTTCCAGTTTTTGATGACTTTCAATTTACCTTTCTAATTGCTTCCTATGAATGATTGCTACAAGATATGGGTTATATTAATGCCTAGAGGTCGACGTACGTCTTTATTTCTTAAGCCCAGGAAGATGATGTGGCTACAACGGCGTTTTTCTTGTTTCTCAGATTCTGTTGGAGATGTTTGATCTTATTCATCGTTAAAGGCAATACAATCATGTGCGTGTCAAGTTCTATCGAAGTTGAATTATTTAAAACAAAAAAATCTCGTGTTCACGTTGAGCGCGTACAAAAAGCCTCCGGACAGGCTAAAATAGTAAAGAACACCTTGTACAAATTTATCGGACTGAACTCTTTAATTCCAGAGTTATTTTGTTAGTTTTGGTCAGAGTTGTCGGAATTGAAAACTTGAAGAAACTAAAGTTCAATATTTTGTTAAAGTGTATAGGCTTGTCAACATACACATTAAATTAAGAAAGAATAATGTAGCCTACAACATAAAAGTGCGAAATTGTTATGGTTTTAATACTGTTTAGACATAGTCAATATGAAAATATTGTCAATAGAAGTGAGAAAGAGAGTTCACGTCTGCTATATAGAGCCAATTCTGACCTACGGAAGCGAATCATGGACAGTAAACAAAGAAATGAAAAGACGATTAGATGCCACAGAGATGGGATTTCTCAGAAGAATGTTTGGGAGAGCAGAAGTGCCTGCGACTTGAGGTCTCAATAACAGGGTCGTCGACGCACCATCAGCTGACCAAGACCTAGCAGTTCTACCGCCTCCGGTAACAGTCTGCGTCAAAACAGGCTGGCTAATAGAAGCTTGGATCGCCGTGTTTCCTATATTAATGGTTGATGCTGATATAGAAGACCCAGTATGGCAGTACCTCTAGGATGGACTAGTAGTTTCCCAGCATAGCCTGGGATAGACGAACTCCAACTTCTCCAGTAATAACCGGGAATGTTTAGAAAGCCATTACGACCCGCCACATCAACGAGTCAAAGGGCACCCTGCCCGCATCAACTCGTGGCATTACGTCAACTCAACTCATAAGAATGTTTAAAGATTCCTGGACAGTTAAAAAGACGAACGAGGAAATTCTCAAAGATGCCAACACGAAAAGGGAGCTCCTAAGAAACATCAGAAAGAAACAATCAACATTTTTTGGTCATATCATGAGCAGAAGAAAGTTGGAATACTTGGTTACAACTAGCAAAATACAGGTAAAGAGAGACGTCGTGGGCGACAAAGAGAGAAAATACTGGATAGCTTGGTATATGGCGCGGAAAGTCAACAAAAGAACTGATACGATGCACTGTAGACAGAAGATTGTGGACGGACATGACCGCCTACGCCAACCGGTATTGCATATGATGATGATGAGATATAGTCTACTTTACATATATGCCCGAGTGCAGAACGGGAAACCCCCGATAACCTCCACTAGCTTTGACATATTCAGCTCTATATAAACTGTAGACGGCTGATCTAAAACCACCCTTGCTACCTAAGCTTAAAACATCAAGCAGTGTGAATTGTACTCATGGTTGGAAAAAAAAAATACCCCCACGGTCGACCCAGCCGTTGGCAGAAATGGGTACCAGGGTGCTACCCTGGGAAGGTGAGGAATGTCGCTTCGCATCTGAGTTTCGATGCTTGAGGCTACACTATACAGAAATCTCCGAACATTTCTGGATAGGCAGCCGAGCAAATATGGGTGTAAACTCGCGTGCTGAGACGCCGGTTCAACATCAAGCTAGTGGGAGTTTCGGTATTTCCATGTCTGCGCTGAGGCATATACAAATAGACTATGATTTGATCTAGTCAATATGAAACTTAGAATAGCAAAATGTTATGTCTTCTCAACATTCTTATATGGTGCAGAAACATGGACATTAGACAAGAAAACAGAACAGAGAATTGAAGCCTTTGAAATGTGGATATATAGAAGAATAGGTAGAATTGGGTGGAAGGAAAAGAAAACAAACGATGAAGTCTTAAAACAAATAAAAAATAAAAGATAATTACTAAGCACAATTCAAACAAGATAAATGCGATTTTTGGGCCATGTTAAAAGACACAGCAGCCTACTAAAAGTAATCCTGGAGGGGACAATACAAGGTAAAAGAGGCAGAGGCAGACCAAGACTAACATGGACGATTAACATCAAAAGATGTACAAACCAGCCTATGACAACCTGCACCATCAAAGCCAGAGACAGAGCAGAATGGCGCTCCATGGTAGCCAACCTTCGTTGCGGAGATAGCACTCGATGATGATGATTTGATCATAACACTTTCAATTACCGGGAACGTCCGTCCAGAGTCTAAGAGTTTAAATATATAAAAATGGCTACTATCATTTAAGCGATGATAACGGTCTTTCTGCAATTACATTAGGGGCCATAATCAATCTAAAGAGTTCCTGAGCTGTATCATTAGGAGAGAGATGGAGTTCTAATGGGTAGGACATAGGACCTACTGAACGAGTACAATGATGGTAGTCCTACATAAAGAAGAGCAAGAGTGCTTGGTGTGGCAAAAATTATTTACGGACAAGAAACAAAAAAACATTTTCCCTGTTTTTTTTCCTTAAAGAAGCATCAATTTAGTGTCTGTGGAGGTTTGGAATCAGGCGTGGCATGAGTAGAAAAAGCATACATAAAATTATACCTGGAAAGTGAAAAAGGGGGGCGACCTCGAAGGTAATGGAATGAAAACATGAATAATTCCTACTCATAAAAATGAAACAAAGAAGCAACGTAACAAGACAGTGAAGAACATTTAGGTTGGCAGCAACAAGAACGGCTTCCTCCCGTGGAATTTGCTATCTGATATTTTAAATACGATCGTTCCTCAGTATATTTCCATTGAATTATGCTTGTCTTCCATTGATTATATTTCCTTTATTTTAAATACTTAAATACCATCATTCTTCAGTGTATTCCCTCCCGTTGAATTGTGATTGTCTTCCATTGATTATATTTCCTTTATTTTAAATACTTAAATACCATCATTCCTCAGTGTATTCCCTCCCGTTGAATTGTGATTGTCTTCCATTGATTATATTTCCTTTATTTTAAATACTTAAATACCATCATTCCTCATTGTATTCCCTCCCGTTGAATTGTGATTGTCTTCCATTGATTATATTTCCTTTATTTTAAATACTTAAATACCATCATTCCTCAGTGTATTCCCTCCCGTTGAATTGTGATTGTCTTCTATTGATTATATATCCTTTAATTTAAATACTTAAATACCATCATTCCTCGGTGTACTTCCATTGAATTGTGATTGTTTACAATTGATTATATTTCCTTTTTTAAAAATACTTAAATACCATCATTTCTCAGTGTATTCCCTTCCTAAAAGTAATCCTGGATGGGAAAATACAAGGTAAAAGAGGCAGAGGCAGACCAAGACTAACATGAACGAGTAACATCAAAAGATGGACAAATCAGCCTATGACAACCTGCACCATCATAGCAAGAGACAGAGCAGAATGGCGCTCCATGGTAGTCAACCTTCGTTGCGGATACGGCACTCGATAATGATTCCCTTCAGTTGAATTGTGCTTGTCTTCTATTGATTATGAGCCGCGATAGCTCAGTGGTTAGTGAACTGACTACCACGGACAAGGGGTAGGGTTCGATCCCAACCGACGGCTTCCGGGTTCACCCAGCCTTAAATGGGTACCGGATTTTTTCTGGCAAAGTAAAGCAGCACGGGCGTAATACCGACCACATTACCCCAAAAATCATGTGCTGAAGGTCTGTAAAATATAGGGTCACTAACACCATATTTCCCTATACGCCACTTGGCGTGACGGGGGTACTTTACTTTACTTTTACCATTGATTATATTTCCTTTATTTTATATACTTAAATACTATAAATCCTCAGTATATTCCCATCGAATTGTGCATTGTTGTCATGCTGGCATTCACCTGATGGTTAATAAAGGTATGACTAGTCCTTTTCGTCATCCTCCCTTTAAATTACTTTAAATGGACGAGGATGTGTTTTATTTGCCCCTTTTGACCAAACATATCCGACTTCAGCACAGCATTTTTGAGTACCGGGCTGCCTTTTCTCTGCAATCCCTGCTCGCTTAGCCAGACTGGATAGGTCTGTTTCCACTGCTGGGAAGTGGAGTAGTGTATCAGCTCTGTTGTTCGCCGATGTTGACGCTTACAAACAGCTATGGGTCGTTGACTGCGCTCAGCTTAGTTGCCGGACAGACATCTTGGCTCCCAAATTGCTTCTATGGATGCTATTTATCATTATTTTTTTCAGATGCTATTTTTACTATAATTTTATTACAGAATTGTCGATAATTTATTTTCAGGTTCCCTAGATGGGGACTCTACAGGATCCCCCAGTAGAAGAGCCCAATTATGTGACTCTGGAACGGATACCCCTGACTCTTTGGATAGAAAGTTATTCAAGGTGAGGTCTTTGTAGCCAGTACAAAAGCATATGCTTGAAACTTTCCAGATTAGTCAGTTTCAAAATCTCTTGTGTTGTTTCTTCCAGGAAATTAATTAATTTCTCTTGAGCCAATATTTAGTATCATTTCTCTAGCAAATTAATTAATCTATTGAGGCTATCTTTAATATTTTTTTCTTTTAGTAAATTAATTAATCTCTCTTGAAGCCATCTCTTATGTTGTTTCTTCCAGTAAATTAATTAATCTCCCTTGAAGCCATCTCTTGTGTTGTTTCTTCCAGTAAATTAATTAATCTCCCCTGAAGCTATCTCTTATGTTGTTTCTTCCAGTAAATTAATTAATCTCCCCTGAAGCTATCTCTTGTGTTGTTTCTTCCAGTAAATTAATTAATCTCTCTTGAAGCTATCTCTTGTGTTGTTTCTTCCAGTAAATTAATTAATCTTTCTTGAAGCTATCTCTTGTGCTATTTTTTAGTTAAAGGACATCAACCATCCTCTGCTGCCACTGTCGATTCCACTGCAGCCACTCTCCCGTTCCAGATTTTAATGGACAAGTGAGGGTGGATCTATTGTTCTGCCCATCAGGGTCACATTATCTTTGATTGCCAACTCTGCGCGAGCTATTGATTTATGTCCTGGGCCACCACTAAGTACATTCTTGTGTTTTCTCTTAATGTCATTAAATGACATCTTTTTTTAAAAAAAAAAAAAAACGGATGAGTAAATAGTTGTTACTCACAGGCAGTTAAAGATATGTTTGACCTTTGAATATTTTACATAATTCATTCAGTTTTTTTATTCAATTTTTACTTTATTCTTACATTTCTCATGTGATATTATAGATTTCGTAAACATTTTTACTGTAATTGTGTACAATTTATTCCAATAGTTTATTGTATCTTTCTATTAAATTCTGTTGTTACGTTATATTTGTCTTTAAATTCTATTTTGTAGCAATGTCGGATCTCCCATTTAGCTACATGAAAGTTCTGTTTGTAACACTGTATCTCTGGACTAATGCTTGTTTCTTTGTTTGAAACTGTGTATCCTTAATCAGTCTTGGGGTAATCCTGTGGTAAAGGGGCTAATCTGCAGTCTTGTCTTTTAATTCAAATGTACACAGAGGTGTAATATGTTAGTGAAAGTTTGTGCATATATGTCCTGATTGATCAGGCGTATGGCTGCCATCATTACATATCTTCCATATTGTAAGGGTTTCTTTAAATTGTAAGGGTTTCCTTTAATTTGTTTGGGTATTTCTAACAAAATTATTTTAAACTTTACAATGTAGTTTGTAAAGGGAAATCAGTCTTTTTGTGGGACTTTCTGAATTATTTTCTTATTAAAATAAATGTAACAGAACACTTTACAAAAATAAAATGTATGCAAAAGTGCAGAATGTTTTTATTGTATGCTAACCAATGAAATCATTTTAAAAAAACCTAATTTTAAATTAATTAAAAACAATTTGAGTCCAACCAACTACACGATATGAGTACATATAGCCAATAAAAATGTAGTTTTAACTAAAATTTGTTAATGGCAACAGAAGTTAAGTGTAACCTGGAACATATTAGTCAGAGGCTGAACTGATCCTGTCATGCCAGAACAAGATAAAAAAAAACTCCATGATCAAGCAATGAAATTGGGAGGAATGGGGGAGGGAAAAAAGAAAGGACAAGTGAGGGTTTTTTTTCAAATTCGTAATTTTGGATCAATTGTGCAGGTTTGCCTTTTTAAAAAAATGTGTGATAATGGAGTGTCTCTGCTCTCTTCTGATGATTCTTTTTATCTCAAAATATGTGGTTACATTGTCCATTTGCTCACATTTTGCTCTCTTTTTCATAACTCATCATCATTGAGTGCCGTCTCCGCATCGAAGTTTGGCTACCATGGAGCGCCATTTCACTCTGTCTCTTGCTTTGATGGTGCAGATTGTCATAGGTTGACTTGTCTATCTTTTGATGTTACTCGTCCATGTTTAGTCTTAGTCTGCCTCTGCCACCTTGTATTCTCCCTTCCAATATTACTTTTATTAGGCTGTTGTGTCTTTTAACATGCCCAAAAATTTCATTTGTTTTGTTCTAATTGTGTTTAGTAGTTCTCTTTTCATTTTTAGTTTTAAAACTTCATCGTTTGTTTTCTTTCTTTCCATCCAATTCTACCTATTCTTCTATAGATCCACATTTCAAAGGCTTCAATTTTCTGTTCTGTTTTCTGGTCTAATGTCCATGTTTCTGCACCATACAGGAATATTGAGAAGATGTAACATTTTGCTATTCATAGTTTTAGCCCTGGTGTTATTTGTTTTGTATAGTTTTCATAACTACTTAACGTTTTTTCCTTTTCCTCCCTCCCACAATGAGATGGTGTTGGTTTACTGAACACAGCAACTCACAAACACTCACACCTGTCTCAGTATGGTCTATTACCATTTGGCAAGTACTAAATCATAAAGTGATCAACCACACCAATTGTCTCTTCCATTAAAATATTTCTTATCCACCTTAGCCTTTTTTTTTTAAAAAGCTAGGAATAGCCCCCCGCCATAGAATATATAAGGAAACAACAGATAAAATGGTTCGGCCACATGACAAGGCAGAAAGAACAAAACACAACACAACGAGCCTTCAACAAACGTTGTGAGAATACCAGACCCAAGGGTCGACCACGAAAAAGATGGATCGATGGAATATTAGAAGCACTAGGGAACATAACAGCAGCAGAGGCGAACAGAAGAACAAAGACCGCAAATTATATCTCCCCTCGATGCTGAAAGGCAGATGAGGAAGGAAAGAAGAAGAAGAAGAAATCATCTATCTCTATCTCTCTCTGCCTCCACTTTTGAATTCTCTTTTTCTGCTTTCACTCTTTCCCTTGTCCCATATTCCCATAATTCTCTCTCATATCTTTTTCCCAATTTGTCTCTTTTAATCTTTCTTTTATTCTTTCTTTCCTTCTCTGTCTCTATCATCTTACTTTCTTCTTTATCTTTTACTCCTTAACTTGATCTTTCTCCTCTCTCTTTATTTCTCTTCTATCTTGATAACATTCTATTTCTCATTCTCTTACATGTAATCTTATGTTTAAGGGATTACTTTACACAATGAACACAGGACACTCCAGACTAGTGCCACATAATGAACCACTTATTCCTGTTCTGTGCTCATGTTGCTGTCTAAGTGCTTCAATTACAGTGTACAGCTAATTGCCTTCTATATACACATATATAAATACGTGAATCATTTTGCTGAAGAGTTTACATTGACACTTAAACTAATCTCAATCTTATTTAACATGTGCATCCATTCAAAGACTGGAGAAAAGGTGGCCATGTCTGGCAGTAAATTATCAAAGAGGGATTCACTCAAGGTAAAGACACAATGTTTATTTTCATTTGTAGGGTTACCTTGGACACATGTAAACAGCTTGGCACAGATCAATGCACTGACATATTGATTGCTATTTCCAATACAGCATGGAGTTATCATTGGTCTCCTGCTGTAAAAACACAACTCCTTGTGTGTCATGATATTTATACATTATTGTGATGTGAAAATATGTTAATTGCATTATTAGAAACAGATATAATATATTTATTAGCAACTGTCATGTGCCACAAGTGTTAATCTGTGATAATTTGAATGTTTATAAGTAACTTTTGAATTAAATAGTTGTACTTTAGAAGAGGAAGTTCTCTTTTCACATTTGCTATTATAACTGTACTACTACGTGTACTATTTATACTGCTACTTATTTGTGGAAATATATCTAGCATGTACATAGACTCGTGTAGTCTTATATGCTTGTATCTAGGCAATGTTATAACCTAGGATGATAAATTGGATACATAAATCAAAATGCAAGAAGACATAGGAGAAAAATGTTGTTGTTTGTTTAATGAACATTTCAGCCTATGGAAAATAGCCCTTTAACTCAATGGCATATTACGTATTGACATTTTCTGTGCTGGGGTGTCAGTGAATTTTCTGTCTACCCAGATCTGAAATCAACAAAGTGACTGATACACCATAAGTTGGCAACAGTGTTGCACTCCTGGATAATTTCTGCTATGGTAGGGTTCAGTGTGTTCATTCTCTGCCATTAATGACCTTCTGTTTGTGTTGAACTTCTCTAATGCTCCATTCATGTAGCCATAAATGTAAGGCCAGGCTACTGTCATACCATGAACTGTCCTAGCAGAAACATGCATGTCTCTAGTTCTGTTTAGTTCTGGTAACATTCTAACAACAGAAAGGGCAGGTATATTAATTAATAGGAAACAAATTTGTTCATATTTGTTACTGCTAGGATTTTAACACACATAAACACCTAACAGGCAGCTATATTTACTGAGCTACTAAAATCTGGTGTCTTCTTCTTCTTCTTTCCTTCCTCATCTGCCTTTCAGCGTCGAGGGGAGATATAATTTGCGGTCTTTTGCTCTTCTGTTCGCCTCTGCTGCTGTTATGTTTCCTAGTGCTTCTAATATTCCATCGATCCATATTTTTCGTGGTCGACCCTTGGGTCTGTTGTTCTCACAACGTTTGTTGAAGGCTCGTTGTGTTGTGTTTTGTTCTTTCTGCCTTGTCACGTGGCCGAACCATTTTATCTGTTGTTTCCTTATATATTCTATGGCTGGGGCTATTCCTAGCTTTTTTCTCAGTTCTTCATTTCTGATCTTATCTCTCAGACTGTTTCCTGTCATTCGTCTAACACATTTCATCTCTGTAGAGGTTATTTTTTCTTATTGTTCTTGCATCTAGAGTCCAGGTCTGGCATTGGTAGCACAACGTTGGAATGAAGATTGTATTGTATAGTGCTCGTTTTGCCTCCAGGGTTATTTCCTTGTTGGACAATAGTGGTGATAACTGTCCGATGATTTGACAAGCTTCGTTGCATCTTGATTCTATCTCTGCTGTTTGGGAATTGTCGTTTGTCATTAGACTTCCTAGGTATTTGAATTCCTCTACTTGTTTTAGTTGTCTGCCTTCTATAGTTATGTTGATGTTCTGTTTATTTTTGGCGACATTCATGACTTCTGTTTTGTTGATGTTGATTTTCATGTTGTATTTTGTTCCTAAGATGTTGAGTTTGTTTAAGTGTTCTTGTAGGTCTTCTATTGTTTCATGTATTAGTGCCTGGTCGTCTGCAAAATCTGGTGTGAGATATAAAAATAACACTTTCAACAATATTAAAATAATGTCACAGCTTATTATGAATAAGTTGAAGAAAATTACAATTCTTAATTGCAGTAATTATTCTTTTTTGATGTGTTATGCAGATACATGCATACACACAAACATATACATGCAGGCATGCATTACACATACATATGATGGCCTAATTGTATAAGGTTTCCTTGCTCATAGCACTGAGGTTAAGATAGCACTACTTGTGTTAGATTTTATTTTTGAGCTGATCTCTAATCTAGCCTACAAATACAGATCTCATCAATCTGGAGATCTAGTTTCAGTTTGAGGTGATCTTTAAACTGAAGTCACATAAGCTCAACATGTTAAAGAACACTAAATAGTTGGGGCATGTTAAAGGACACAACAGCCTACTAAAAGTAATATTGGAAGGGAAAATACAGGGTAAAAGAGGCAGAGGCAGACCAAGACTAACATGGACGAGTGACACCAAAAGTTGGACAAGTCAATCTATGACAGCCTGCACCATCAAAGCAAGAAACAGAGTAGAATGGCGATCCATGGTAGCCAAACTTTGTTGCAGAGAAGGCACTCGATGATGATGATGATGAAACAGTTGGAGATCAAAAGGATCTGGCTGTATGCCACTACCCAGACTACATATTTTCATAAGTAAATTTCCTGCTGTTCAAACATTTTTATACAATTTTCTAAAATGACCTGAGGGATCTTTGATAATACCTCAGATTTGGTACACTGTGCACACAAAGATGTCTGTCTGTTTGATAAATACGATTATATATTATTTTTCTTCTCTTTTGCAGTGCATTCTCTTTTTCTATGAATATCTCTGCCTCTTGCTTGAGTTGGAGCTTTAGAGTTTTTTCTCTCAAAGATTAGCTATCCAATGAAGTCGATTGACTTCTCTCAGTGTCGGAAGCAACCCCTGGTGTCATGCTCTATGCCAAATGAGCAAAATGACTTATAACTTGTAACTGCTGCTTTATGTGTTGTGTAAACACTAAAATGGCGAAGCTGGAGTGTTATCTCTAGGGCGCGAGTTTGGGCAGAAGAAAAATAAGAGATAAGTTGTTACTCATGCAATATGTTTCTTCTCTCCATGCAACCGAACGATCCAAAGGTCTGATAGAGCCAGAACACTTTTGTGCCAATTGCGTCATATTAGTTACCAGACCAATGTTGAAATCAACACTGAACTGCCTTAGGGACTCCATCTCTGGATTTTTTCTTAGGGTTTACTCCCAAAGTCCATTTCTTGAACAGGTAGACCCACTAGACAGCAGGGGTTTATAATCGGAGTTGACCTTCTCCCAGATGGGATGCCATTTTTAGACTAATGAGTTACATCTATTCGGGGAGAAGGTTATGGGACTTTCATATGCACTTTCATATTGCATTTTATAATTTAATTATTTCTTTTTTCTTCAGGGAGGAGGTTATGGGACTTCCATATGTACTTCCATATGTGCTTTCATATGTACTTTCATATGTACTTTCATATTGCATTTTATAATTTACTTATTTCTTTTTTCTTCAGGAAAAGAAGAAAAATTACCGCAGTCAGAAAAAAGAAGTGGCAAGAGAAATCATGAATTCTGCATCTGACCAGTCATTTGTTCTGATGTCCGATTGGCTGAAAGTTCGGGGAACCTTAAAGGGCTGGACAAAATTGTGGTGTGTCTGCAAGCCTTCCATGTTGATTATATACAAGAGTGAGAAAATGAAGGTGAGGTTTTATCTGTATTCTTTTTTTTTGCTAGTCATCGCCATGTCAGTGTTTCCGCATGTGGTAATAATGATGCCAATTGTTACTATACTTCATGAAAATTGTTAACGGATTGAAGGAAACCATGTTCCTGGTGTTGTCTTCTAGTTCTTTCTTGTCTTTTATCAATACAATATTGTACTGGCCAGCACTATTTTTCTTTCCTGTCCCTTGATTTATTTTTCTACAATTTTCTGCTTATGTTTTAGAGTTTGAAATATTTTGCATTATGTTAATCCTTTTTCTGTGGTTCACATCTGCAAAGCATAAATGACTCCAGTTTTATTTCAAGTAACATACTGCTGACATAGGTGACCATGTTTGCCCACAGCTTTCTGTCTCTGCAATTGTTTATCAGTTACGTTACTCATTTTCTGCCACAGCACTCTCTTAAACAGTCTAGTATCTTTTCTCTGTCTGAAAGACAGGATTTCACCTAGATACAATACAATATATGCAAATGGGACAAAGCTCATGCTAGTAGATTGTTTTAGAAATCTGGTTACAGCTTGAATATTGGATGGATGATGTGTTACAGAGGTTAAATCACACAGGCCAAGGATATCTTTAATAGAATGGGAAATATATTATGTAACAAGACATTAATGAAAGTTGGAAAGAGAGTTTTGCTTTTCTCTATTGAACCAATGGTATGGTTATGATTCATCAACAGTAAGCAAAGAGGTAAAAGGTAGGATAGAAACAGTTGCTTGTGGATTTTTTTAAAAGATGGCTAAGGTTACCTGGACTGATAAAAACAATTCAGTGAGGCGGTAATGAAGGAGGCAGATGAAGAGTAGAAGATTATGAAACTAAATGGGAAAGACTAAAATTTGTAGGGTGTGTGTGGAGAAGAATATTTATAAATACTATAGCAAATCAACATGTGCTTTAGTAAGCTTTTAGAACACAATACGAGAAACAAACACTAGTTAATAAACAATATCAGTAAACAATTAAACCAACAGACAGGACACATTGTTGCCAGACAGAAATATGCTTTAGTAACTTTGTTTTCCAAAGCCACCATCATGCAGCATAAAAATAAACGAGACAAATCTGAAACAAGTGCAACATTTCAAATACTTGAGCACAATAATTACATCAGATGGGAGATGCACCACAGAAATAAAAAGCAGAATAGCTCAGGCCAAAATAGCATTTCAGAAAATGAAAAAATATCTTATGCAACAAATCTATGTCAATAAAAATGAGAAAGAGAGTCCATCGGTGCTATATAGAACCAATTCTGACCTATGGAAGCGAATCATGGACAGTAGACAAACAAATGAAAAAACGATTAGAGGCCACAGAGATGGGATTTCTCAGAAGAATGTTGAAAGTTACCTGGACAGATAAAAAGACCAATGAGGAAGTTCTCAAAGAGGCCAACACAACAAGGGAGCTCTTAAAAAACATCAGAAAGAAGCAATCAACATTTTTCGGGCACATGAGAAGAGGAAAGTTGGAATACTTGGTTACAACTGGCAAAATAAAAGGAAAGAGAGATCGTGGATGACAAAGGGAGAAAATACTGGATAGCTTGGTGTCATGGCATGGAAAACAGTCAACAACAGAACTGATACGATGCACTGTAGATAGAAGATTGTGGTGGGACATGATCACCTATGCCAACCGGTATGGCACATGATGATGATGAACTTTGTTTTCTTGTGCTCCCATTTTTTTCATGAGATTTTAGCATTTTATTTTTATTTCACTGAGATCTTCAGGGTTTTTAGTAATCGTCTCTTCCACACAGGATGAGCCTCGTTCAAGTGCAAGCTTTGTCTTTGTTTATTTCTGTGTGAGGTCAAACTGTAGTTTATTATTTTTTTAAAAGGCATAAGAAAACTTGTTATTTTATTATTTTCTTTTCAAACAAAGTTAAGGATAAGAGCAATTAATTCCATGTCAATAATTCCTAATGTGGTTTTAAGGAGGAAATAATTTAACCCCCCCCCCCCCCCCCCCACACACACACACACACACACTGATAAAGATGACTAATCTATTTTGGAGGTTGCTTCTGTTCTTTTTGTTGTTGCATCTAATTGTTAAAACTTGTTGCAAAATGCCGTTTGTTAAAAATTTGTTTATATATATATATATATATATAAACTATTTAATTTGTTGTGTCTAGATGTAATTCACACTTGAGTCATAAATAAAATGTAGATTCTAGTGAGGTTGTTAATCATCACACAATAAGCCCTATGAGGCTTATATGACTAAGATATTACTAAGAATCATCATGCAAAGAATGCAAAACAAAATCAGTCCAGAAATTAGTGATGAACCGTGTGGTTTTGTTGGAGGTAAAGGAACAAGCAATGCCATATATTTCATAAGATCTTTAGTAGAAAGAGCCATAAAGGTGAAAACATATCTATACCTATGTTTCATAGATAATACCAAAGTATTTGACAAAGTAAAGCACCATGAAATAATCAAAATTTTAGAAGACATATACGTAGACAGCAAAGATCTAAGAATAATGGAGAACATGTACTGACAACAAACAATGGCCATAAGAACTGCAAATCAATTGGGAATGTTTCAACAAATAAAACAGGGTATTAGGCAAGGTTGTGTGCTGTCACCAGATTTGTTTAATATGTATAGTGAAAATTATTTTAAGATCCATAAGGGGCATACCTGAAATAACAATCGGAGGTCATAATATAAATAATCTGAGATATGCTGAGGATACAGTCTTATTTGTTAAGAGTGAAAATGAGTTACAAGAAATGTTAGACATTATAGTGAAAGAAAGCAAAAATAAGGACTCAGCCTTAATAGAAAAAAACAGAAGTAATGATAACAACAAAGAAATAGACATCACCGCAATGCACAATAAAGACAAGTGGAACAATATTAAAACAGGTAAATGAATTTAAATATCTGGGAACAATATTAACCTCAGGTGGTAGATGTATAACAGAGGTGATTTGTAAAATAGCTCAGGCAAAAGAAGCATTCCAAAAAATGAGGAAGATACAGTGCAATCAATTTTTTACAATAGAAACAAGAAAAAGAGTTCTTAAATGTTATGTAGAGCCTTAACATATGGATGTAAATCATGGACAATAGGACAACAGACAAGAAAATAACTGGAGGCTGTAGAAATGTAGTTTTACAGAAGAATGTTGAGAATACCATTGATAGCTAAGAAGAGTAATGAAAACGTTCTGAAAGAAAACAAAAATAGAGCTAATTTCCAAAATTAGGAAGAAACAATCTTTTTTTTTTTTTAGCCATGCAATGAGAAGGGAACAACTGGAATATATTGTGACAACTGGGAAAGTTGAGGGATGAAGAGATAAGAGAAGCAAAGAGAAAAGATACCAGACAGCTTAAAAGAACTGCTTGGCAGAAGGTCAACAACAGAAATGATATATAACTGTCGAGATCGAAAGTTGTGGAGAGACATGATCACCTACGCCAGCAGGCATAGAACTTGATGATGATGGGTGACTTTGTGCCTGTTTCTAGCAGAAAGTGATCTGTAGCACTCTCTCATGTGTTAGTGATTTGAGGGTAGAAGTGACTGAATTTATGAGTGAATAGAAAGCTTAATTTAGTCTTTGATTGAATGAACAACTTATGTTTCAGTCATTTTTCATCTGGGTGTATGATTTACTGAACCATTTTTTCCATTATTTCTTTTCTTTCATCAAACTGTATTCAGATAGAAAACTTTACTGTTATTCCTCTATATATATCCTTAAGATTCTTGCTTCTGTTCTGTTCTGTACATGGAATCAGTTTTCACGGCAGTCAGGAATTCCCAATATCTGCTACACCGCATGGCACAGCCCCCACCAAAGCACTTTTGCAAATTCTGATGAGAAGGTTAACTTCCATGCAGCCCTAATCAGTGACACAGGCAGCGGTTCTGATTCCAAATGTCCTTCATCAAAAAGAGAGTGCAATGTCACCTCCTCACTTCAGCTTACTTAAAAATAAACATTTAAAACAAAGAAAGCAATCTCAATGGTTAAGTGACTACACTAGTATTTGCAAAAATAGGGCAAACGTGCAACCATTTTGGAGTGTCATTATGACGTTAGCAAGGTTGAACTCAAGTATGAGCCTACTCTCCTGTGTCGGCAACAGTTTCAGTTGTCATCACCGAAAAGAGAGTATCTACAGTCACTTCCCACTTTAATTCACTCAAATAAATAGGAATAAACCACATCAAAACCTGTCAAACATGCAGAAAAATGCTGTTAGTGATGGCACTCTCTGATTCCTGGTGAACATTGAGGCCACCCTGTTGGAAAATTTAACTTATGTGCCTTTTATTACATCAACAGAGGACCCCAACAGTGGCAGATTTTTTGTTTAATTGACAAGGCTCTGGGTTCATCCAGCCTCTAAAAATGGGTACCAGAAATTTTTCTTGGAAGTAAAGACAGCCTGGGGTGATACCAACAACATCACCCACAAATGTGCCATGGTCATAGAAAAAATGTGGTCTCTAACACTATATTCCCATACACCTTGTATGGGGTGGAGGGAACCTTTATTTTACTTTAACTTATCTTT
This sequence comes from Megaustenia siamemsis, assembly GCA_032433765.1. Lineage (NCBI taxonomy): Eukaryota > Metazoa > Mollusca > Gastropoda > Stylommatophora > Ariophantidae > Megaustenia > Megaustenia siamemsis. The sequence goes on from JAVIAB010000156.1 coordinate 51,830,517, forward strand.
TATTAGGCAAGAACTGGTGCCAAACATTGAACACAATTTTCTCTTTCAGACAGGCCATTGGGTTGGTACAGTTCTCTTGAACACATGCCAGCTACTGCAGAGACCATCTAAGAAGGAAGGTTTCTGCTTTAAGCTCTTCCATCCTTTGGATCAGTCCATCTGGTCTACAAAGGTAGGATAAATATGCAGTTTCTTTGGGTTTCTCATGTTTGTTGTAGTAGTTATGGTTAGTCAAAGGCCCTGGCATCTCTGCAAACGAATTAAAATCCATAATTGCTCAACCGCCCCTGCGAGTGAAATCATTCAAATTATCATTTTATCTCATTGAAGGATCAAAACAAAGAAAGGCAGCTGCAGTCTCTACCATAGCAGCCACAGACTCCAAAGGACATAAGACAATGATGCACCAAAAGTGAATGCAGTTGAACTGTCATTTGTCATACAATTTCATCATTCATCATTAGCAATCAGAATATCGAAACAAAATCCAGATGAAAAACACAGCTCATGGTGTGCACAGAGCACTAAACTCAGTAGCTCCGGCAATGAGCCGGACTTGGAATAAGGGGCAACTGCAACAAGGAACACTGTTTAAACAGAGCCTCAGCAGTTACTGCCACCTATCCGCCATATTGAACAGAAGACTGGATGTTTGTTTGGTTGAGTTTTTGGTTTTGTTTGTTTGTGTATGCCAGCTTTATATCTCTTGTGAGGTCCCAAGGAGCTGAATTTGGCATGAATAACACTTTTTTTAGTTTCACATCACGATCTGTGTGCTCAGGTGTCCTTCACATCATCATCATCATCATCATCAGGTACCAGGCCTCCTGGCATAGGTGATCATGTCTCTCCACAACTTCTTCTCATGTTGTTCATGGACCAGATTTCTTGTCCATGTGATGTCCCTCACATACAAGCAGATATTCTCTGACTTCAGAGGTTAAACTCATGTTTAATCATTGACAGTTATGACATTTTGGGATTGAATTTTCCTATCAATTTTGCCATGGCTGTGGCCATTTTTGCTTACTCTTTTCGTTTACAACTGCCAGGGGTTCTTTAATGTTTGTAGAATTCACATAAGACCTCCTGTTTTTTAGGTATTATCCAAGAGGCTAGACATATGTCTCACCACCTAGATATCTGGGAGAGTAAAGCCACAAAGAGACCATGGATCTGGAGTGAAACATTTCTATCACCTGTGAAACATTTCTATCACCTGTGAAACATTTCTATCACCTGTGAAACATTTCTATCACCTGTGAAACATTTCTATCACCTGTGAAACATTTCTATCACCTGTGAAACATTTCTATCACCTGTGAAACATTTCTATCACCTGTGAAACATTTCTATCACCTGTGAAACATTTCTATATAAAAAAATTTAGTGGTCATAAATTACAAAGCACTCAAAAAAGACTAGTCAACAATTTCACAGGATTGTCTGGATGGCTGGCAATCTGATGTGTATTTCTGGTTTGATTCTTTTTGCAGTAGTTCCTAATTCTGAAAACTATGCTCTTCTGCCAAATTTCCAGAAGTTTGCTGTTTTCTTTTAGCTGGTCATATATTTGTAGATTTTCTTTCTGTTTCCAACATTGTCAACCAGGTATCTGTTCGCAGATTTTAATTTTTGTTTCTTTCTGGCTTTCATCTGATGACAGAAATGGGTAGTCTTTTTTGCTATACCTTTAAAGAACACTAAGTGGGCATAGATGTGTTGTGTTGTGGTTTATCTGTGCCTTTTGGCCCAATACATCAAACTTCAGCACAGCATTTTTGACTGCTAGGTTGCCCTTTCTTCTCCAATCTCTACTCGCTTGGCCAGACTAGTTAGTCTGTTACTAGTAGCCTCCGTTAGTTATACTTGACAATGGATTTTGCAACGCCCCTAGAAATGTTATTTTTTTTCTTTTCTTTTGCTGTGTATTCTCTTTTTCTATGAATCTGTCTGCTTCTTGTTTGAGTTGAAGCTTTAGAGTGTTTTTCCAGAGATTGCAGTCTGCAGCTATTTCTTCCGTGGTAGGAGGGTTTATGTTCAGAGTCTTCATGTCATGTTTACATGTTTGAAAATCAAAGTTTGATCGCCCCCTAGTTCTTTTGCCATCTTCTAGTTGTGCATAGAGCATATCGTTTGATTTATCTTTCATACAGCGTACGTGGCCAAGCCTCCATAACCTAGATTGCTTGAGCAGCATGTAGATGTTCGGTAGGCCTGTGTGAGTGAGGACCAGCACCTTAGTACCAGGGGCTGCCCAGCTATGAGCAGATGGTAGCTATCCAATAAAGTCGATAGACTTCTCCTGCTGTTGAAAGCAGCCCCTGGCATCATGCCCTATGCCAAATGTGCAGAATGACTTATAACTTGTAATTGCTGCTTCCTGTGTTGTGTCGACACCAAAATGGCGAAGCTGGAATATCCTCTCCAGGGTGCCATCTTGGGCAGAAATAGAAAGAGACAGTTGCTGCTCATCCAACATGTTTCTTCTCTCCATGCAGCCGAGTGATCCAAAGGTCTTGTAGGGCAAGAACAGTTTGGTGCCAACTGCGTTGCAGGAGTTGCCAGAGCAATGTTGAAATCAACACTGAACTGCCTTTGGGACTCCATGTCTGGATATTTCCTCATGACTTATCCCCAAAGTCTTTTCTGTGAATGGGTACCCGCTAGACAGTGGGAGTTTATAATCAGAGTTGACCTTCTCCTAGATACGCTGCCATTTTTAGGCTAAATGATCTTTATCTACCCGGGGAGGAGGTTATGGTGTTTCTGACTCGCCAATGAAAACATCATAGGGCACATGTGGCATTTTAAAGAATTAACTACCCCACACAACTAATTGACCCCACCCTCTGTAATCACCACTTGACTTCGTTTTGTGGTATGTATCTGGTTATTCTACATTAGCTGCACACCTGTATATCTGTATGAAATAGGTCAAGCTGCCTACCCCTGTGTGCTGGTCTGTTACTAGAGGGATCTCAAAAAGGTGCAATAGGGTCTGGATGGTTCTGGTTCACTAATCCTGGTGCAAGCCATCAGCTATGAGTCACTGACAGCTTCAAACTCTATTGCTATCAGGTGCCTTGCTTCCCAATTTTTGTTTGACCATTTGCAATTACAGTTTTAAAAAGCTATTTGATGTTGTTCTGGACTACTTGAATGTGTGGTTTTTTATTGTCATGATGGCAAAAGAACTAGGGGGCACTCAAAACTGTGATTTATAATCGTGTTTAAATTTGACATGAAGACTGAACATAAACCCTGCAGCTTGAGAATAAGTAGCTGCAGACTGCAATCTTTGGAAACACGCTCTAAAGCTCCAACTCAAGCAAGAAGAAAACAAATACCACCAGGGCTAAAACTAAGAATAGCAAAATGTTACATATTCTCAATATTCCTGTATGGTGCAGAAACATGGACATTAGACAAGAAAACATAACAGAAAATTGAAGTCTTTGAAATGTGGATTTATAGAAGAATTGGTAGAATTGGATGGAAAGAAAATAAAACAAACGATGAAGTTTTAAAACAACTAAAAATGAAAAGAGAACTACTAAGCACAATTAGAACAAGACAAATGACATTCTTGGGCCATGTTAAAAGACACAACAGCCTAATAAAAGTAATGTTGGAAGGGAAAATACAAGGTAAAAGAGGCAGAGGCAGACCAAGACTAACATGGACGAGTAATATCAAAAGATATACAAGTCAACCTAAGACAATCTGCATCATCAAAGCAAGAGACAGAGTGAAATGGCGCTCCATGGTATCCAACCTTTGATGCGGAGATGGCACTCAATGATCATGATGAAGCAAGAAGCAGAAAGATTCACAGAAAAAGAGAATAAAACTAAATAAAATAATAAAAATAATATTTCCTTGGGGTGCTTCAAAATACATCATCAACTATGATTGACGGAGACTTCCACTGTTTAATGACCAATGACACATGTTATAGGTGATGTCAGTATCATGTTAGGCCGCGTTACTTTCCCAGAAATAAACTCACTAGTACCCATTTTCAGATTCTAGGTGAACTGTTAAGCCACATCTAGGAAGTAAACTTGGTCCCTTCTTGTTGTCATTATAAACTCTGCTCATTCTTAAATTGGTAGAAAATATTGTTATTGAGTTATTTGCAGGTCATCATCATTGCACTCCGAACATGTCCATAGGTGTCCAGATCCCCTCGTCAGCAAGTCTCAAATTGTCCAGCGACTGATGACTCCAATTCTGTGTTAGTTGATTAGTCTTCTTACACGCCAACTAAGTGGTAGAAAATATATTCTTAGCAAAGGCAGAAGATTCATTTTGTATTTGTTACCATTACTTATGGAAAGTGGTATCTATTATTTACTTGCCATAATGGAAGATTTTCTTTTCTTTTATTCTTTGCATTTTTGCCTACTCTCTATAAGACATTTGTTAGGGTGGCTTTGTTCATTCTTTTATTCATTTCATAAGCTTCCATAGCAGCCTTATATCTCTTTGTATTTCAGTGGGTTCCATATTTGTTTGTATTCACATACAGCATCTCAGGTGGACTTCAATGACTCGCTAATAATAAGAAGTAGGACATTGTTGCAAGACAGGAATATGCTTTAGTTCTGCAGTCTATAAAAAGAATTTACAATTATTCTTAGATATTCTGTTAGGATTATAGAACAGGTTTCGGCCAAGTAGGCCTTCTGCTGGTACAACAAAAGGCCTACAAAATAAGTAGTTTTGTTGTTCCAGCAGAAGGCCGAAACATCGACTTTTGTTTTGTTCATTACCACGTAAAGCTGTCACCATACCACTTTTTTCTTCTTTTTTTTAAAAATTGCCATTATCATCAGCTTTACAGCAGCTTCTCATTTCTACGGTCTTGGTGGGAATCTTGATGCCTTTACTTCTTCACATAAATCCTGCAGTGACAATGACAACAGTGGCTAGTGAGAGATCAGGGGGGGGGGGGGGGGGGAAGGGATCCTTTCTGCATGGAGCACTGTCTCCCGAGCAAACTCACGGAGATCCAACACAAACTTAGAGCAGGTGGCTGAATTGATAACAGGTCATGCTCCAAATCATGAGGAAAGTTTTTTCTATCCGGGGTGAAATAAAAACTCAGACCCAAAAACCTCACTGCAACTGATCAGGACAAGTGACGTGTACTTTCCTGTCTTGTATGTCCACCCAGCAGACCCCAGCAATGGGATAATGCCGTAAAGATAGTTTATCGAGAGACATATTTGACTCTGCATAGAAAAATGCAACACCCCATAATGTTTTGTGGCATACATAAAAATAGGACAAGTGAGTGTATGACTTGACATACGTTAGCAGCTCCTCATTGGGCAGCAAGTCACAACCACACTCTGCCAGTGAACCCAGTTCTGCGCTATCTTCTCCAACTGAGCTTCAATCCAGCAACCTTTGCTTCTGTTTCAATGGTTCTTCTCTAGGTCTGCTTAGGTCATCTAACTTTCCTAGTTCTTGTGGACTCATTGAGTATTTTGCGATATTTCCTTTTCTTAATCAGCATTCCAGTGGTATCTGGACAGAGAGGAAGTGATGTAAATTATGCAAAGGTTAATATGTGATTATCTAATTAAATTTATTATATGTTTTGTTGTTGTTGCGTTTGCCAGCTTTCAACTCTGACGAAGTCGCTAGAGACTAGGAACTGAATTTTGCATGTTTATCCATTTTTCCCTGGCAGTCGCGTGCTCAGGGGTCCCTCGCCGCACAGGCAGATAACTCCAACTTCGGAGGTACTCATGTTTTTTCCGTCGTTGAGTAACTGATGTTTCAAGCTGGGCCTCGCTGCTGAGACCAGGGGTGGTTGCTGCAGAGAGAAATCATAAATAAAAATCCCAACCGGTGTAGCCGAGATTTGAACCCACAACCTCTCTGTCCCGAGGCTGGCGTCTTGCCTCGAGACCAATCAGTCCCCCATGGACTTATTATATGTTTTGAGACACAGCTAAATCCTAAATGTGGCTTATATGCTTTAACTGTTTTGCTGGACATAGTGGATTTTTTTTGCAGGGACCTAAAGGGGAAACAATGGGTGCTTTTGTTCAGCCACTGCCAATGTCGTATGCTATTTTTCGTGCACCTTCAGAAAATATAGGTGAGGATAAACTTGATGACCTTTATGTGTTTATGTTAGTTTGAGAGTATAAATGTTTGTGTCAGTTTTAAATTTGAGATCCATGTTGGTTGCTACCATTATGCAAGAAAATGTTGAATGTCTAGTCTGTTAACCTATTCTATTCTATTCTATTCTATTCTATTCTATTCTATTCTATTCTATTCTATTCTATTCTATTCTATTCTATTCTATTCTATTCTATTCTATTCTATTCTTGGAATCAGCTTTATTGCAGTCAGGATATCTTCAAATCTGTTTCACCACACATCTCTGCATTTCTCAGAGAATATGAAAACTGATTGTTTCTATTAGGTGTTGATATAGAAAACCTAGTGTTGCAGTAGCTCTAAGACTGACAATTGATTGTAGACACATCTTTTTCCACTAAGCTCTCCACATCGACCAGACCCCTTTTCTTCCTCTAGACTCATCAGTCTCTCAATATATTCATCCTTGTCCCACATTTCCTCCTCCTCTTCTCTTAAGGGATGAAGAACAAACTCGGTGATGTCCTCTTTGTCCAGAGTCAGGCCACACTCCTTGCCAGAGATGCCAGCATACTTATTGATTATTTCATTGCCATGTACACCAGTATATCCTACTCAGTACAACTAGGTCAACACTCACTTTAGAGCCATCCAGGAGCTGCTTTCACTTCAGCTGCTGCGTGTGCCTGTCAGTCTTCGTAGCAAACTTTGTGAGTGAATCACCAAGACTACATGAAAAGCATTATGTGTATTCAACCATGTCAAGGCCCCAGGTTCTGTTTCTATCTACATTTTAATGCTAGACACCATAATGCTACAGTAGCCAGATTTCCTAACCACTTCTCTGCCATGTTGGTATGCCACTAAAATCTAACCACAACTCTGTCTGTAGAGCACAGAACTATCTGTGTAGATGATGTTGGTGATGACAGTTTTTTTATGCATTCCCTTATTACGGGGCCTTTAGCTCTATAGGCCCAGTTGTGGCACTCCCTGCTGAGCTGAATAGGTTACTTTCATAACACTCTAATTGCTCTGGACAATAATGTTGTCATTTTTGCCTTCTGTCACACAGGGAAATGTTGGATGGATGGTCTTGAACTGGCTCTACGATGTACCAGTTTGATAAAAAAGACAACTTCCAAACCAAATGACATCTCAAGTGACCTTTCTACAGCGTTGGCTACTGACCTGAACTCAAGCCTGGTTGATGATGCAGATGAAGCGGTCGAGGAATGTGAGGAGCCATTAGAACACTTTAGTGATGATGATGGTAAGTTACTACTTCCGTTGCTGTGGTTGTCGGGACTTCCTGAAATTTTGTAACTTTTGAAATGTAAGTGCTTAGACACTTGAAACACCGACCTGAGGAAGAAACTAGATATTGAACCAGCCATTGAATACATAAAGAAACAACAGATAAATTGGTTCAGCCACATAATAAGATAAAAAGAACTAAAAATGACTCAAAGAGCCATAAACAAATGCTACGAAAATGCCAAATTAAGAGGAAGACCGAGAAAGAGATGGATAAAGGGAATACTAGAGTCACTAGGAGGGATAACATCAGAAGAGGCCAACAGAAGAGCAAAGAATCACAGATTGTATCTCCCCTCGACGCCAACGGCAATGGAGGAAGGATAGGAGAAGAAGAAGAAGAAGTGCTTAGACAATGTCCTGGGCAGGTTGCTTACATCACAACACAGCACATCTATTCTATTCTATTCTATTCTATTCTATTCTATTCTATTCTATTCTATTCATGAACTCAGTTTCATTGCATTTGGGACATCCTCATATCCACACCATCGCCTGTTCCAGCATTTCTTGAATTGAAGTGTATGCAGACTCATTGTGCATGTAAGGTGTTGATTATAGATACATCTGCTTTTTTAATTAAATACTCTAAATCAACCAGACCCCTTTTCCACCTTTACAGCACATCTATACCTACTTAACATCCTTTCATTGGCGAACAGTGAAGAATAGTCATCAAGTGAACACAGAAGAAGAAGAAATGTGTAATATATTGCCAGAGTACTTAATAACATCACAGTGCATGGATACTGTAGGACTAGTGAGGTCTTTCTGTAAACTGTTACCCAGTAAGGATGAGACAAGTAATTACTATAATTGCAGAGAAATTGCTTTGTGAGTGCGGAAATACATTATTTTCTCTTTAACAATTTAGCTCTTAACTCTTTAACTTCAGAACAGTGCTTCCAGCATGGTCAATATGTGCCACAAAATGATCGAGGAAAGATGTCACAGTTTCTAACATTAATCTTTATATCTGTTTTAATTTTTGTCTATTTATTTAGAATTATATTTTAACAAAATTTATGGGCTAATACCCTTTCAATCAGTTCTTTTTCACTTATATGGCATTTTCCTGGCGGCACATGTTTATCAAAGTGAAAATATTTATGCAACAATATTTCTATAATAAAATTTTATTCTGGGGCAAAGACATCTCAAAATTTGTGTTAGGAAATAGTGCTTTTAAAGCCTTTTAAAGACCTCAAAGAGTGCTTTAATGAATGCTTTCAATAATTAAGAAATATCATTATTGTAAGAAAATGTAAATTGTTTGTATGTACATGTAGATACTAGAAACAACATAGGAGTTTTTGTTCACTGAAGATGATCTTTTGACTAAACTAAACATTAATTCTTCTATCTAACTGAGAATTCTGAACAGCAATACTAAAAAAAGAAGAAAAAAGTGGTATGGTGACAGCTTTACATGGTAATGGACGAAACAAAAGTCGACGTTTCGGCCAAGTAGGCCTTCATCTGGACGAACAACAAACACAAAAAATATATATATAAGGATATATTAACAAATCTAACTACAAGGCGATAATATGCTAGATACTCAAGAGAGGAAAATAAAAAAAGAGGTCACTTCCCTGTGTTCCTGAGCGTGGTCAGTCTTCAAATGAACTAAATTGATACGGCAGGATGACCAACTATAAATCTCACTGACCAGGCTGTCAAGTGAGAAGACGGAAAGGAAGGGTTCTAAAAATGTGGGGAGGTGGGTACAGGATATGTAAAAACTATGCAAATCTGACTCTGTGTGTGCACCCCGAGCCGATGTGTGAAAATGTGTATGTAACAATGCATGCGTACAAGCATAAATCAGCATATATATTGCCTCAAGGCCCGCAAAAGAAAAACCCAAAGGAGCCCAAATGTGCCAATACATGTGCAGATAAATATATCCACATGTATAGGTTCAGATGCGCATGGGGGTATGAAATATGTAGTGGGTGTCCTATGTGTATGAGAGTGATACGTTCATACCTTGGGGGGACAGCGAACCGTATTCTGAACAGGATTTTTAACTAATAAAGGCCAACATGGGTGTACTTTGAATAAAATCATATTGGGAGCAATTTTTGTATTTGAGTTTATTATAATTTTGATATAGAATGAGAATTTAATGAATAAAAAATTTCCATTTTTAAATGTTGATTTTGCTCAAATTGTTTTTTTTAAAAGTAGTCTGTTCAATATTAGTATGCACTACTTGGACTTCCGGTCAATGTGACTGATAGGCAACAGTAACTGTTGAAGCTCTGTTTAAAAAGTGTTCCTTAATGCAGTTTCCTCATATTCCAAGTCTGGCTTGCTGCCGGAGCTACTGAGTTTAGTGTTCTGTGCACACTGTGAGCTGTGTATGTCATCCGAATCGTGTTTTGATATTTTGATTGTTTACAATGAATGATGATATGGTATAACAAAGGACAATTTGGCTGCTTTTACTTTTGGTGCAGTTATGCCTTATGTCTTTTGGCATGTGCTGTGGCTACTATGATGGGGATTGCAGCTGCCTTTCTTTGTTTGGATCCTTTAATGCAATGAAATGTTAATTCGGATGATTCCACTAGCACGGGCATTTGAGCAATTATGGATTTTAATTCGTTTGCAGTGATATCTGGACCTTTGACTAAATACAACTACTATGTCCTACAAATATATTCTTTTTAATTTGATATTTAATATAATAGTTTTTTTTTTAAACACTAAAAATACAGAGGTTTGAATTTCATGATATAAAGTAGTTTAATGGTCCAAGACAGCAAAATAATTTCAGAATTAAATTTGATAGCTGGCTTTAGGATGAGAGCACCAAAGCTGACCAAAATCTTACTCTAACCAATCTGGACTGAGCTGGAGCTCAGGTATTGAAGAAGGGGGCAGACGCGATGCTCTGTAATGTCATATTAAATTCTGATGCTTGGATTGAAAGCCTTGAACATTGCAACTCTCTGTAATGTCATATTAAATTCTGATGCTTGGATTCAAAGCCTTGAACATTGCAACTCTCTGTAATGTCATATTAAATTCTGATGCTTGGATTGAAAGCCTTGAACATTGCAACTCTCTGTAATGTCATATTAAATTCTGATGCTTGGATTGAAAGCCTTGAACATTGCAACTCTCTGTAATGTCATATTAAATTCTGATGCTTGGATTGAAAGCCTTGAACATTGCAACTCTCTGTAATGTCATATTAAATTCTGATGCTTGGATTGAAAGCCTTGAACATTGCAACTCTCTGTAATGTCATATTAAATTCTGATGCTTGGATTGAAAGCCTTGAACATTGCAACTCTCTGTAATGTCATATTAAATTCTGATGCTTGGATTGAAAGCCTTGAACATTGCAACTCTCTGTAATGTCATATTAAATTCTGATGCTTGGATTGAAAGCCTTGAACATTGCAACTCTCTGTAAACCATGAAACAATGCATGCAAAACAGTGAAGAAGACAGGTGACGATGAAGTTCAATTTATTTCAAGATGTACTTCTATTTTGTATAACTTTTTATTTTGATTTGTGTTTACTAATTCTTAAAATAATGAATTATGCCAAATTTAACTCACAGCTATTCACTGATAATATTTTAGTAGTCATGGTAAATTTTCTTACTTCTGAAACACCTTGAGTCTAACTCCGCTACAGAACGTGAACATAAAAATGAAAATAAGAGATGCTATAACTTAAATTGTTAAATATTTGTGGTGATTTATTTAAGATTATTTTACACCAGTAAGGGTCAAATTTGACAAATTTTGAAATATTTATTCTCATAAAAGTTATTGGATTAAAATATAAATAACATGAAAATCAGTTCTTTTGGAATGTTCATATCACTGTGCAGTGTCATAAATGAGAACCACTCCAGTAAAATATCAGTCTCAAGAATAAATGGAATGTAACTTCCTCATGACAACTTCATTCACACATGCAGCAGCGTTTTTATGATTATAACTAAAATATTACTTTGAGATTAAAACAAACAGCTGTGAACTGTGGTTTGAAACTATTACCAGTTTGTCTATTAATATGTACATATATTTAATTAAAATTGATTATTAAACAATAATCAGTTAGAATATACATGATAAACAGAACTACTTTCTTTTTGCAGACCATTCGAGTATTGGAATGAGTGGCTCTGACTTTGAACTAGCAGAAGAGGAGGGAAGACCACAGGACATACCCAAAGTAGAAGAGACTGTTTATGTATGTAATGAGGTGGAAGAACTGGGACAAGTGAGTTCACGGAACTTGTACAAAGTACTCTGGTAGATGTACTGGATACTGGGCCTTGTTCTCAAACTTTTAGTTGGGTCCCTTTTTTATCACAGTGCCCAGATGATCAAAGATTGTTATCTATCTATCTATTGTCCTTTCGAGCCAAAGATGGCACATAGGGCAGAACCACAATCTCAAAACAGAAACCTTGCGTGCCAAAATGGCACATATTATTGCAGAGATCACTGCTCTAAAATCTATGGCAAGATTGTTATGCCTCAATAAAATATAGTTTCTAAATGTTTTTTAAAATACATCTTCTACAAGTACTTGAACAGAATTGAGTTATATTAACTTGACAGTTTTATGTTACTCTCTTAAATATTCTCTTTTATAGCATATAAACTAAATTAGTAATAATCTATAACTGCATTTTTAGAGAACAGCTGATCTGGCACATGAACACAAATAACCCACTCTAGATATCTAATATTCTTACTGTGTTATTGGAAAAGAATTCATTCTGTAAAAAAATAACTATGTGTCGCAGAGACAACATTAAAATGTAAATGAATGTACATGGTTGTTATAGATGTTGTTTTAAATCTCTCTGCAATGTGTTGTTTCCTCATAATCATGTTTAATACGTAAGTCGCTCTGACTTTTTACCTGCAACGGTTGTGATCGATGGTAATGTGCTTAAAACATTTTTTTCTTGACCTAAATGAATATTGTCAGTGGTGAAACCTACAGAATGATAAATGGTAAAGGTAAAGATAAAGTACAAAACTTGAATTGGCATCTTAGTACGCAAGTTTTTCAAACATAAGTGCTTGGCTGCCTATCCAGAAGTGTTCGGAGACTTCTGGATATGTCACTTCAAGCATTGAAACTCATGATCTGAGACAGCATTCATCACCTTCCAAGAGTACTACCCTGGTACGCATTTCTGCCAGTGGGTGGGTCAACCCCGGGGGTATTTATTTTTCAACCATTCGATTCAAGTACAATCCACACTGCTTCCAGTGAAAATCAACCACGGGTTGTCCGAACATCAGTAGCCCAGCTGGAAAATGGTTTATTAAATTATTAGTCCAGATAGTTATTTTCTTGTTAGAAAAGCAAAAACATGCAATAGTAATGGGGAATTTTGATGTTGTTTTTTTCATTTTGGTAACTCCCTCCCCATCCCCATACATTGCGTAATAATTTGTGTCGCAAAGTGCTACCAGAGTTATCTTTGAAGGCAGAACTAAAGTCATCATAATATAGAAAACACGGTTCCATGTGAAGGTTATTTAGTTGGTGGGTTTGAGGTACTTCAACGAATTGGGGTCAGAGTGGTAGGATAGGTGGATTGAAAACATTGTAGTAGTACCGTTGTAGTTTGGAAGCCGCGATAGCTCAGTGGTTAGTGAACTGGACTACAAAGGACAAGAGGTAGGGTTCGATCCCAACCGACAGCTTCTGGTTCACCCAGTCTTAAATGGGTACCGGATTTTTTTCTGGGAAAGTAAAGCGGCATGAGCGTAATGCCGACCACATTACCCCAAAAATCATGTGTCAAAGGTCTGTAAAATGTATGGTCACTAACATCATATTCCCTATACGCCACTTGGCGTGACGGGGGTACTTTACTTTTTTTTTTTTTTTAACCGTTGTAGTTTGCTTAATGAATGTGTTTGCTATACTGTAGTTAGTGGTTTAGAAGTAAAGTACTGTGACAGTGGTTTAGTTATGCTGATCAGATTCCTAGAGAACAAGATTAAACATTGGGAAGGTAAGAACAGGATGAACAGGAATGTTGTCATATTTTTTATTCATGAAAGAGTAAGATAATTAAACAGAAAGTCTAATTACATAAACAGATTGATCTTACCAGTAACAACTTACCAGTAACAACCATTTCAAAATTTTAGGTAAATGAAATGGTAGCTGACTGTGTTTCATTACAGTCTTACCATTAATATGTCTCCCATCAAAACTTTTTTGACGTTTAAGAAAACTTATCAACCAACACAGAACTGGAGTCGTCAGTTGCTGGACTCTGCAGGACTTGCTGAGGAGGGGATCTGAGCACCTGTGTTCGGAGTGCAATGATGATGACCCGCAAATAACTCAATAACTGAGAAGGGGATCTGAGCACCTATGGACATGTTCGGAGTGCAATGATGATGACCCGCAAATTACTCAATAACTCAATGTCTCCCATCAGTAATATTATGTTTTGCAGAAAATTTCAGTCTTTCAACACTTTCTCAAAATAAAAAAAATTAACTTAAAACCTTTTTTTTAAATATATTAAATGCAAGTGGCATTTTATTTTGAAAAAAAAACATTTTTCTTAAAAATGGGACACAACTGATAAGAAGTCATTTGCACAAAAACTTTGGCCATGACACGCAGTATAATAAGCAACAAGAGCTTCACTTCCTGCAGTTTTATCACCTTCATCATCGTTTCTTTTCAAAAATAGATCTGGTGTTTTTAACTGACACCAGAATCTTTCCAGAAACTCTTTGATGTTGTTTCTGCCTACTATAACAACAGAAAATGACAATGCATTGTTGGTCTACCAGTTTTCTTTTATCACTATTCAGTTTAATAAATTTGAATTCTTTCTGCAGATTGGCCATTAAACTTAACTTTTCCTTTTTTGACTTGCAAAGATAGACCTCAAGCTTTAAAACATAGGACTTTAAGCAAATATGAAAATGTAAACATAATTTTATTAAAATGAAAATTTGGCAAAATTGACAATTTTGTTAAACCTGGGAGAAATATTGACATTTTTTGTACTATATCTTATCTGGGACAAAAATTGACATTTTTATTAAAATAATGGAGCAGCAGGTAGAAAATTGGGGGGGGGGGGGGGAGATTTTTTAATTCAAAATGGTCTATGTGATCAGTCAAAGTTTAGTTATACTGAAACAGTTTGTTGGAAATGCTTTGATAATAGTTTGTTACACTGTTGTTATTATTGATTTATCCAGCAGCCTATGTGCACCTGTTGATAAGTTAATTCAAAGTATTGTGAAAATGGGTTGAGTCTATTTAAAAAAAAGTTAGCAACACTATTGTAGTGAGTTGAATAAAGAAAAGATTGATTAGAATGAGACATTGAGTTGGTTATGTGGTGGTAGAAGGTTAGTTATAATGAAAATGTAGATTGATTATAATAAGACAATGGATTGATTATTGATAGTAAAAAAAAAAAGTAAAGACCCCCCCCGTCACGCCAAGTGGCACATAGAGAATATGGTGTTAGTGACCATAATTTTTTGTCACATGATTTTTTTGGGTAATGTGGTCTGTATTATGCCCGTGCAGATTTACTTTCCCAGAAAAATTACAGTACCCATTTAAGGCTGAGTGAACCCGGAAGCCATCGATCAGGATCGAACCTGACCTCTTGTCCTTTGTAGTCCAGTTCACTAACCACTGAGCTATCGCAGCTCCCTGATTATTGAAAGTGATGGAGAGTAAAGTTAAGGTTCCCTTCATGACTTACTAGGCATATGGAGAACATGGTGTTAGTGACCATATTTTTCATGGTACATTTTTGAGTATTGAGGTCAGTACCACACCAGTCCACCTTTACTTCTCAGAAAAATCTCTGGTACCAATTTTTAGAGGCTGGGTGAATCCCGGAGCCTTTGTTGGTCCAGAAAAAGATCTGCCACTTCTGGGGATCAAACCCAGACTCTTCTGATCAGGAAGCAAGCACACAAACCACTCAGCCACTGAAATTGATAGTGATAGATTGTGAGTTAATTATAATGAAACAATCAATTACAATGAGATGATGGTTTGATTATAATTAGATATCCCACTGTCCTGTTTGTGACCCTTGCCACTCTTAGATTTATAGCAAAAATTGTTCACTGAAAAAGATGATTAAATGTTATAAAATTGTGTTGGGTTTTGGAAAAACCTTAACAGTTTCTTTAGGTGTACAGTAATTGTTGTTCTTCTGTCACTTCAATCTGTCTCCCATCCTGCAGCAAGGTGATGCCTGCCAGACAGAGGAAGTGAACGAAGAGAACAAGAGCTTAATCTGGACCCTAGTCAAACAGGTTATTTGTGTGTTCTGTCTGTACTTTATCTACTAAAGAACTGATTAAAATCACCACTCTTATATTAGATATCTTTTCCAAACCACAGTTTTTATCTTTTCCGTATGTGAGATGTATTTTTTTTACTGCTGATGATTACTTATTTTAATTGTTGTCATTTAAAATAACCTTTAAGTGGATATAATTAACTTTATGTCATGGTTTGTAACCAGCGGTGATATATGTTCCTTTCAGCTCAACACATATGACATCAACACAGCATTTTTTGGGGTTCTGGTTAGGCCCCTCTTTAATCCCCAACCAGAGATATACACAAATATATAAATAACTTTAATCCCCACTTAGAGATAGGCACAAATATATAAATATTGTGAGGTCCCTCTTTAACACCCACTTAGAGATAGTACAAATATATAAATAACTTTAATCCCCACTTAGAGTTATCACAAATATATAAATAACTTTAATCCCCACTTAGAGTTATCACAAATATAGAAATATTGTGAGGTCTTCTCCCCCACCCCCCATTCACTAGGCCAAAACTAGTTTATCTACTTGCAGGACCACAGTGGAGAGATGGAGAAGGATCTTCATATTTTTACTGCACTTATCCAGATGCTAACAGTCAGCTAGGAGTCATAGGCCATTCGCAGCCTGTATATTATCTAACAACTTGTCCACAGATGCCTTTCTTAAACTTTCATGCTTCATCCTTGCATATTTGAGATACTTTCTTCAAACAACTGTTCTTAATGTAACATGGCATTCTCAGATCATCTTATATATTTCTACATTTTTTGGATTCTCTAAAACGTTTTATTTAACAAATATTAATGTTAAATTTATAATTGTAGTTTTATGTGTCAATTAATTCATTGATCAGTTTGGAACCAATGTCCTACCTTTGTCACTCAGTCTGAATTCATGAAAGACTCCACTAATTTATAATTTCGTTGATCTTGGTGACAAAGCTTTGTGATAATAGATACAAATATAATTTCTGATCCTTTTATCTTTTCACTAAAATGTTTGCCTTCATAATTCTCACCTCTTTCACCCCATTGCATTTTTGATGATGACGTTCATAGCGCTACTCTGAAGTCCCTGTTATTTTCAGCTTCTAATATTTCATCCTTATCATTGGGTGCAGTCTCCACATTGAATGTTGCTACCATGGAGCGTCATTTTACTCTGTTTTTTGTCTTTATTGTGCACATTGTCATAGGTTCACCTACCTACCTTTTAATGATTTAAGTCTACTTTTATCTAGATCTGCTTCGTCTATCTTTCACTTTCTCTTCCAAGATGACTGTCAGTAGAGTGTGTCCTCTCTACACGTTCAAAATATTTCAGTTGTCTTTTTAAAATTCTGTTTTAGTGATGTAGCTTACATTCTGCTTACTCAGAATAAACAGTTTTAAGTTTACAACTAGGATACTTTTGTGGTCAAAAAAAAAATTTTTTTAATCCAAACTGACATATTTTGAGCATATCAAATGCCATAATGGCCTTAAAAGAGTATTAATG
The DNA here is from genome assembly GCA_032433765.1 of Megaustenia siamemsis. NCBI lineage: Eukaryota > Metazoa > Mollusca > Gastropoda > Stylommatophora > Ariophantidae > Megaustenia > Megaustenia siamemsis. The sequence goes on from JAVIAB010000156.1 coordinate 51,847,801, forward strand.
GAAGTTATAGTTTCTGGAAAGACTAGAAGTGAGCTATCTAGAGGTCAATGGGACCATGACATCAAAGTCTTTCCCTTGACTATTCTTACTGAGGCATGATGCAAGATTAGACAATGAGAACCATGGCAGAGACTGGCAGTTAAAAATACTACAATCTTCTTCTTAACAGACTACTTAATGATGGTGAACTTATTTTTAATTACTGAACCATATTACAAATTTTAGCAAAAAGAAACATTTGAAGTAGCAAAGTTTTAGAAATATCTAAGATCTGTTATTTACAGCTCTTTTTTAAAACTATATTTCTCTTCTTAGGTGCGACCAGGCATGGATCTATCTAAAGTTGTTCTACCAACCTTTATTCTTGAAACAAGATCATTTTTGGACAAACTGACTGACTACTATTATCACGCTGATATTTTATCACAGTCAGTATAATTTGTTGTGTAATAGATTATTTTTTTAGTTCAGGAATTTAAATATTTGAAAACCAAGTAGCAAAACTCAAGATATTTGTTTAATGTGTAAATTTAATTACTTCATAATAGCATTTGAAATGACACTTCTGCAAACACTATCCAAGAAAAAGAGTTTGTAAATGTTGTGTAGAGTCATTCTTAACATGTGGATGTGAATCATGGACAATAGGACAACAAATAAGAAAATCACTGGAGTCTGTACAAATGTGGTTTTACAGAAGAATGTTGAGAATACCATGGACAGCTAAGAAGAGTAATGAAAACGTTCTGAAAGAGGCCAAAGCAAAAAGAGAGCTAATTTCCAATATTAGGAAGAATTATCAGCTCTAAAAAGCCCCAAGAACAATGAACTAGATGACTTGACAACAACCCTGGACCAACTATGCAATAACTTCCAGAGAGTAGTCATTCAGTGGATACCATCACACTGTAATATACACGGGAACGAACGCGCAGTCAAATCAGCTAAAGAGGTACGGAAATTACCACAAGAGAACCATCCACGCAGTTATGATGAAGCCAAATCCATCATCAAGGGCCATTTCCATGAAAAATGGAAACTAGAACACCCAAAGCATAACGAGAGTGACGGATACCACCAACTATCAAGGAGGGATCAAGTCATCATACTTCGCCTATGCACTGGCCACAATAGAATGAGAAATCACATGTTACCAAATTCAAAATAGGTACAACCAGCCTATGCCACTGTACAATATGACTACAAAACATGTTCTACAGGATTGCCCCCAGTACACAGACCTGAGAAGAGCAATGTGGTCCATGCCCACTTCCCTGGAAGAAAAACTATATGGGGCAATCGATTCGCTTAAACAGACAGTTGGCTTCATGAGAGAGTCTGGAATCCTACTCTGATTGAGTCTTGATCGCAGAGAGAGAGAGAGAGAGATTAGGAAGAAACAATCATCATTTTTTGGCCATGTAATGAGAAGAGAACAACTGGAATATATTGTAACAACTGGAAAAATTGAGGGATGAAGAGATAGAGGAAAGGAAAGAGAAAAAATACCAGACAGCTTAAGAGAATGGTTTGGCAGAAGGTCAACAACAGAAATGATAAATAACTGTCGAGATTGAAAATTGTGGAGAGACATGATCACCTACGCCAGCAGGCCCGGTACTTCATGATGATAAACACTATCAGACATCGATCCTATTAAATGCAAATAATGTAGTGTCATTCCTAAGGCTGCTGATATTTTATGTGCTCTGTTTACATGTTTTTCTTTTTTGTTAAATATTAATTGATTGGTTGATTATGTTATGCAACCATCATTACTGCACTCCAGGTAAACCAATAGGTGTTCAGTCCAAGTTAGCAGTTAATGTTTGCTGATGGGTTCTATGGCACATTTATTGTACATAATTCTCAACCTTACTCTCGTGTTCTTTTCCTACTCATTTCATGTCCAGCTTTTCATTCCTGCTATCTGAAGATGATAAACACATCAATTGTAGTTGTTTCCTCAATAGCCACTTAACTGATGCCTGACACTTCTCCTCTTTATCTATATTCAGGGTCCCTACCACTTGTACCTTTGATGCCAATGCATAAACCCTCTTATTACCATAACTGCCTTGTGGCCAGGAAATAATTCCACACTCATTCCTAAGTCCCAAGAGATCTATATATGGCAGCCACTCTTATCATAGCCATCTATTTGGAATCTTCCTTCTTAGCATCAACTGAAAATTTGATATAAAATATTACAGCTCTTATTACTGAAGTGTTACATAACCATCTTAGATCTATAGTTGTATCCATAGTCTTCATTTCGACTCCATATTTCTCACCTATAATTCTAATTCTCACTACCGCAGTGAACCCTCACTCTAATTTTTTCCCTTGCACCACTGATCCATCTGTGAAAACCACTATATCATTCGCAGTAGCACTTTCGAATATCTGTTTGTCGGTTCATCAATCCTATCCAACCATCCCTCTATCAATCGTCCTTTCAAGCAGAAAATGACACATAGGGAAGAAATTCTATACTTTTTATGTTCAATGATTTTTGTTATCAGGTTTTGGAACCCATATTATATCCAGCCACACGATTTTCAAATACCAAGTGCTTAATTTCTAGTTCATCTATTCTATGATACTTCAGATACAAAGTACTTAATTTCTAGTCCAACTCTTCTATGATACCATTTTCTACATTCCATTTCCATCATCATCATCATCTAGCTTGTTTTTGTTGGAACTTGGCTGCCATAACAGACACTCTAAAGTTTTCCCTGACCTGCATGAGATGGTCCGTCAACTGCATCAGCTAATCTTAGCACATTTATGATATCTTGCATCAACCTTCTTTTAGGTCTTCCTCTCTTCTGTTTATCTAATTAATTATGCCTATATAATTAAGATGGCGAGATTTGATAAAATATCTTTAAAAGAAAACTGCTAGAACAAAAATTCATATAGGTGAAGGTGTATCTTGGTCTACGCCCTATGGGCCGGTTACGGCTCGAAAGGTCAATAGATAGATAGATATAATTATTAAACAATTATGTTATTTTAACCAAAATATTTTATTTTCATTTTTATGTTCTTTATCAACCAGCTTTCTGGAATTTTATGTGCTTGCAAAATTGACATATTTATTTTTTTTAATCTATCTATTGTATTCTTCTGTAATACTTATGTTTGAAGGCATTGATATATTTTTCAGCAAATCTACTAATTATCCATGTTTCATAGCTGTATTTTGCTGTGGCAAAAATACAAGCATATTAAAGCCTAATTTACATTCTAATTCCAGGGTGATAATAGTAAGTAAAAAAAAAAAGTAAAGTACCCCCGTCACACCAAGTGGCGTATAGGGAATATGGTGTTAATGACCATAAATTTTACAGACCTTCGGCACATGATTTTTGGGTAATGTGGTCGGTATTATGCTAGTGCTGCTTTACTTTCCCAGAAAAAATTTGGTACCCATAATAGGCTGGGAGAACCTGGAAGCCGTCGGTTTGGAACCAAACCCTACCTCTTGTCCTTTTTAGTCCAGTTGCCACTGAGCTATCACGGCTCCTAAGGTGATAATAGCTTGGTGGTAATGTGGCATTAGTGAAATTAGAGAAATCGCCAATCAACCACTAATATCTTCAGTAATAAAGAAAAGACGATGGTCATATGTTGGACATGTGATGAGAAGAGATAATAACCGAATAGCAAAGCAAGCCCTCATGTGGGAAACAACAGGTAAGAGGAAGACCCAGAGAGACACTGAGAAGAACACTGATGAGAGAGGCAAGAGCAGCAGGAATCGGCTCCCTCAATGAGATAGAGCTGCTTGCACAGAACAGAGACAAATGGCAAGATTTGATAAAATATCTTTAAAAGAATTGAAAACTGCCAGAATAAAAATTTAGATAAGAGGAGTATTTTGGGCTACACCCTATGGGCCGGCTACGGCTTGAAAGGTCAATAGATAGATAGATAAAATGTGGCATGTTCTCTCCAGTGTTGAACTATTAATCTCCTTTGATAGTTAGCTCCCTATTATAACTTGTTGATTAATTTTCTATGCTTCTGCTTTTCATGACACACCTCTCTCTAATGTTCTTTCTTTGTTGTCCACAATGTTGTTTTGCAAAGAATGCCTTATATCAGACTTTATGTGAGTAATTGCTTCAGTTTTAGTTAGTTCTTGTCCAGCTTTGATCAACAGTTATGACATTTACCTCATTACTGAACTTCATTACTGTAATCAGTTTAATTTAATTCATTTTGTTTTCCGTTTGCATTGTTCTCATTTTCTGAAGAAGGCTATATGTTGGCTAAAACGTCATGTTTTTATTTTGTTCCTTTTTTTGTAAAGCTATCGCCAAATATTTTAGGAGTGTATGCTACACCTCACCACTTTCTCCTTGCTACCAGCTTTACCACAGCACTGTCATTATTTGCCTGTTCCCTAATCAAAGTGGCTCTATTGCCAACTAATCAAAGTGGCTCTATTGCCAATCTGTTCTGTTCACATTCCCTAATTTTGAATAAACTAAAGGCATTTAATATTCTGCATTAAATATGTTTTTTTTTTCACTCTTGGTGTTTAATCTTTGATTATTAAAAGAGTGTTTCACTTTAAGAACTGCAGATTAAATTGTAAAATATTAAATGTTTTCTTTGTCTCTTAAGGGCTGTACAACAAGAGACTGCCTTGGAAAGAATGAAAATGGTTGTTAAATGGTATTTGTCTGGGTTTTACAAGAAGCCAAAGGTAATTTTATGAAAAAAAAACCTACATCTTTTTATGTAAATACAATGAAATATAAAAGAAAATTGTAAGTAAATGTATTGTGATGCATGTAATACAAGGGACAAAACACAGTGCGGTGTAACTTGCTAATAAAACTAGGAGAAGTAAAAGATGAAACAATGAATATATAAAAGATCTGGAAATGCATTGGGGCAGGTTTTTCAGAGAATCTGAAAGTTACATAATTCTTTCATGTGTTTTATGTTTTCTTAAATCTTAAACTATTGAACTCTTTTATGGAAATTGAATTTATTTCTGTACAGCCTGATGTGTAGAACATTTTATTAATTTTATAACAAAATTTAAAAAATACAAATATATTTTTAGTGGCAACATTGTCCTATCTTTAGGAGATGCAGTGGGAGCTCTAATTGTGAGACATTAAAACATCATGTTCAATGCAAACAGTTCTAGTGCACTGATTTTGATTTTTTTTTTCCAACTGTTAAAAAAATTATGGTGAAATCATTGCAGTGATTTATGCATTAAGTTTAATTACTTAAAATAATCACGTAACATCATTGTTTTTTTTAATGTTGTGTGACTTTAGTTTATTATGTCCTGTAAAGCAAAGCTACCTTGTCGTAAACATTTAAAACAGCAATTTCATACAAGATAATATTGTGAAATCCTCAGGGTTTGAAGAAACCATATAACCCAATTATTGGCGAGACTTTCCGTTGTTACTGGGTACATCCAGAAAGTAGCAGTCGCACATTTTATGTTGCTGAACAGGTAAGTGTTAATATGTATTAACAAAGTTGGTGTCTGAGTCTTCATATTGTTTTAAAAATATCTTTATAATTTCAAAAGCTCAAAATTTTAGCAGCCACTTGCCTTCATTCCAGAAAGTTTTTAGCACTTAGAAGGAATGACCTGAAATTTTGTAAACATTCAGTAAAAATTTATATTTAAACATTTTAATCTTTTATTTTCTTCTTTAAAATATTTTATATTATCTTGTCTTGGTCCCCAAACAACCCTAAACTTACTAACTTGGGATTTTTGCCTAATTCTTGGTTCGTTCATCTGCAGATTAAGAATTCTAGATTATATTAGACTGCATTTGCCGTTCAAAAAGAAGTGAAAATTACTTTGGCTGGTCCCCATGCTCAAGTGACCGAAGGTTGCCCACATGGCCAGCAAATGCTAGTATAGCATGGAAAAACAAATATTTTTTATCAAGTGGGAAAATCTTTAATATAGAATTTGTTAGAGAGACATTCTAATTATTTTAAGAAGTCCCCAATGTCAAGCAAGTATTAATTCCCTTTAGCTTTTTCAACACTTTAGGAGGAAAATTAATTATTAATTTTTTTTTGGGGGGGAAGGGGTGGGTTGTGATCTCATTTAGATTATGAATCCAAGATGTTCTCTGCACTCTGAGTTAGAGTCACTCTGAGTCAGATTCACTCGTGAGAGCTCATTACATTTTCTGATTAAATATCTACCAGAATGTACTAGTTCATTCTACTACTGACAAGAATATTTTCCTGGTCAAATCTACTAATTTCTGCATCTAGCCACAATTACTTAAAACAGACACTTGTCACAACTTTGATAACCAGAGTTGACATGGAAATCCAAAGTGCTTACTATCTCTAATCATCTTGACCTAGTCTTCTTCTTCTTTCCTTCCTCATTTGCCTTTCAGCGTCTAGGGAAGATATATTTTTATGTCTTTTGCTCTTCTGTTTGCTTCTGATACTGTTATGTCTCCTAGTGCTTCTAATATTTCATCGATCCATCTTTTTCGTGGTCGACCCTTGCGTCTAGTGTTCTTGCAACATTTACTGAAGGCTCGTTGTGTTGTGATCACTCTGCCTTGTCACATGACCAAACCATTTTATCTGTTGTTTCTTTATATCTTCTATGGTGGGGGCTATTCCTAGCATTTTTCTCAGTTCTTCATTTATAATCTTGTCTCACAGGCTGTTTCCCGTCATTCTTCTAAAACACATTTCATCTCAGTAGAGGTTATTTTTCTTATTGTTCATGCACTTAGGGTCCAGATCAATTCTGTTTTCCATTCAACCTCGGTTGCAAATTACTCATTCGACATAATGTCTGTTTTACTAATGTCCAGTGTTCAAGAATTGGCTTCCTCAATGAGATAGAGCTGCTTGCACAGAACAGAGACAAATGGCGAGATTTGATAAAATATCTTTAGAAGGATTGAGAACTGCTAAAATAAAAATTTAGATAAGAGAAAGAGTATCTGGGTCTATTCCCCTCGGGCAGGCTATGGCTCGAAAAGTCAATAGATAGATAGTGTTCAAATACACAGACTTCACAACTACTTAATCTGATATATAAAGTGTACAAGTTATCCTCATTAGATTGGGCATATGCAGGAGTTTCTATATTGGTGAGTTCATGACACAGTTTTTGTTTTTAACTGTAGCAGTCAATGTTTGCCATCGATCAACCTCCTTAGTCGCTTCTTACGACATGTCTGGAAGGTCACAGTGTCAGGCATGTCGTAAGAAGCGACTAAGGAGGTTGATCGATGGCAAACATTGACTGCTACAGTCGTTGTAAAAAGTATTGTTATGGAAACAGCCATAGATTTTAGAAGCAGTGATCTCTGCAATATGTGCCATTTTGGCACGCAAGGTTTCTGTTTTTTACATTGTGGTTCTGCCCTATGTGCCGTCTTCGGCTCGAAAGGACGATAGATAGATAGAGTCAATGTTTAAACATCTTATACATGTTAGTAATACATATGGCTGCAGATTGAATCATGTATTGATGGTATCTTTCAGATTTCTCATCACCCGCCCATATCAGCATTCCATGTCACAAACAGACATGATGGCTTCAACATCAATGGTTGTATCTTGGCCAAGTCAAAATTTTATGGTTAGGTTTTATCTTTGGTCATCAAAACTTATATTTTGGCTTCTGACATTTTTTATTATTGTGCTGTTTTCATTATGATCAGGTTTATATCAACCATTTGTTCATAGTGGTCATTATGAACAAGTTATATCAACCATTTGTTCATTGGGGTCAGCATTAATTTAGTTATTAATTATTTATTCATTAGTCTAGTTTTTAACAAGTCTTCCTACATGGATGTTAATTTCTTCTCCATTGTGTAGATGCTAGTTTATAAGCACATACATAGCTCTTTTAGAAGATACAATTTTATTTACTTTTCATTGTAATATTATTTATTATATTTTATTGTATATGAGTATCATTTAAACCACTTTCTTTGCACTGAACTATTTAGGGAAAAATGTCATTTGTGTTTCTTTTGTGATACAGTAAACCTACTAAATGCTTACCTGTTATAAGATTTTAATAAATTAACACTGACAAGAATTTGTTGTTATTACAAGTTAGAAGTTTTATAATTCTAACAAATTCTGCTTTCTTTTTATTTAGGGAATTCCATTTCTGCCATCCTAGAAGGTGTTGCCACTTTAACATTTCTAGAGCGAGGAGAAGACTATTTAATTACAATGCCCTATGCTCATTGTAAAGGTATTTTTAATGTACATTTTAAATTGTTTCACAAAATAAAATGAAATTGCACTTTTAGATTCACTTATTGTTGTTTGCATTCACTTGACAACTAAAGGAATTTCCTCTCGATCCTCTTCATTGTCCATCCTTAATCCTAGATTCATCATCATCATCATTATTGATTATCTCCGCATCGAAGGTTGGCTACCATGGAGCGCCATACCGTTCTGTCTCTTGCTTTGTTGGTGTAGGCCATCATAGGCTGACTTATCTATCTTTTGATGTTATTCACCCATGTTGTACTAGGTCTGCCTCCGCCTCTTTTACGTTGTATAACCCTAGATAAGATGTCTATAAGTAGATTTTTCCTTATATGAGACTGTCGTAAAAATTACTACCACTTAAATGTAACATTTTGAGTTTGAAAATCAAGCTTTCTTTGAACATTTGTTACATAACAATGTATTTATCCAAGACAAAATACGAGGATCGAATGCAGTAATAATTTTTTTTTACTGTCGATTCTTAGCCTTAAATTCAACCACATGCTACCCCCTGCTTCTGTTGTCTATTCATACTCTTCATACGGCAGCCATAAGCCATGAATTCAGCTCGTATGTTCGTTATCCTCTTTGTGTTGTTCGCCGACTTTCCTGTGTTACAAAGATTTCTTTGACGTCTTACAAACAGCAGAGGAAAATTTCCCTGTTGTAAGAGGAAAAAAAAACTGAAAAAGATGAATTGCTTAAAATTGGTGGAATTTGAAATAAAAGCCATGCGCCTTTTATCTATCTATCTATTGACCTTTCGAGTCGTAGCCAGCCCATAGGGCGTAGACCAAGATACTCCTTCTCTTATCTGAATTTTTGTTCTAGCAGTTTTCAATTCTTTTAAAGATATTTTATCAAATCTCGCCATTTGTCTCTGTTCTGTGCAAGCAGCTCTATCTCATTGAGGGAGCCGAATCCTGCTGCTCTTGCCTCTCTCATCAATGATCTTCTCAGTGTCTCTCTGGGTCTTCCTCTTTTCCTCTTACCTGTTGTTTCCCATATGAGAGCTTGCTTTGCTAGTCTAAGTTTTGTGTTTGTGCTGATGAGTTTTGATTTCCACAACTTTTCAAGGCTTCTGAAAGACATTGCTGCTTTAGCCATTCTGATTCTAATTTCTTTGCTTGTATCCCCTTCTCGATCAGTGTGACTTCCAAGATAGGTAAAGTAATCAATCTCTTCTACTGGTTTGTTTTCCATGTATATTTTGTCATCTGTTGGAATTAAACTTTTCATGACTTTAGTCTTTTCATGATTGATCTCAAGCCTAATTTTGCCGGCTATTGATGATAGTTCATTTGTGTTTTCCTGCATCGTTTTATGCGCCTTTTATAACACCATAGTAATTTTTACTACATTATTGAATAAACAAACAAAATTAAACATCAAACAACAAAAATCAAACTGTCAAATTTAAAAAAAATATTTTTATGGGATGATAATTTTTTAATTTCGGTCTTGTAATTTAAGGTTGAAAGGACATTAAGTGGATCTAGATACATTTGTTGTATTCAATATGCATTTTTTGGCCCAACATATCAATTTTCTTAAAAGCTTTTTTTGAGTTTTGGTTACCTTCCATCTCGATACCCTGGAGAGACTAGTTGGTCTCAAGACAAGATGCTGTTCTCAAGACAAGATTCTGGTCTCAAAGACACAGAAGTTGTGAGTTCAAATCTCAGCTGCACCAGTTAGGATTTTTATTTGTGATTTCTCTTTACGCAACCACCCCTGGAAGCCACCCTTGGTCTCAACAGTGAGGCCCGGCTTGAAATATCAATTACACATTGATGGAAAAAATATGAGTACCTCCACAGACAGAGTTATCTGCTTATTCAGTGATGGATTTCTGCGCACATGGGTGCCATGGTAAAATATAACATGTAAAATTTAGTTCCTTGTCTCTAGGTATTTCACCAGAGGTGAAAACTAATGAACGCAAAAAAAAAAACTCCCTGCTCTTGGGCAGGATTGCTAGTCTGTTTTTATGGATAGCTCAAAGAGGTGGAGTAGGGTCCACTTAATTCTAGTTCTCCAGTCCTGATGTAAGCAATCAGCTATGAGTCACAAACTATTTTTAGCCCTGTTGCCGACAGTCACCTATTTACTTTTTGATTCAGAGATAAAATATTAAGAGGTTTTTATGATATAATGACATTTTGCTCAAATAAATTTGTATGTTCATATTTTGTTCACGTGATGTTCTCAAATACTAAGGTATGTTTATTTGGTTTCTTATTTTTTTTCCATATTTTATTGAGCCAGTGCCTAATCCTGGACACTGGAGGGTCTCAGTAAAATCCATGAGCTCTGCAGCAGTGATCTCTTGGCTTACATTAAAAATGCAAATTGAGAGAAATAAAAGAAGAAAAATGTCAGATTTTGAAATGAAATATTCTGAGTGTGGTCATTTTCTCCATTGCCAGGCATCCTTTTGGGAACATTAACCATGGAAATGGGGGGCAAGGTGACCCTTGATTGTCCAAAGACTGGTTACCATTGTGACCTTGACTTCAAACTGAAGGTTAGCTGATCTGTAAAACTTAATTCTAATAATTGCCATAGTCACTATATATGTGTTTGTGCACTTGTTTGTTTTTTTTGGGGGAAAAAGTGAGTAAAGGTTTAGAGTATTCATCATGTCTTGTGCAAGGTTAGTGCCCATATTTAAATATTATTATTACTATGATCAATGTGGACAATACATTATGCCATCATACTATTTCAGAGGAAATCTCTGGTACCCATTTTTTAAATGTGACATGAACAAGTTGTGCAAGTCATAAAAATATTCATCATAGTTAGAGATTTAAAAAAATCCCAACTGATCAGCAGATGACTGCATTAACCATTTTGTTCGCACAGCTTCAGATGTGGAGACATTGATCTATGTCTTTGGTTCTTGCATGACAGCTATATTGAGGATGATTGGTGAGAGTTCTTTGAGCTGCTACAGATGTACTTATGAGTTGCTCATATGGCTACCGGGGCTCTGACCACAGTCAGGGGAGACAAGAACAGAGCCACTGTTACCTACCACATGTTGCAAGAGACAATTAAGGAGGCTTGGGGGGGGGGGGGGCAAGGCCTTTGCCGGTGCTACAAAATTAATGCATCTGAGCGCTGAAGTTATCTTCAGTGCTTTTGCTAGTGTGTGGCAGTCATGTTTCGTACGAGGGAATATGCTGAGGAGGGGATCTGAGCACTACAGAGTTGTCTGCTGTACAGAGAAGATAATCTGTCAACTAAACAGATGTACTTAATAAAGTTAATTTGAGGGAAAGTTGATTGTTATTAACCCTTAATTATGATACCTATCTGTGACTGACATGTTTACAATACCATAATAAAAATTACTACCACTCAATGTAACATTCTTCATCATCATCATCAAGTACCACGCCTACTGGTGTAGGTGATCATGTCTCTCCACAACTTTTGATCTCGACAGTTATTTATCATTTCTGTTGTTGACCTTTTATCAAGGCATTCTGTCTGGTATCTTTTCTCTTTGCTTCCCTCTATCTCTTCATCCCTCAATTTTCCCAGTTGTCGCAATATATTCCAGCTGTTCTCTTCTCATTACATGGTCAAAAAATGATAATTGTTACTTCTCATTATTGGATATTAGCTCTCTTTTTGTTTTGTTTTGGCCTCTTTCAGAACATTTTTATTACTCTTCTTAGTCTTAGCTGTCCATGGTATTCTTCAAATTCTTCTGTAAAACCACATTTCTACAGCCTCCATTTATTTTCTTGTCTGTTGTCCTTTTGTCCATGATTCACATCCAAATGTTAAGACTGGCTCTACATAACATTTAAGAACTCTTTTTTTTGTTTCTGTTGTCAAAAATGAATTGTATAGTATCTTCCTCATTTTTTTTAAAGCTGCTCTTGCCTGAGCCATTCAACATCTCACATTTTTTGTACATCTACCATCTGAGGTTAATGTTGTTCCCAGATATTTAAATTCATTTATCTGTTTTAATATGTAAATGTAACATTAGGTGCTCTAAAAATAGTAATTTCTCTGAACTTTTGACACACAGTCATGTATTCACATTAGATGAGACACGGGGACTCGGATTTCCTGACGCAGGTTGATTTATGACCTGAGTTTAACCTCAAGGATCGGACATCTTACAATGTCCATCAGTGTTGTTCAGCTACCTGATAGTGTTTTTCACTGCATTTCCCAAGTTAAAAAGGGTTGTTTTGATGTTAGTGATGACTGAAGAAATTTCCCTGGTCACAGACAAGAAAAAAAAGAAAGAAAAAATGTAAAAACGACCATTTTATTGAAAATTGTCGATTTTTAAAATATCGTATAATATGAGATCATATCTCATGAAAAAAGGGGGGGGGGGGGGTGTTTTATTCTTTTCTTACATTTACATGAATAGAAACAATTCCAACACTCAGTGGTCATTGGAAGTAGTAATAATTACTACTTATAAGGTGATAGGTATTGGTGAGGTGGCTGGGGGAGTGTTTGACCAATGCAAAATGTCACATTTTTAAGAATTTGTGTTTTGGTGTGGTTAATTTTTATGACAGTATCATAATCTAGGGTTTAGGGTTGAACATCAAAAACATTTTATTCTTTCTTTTTTTTTTTGTCTATGAAAGAGCAAAATAATTAGTGACCTTATGGTGTACTGTAGGACAGCCACAGAGGTGGATTTTGAAAAGAAAAAATTCTGCAGACAAAGAGTTATGACCAGGTAATATGAGGCACAAATCTGTTTAAATTAGAGATAATTGTTTCTGTGACATTTTAAATGGAATGTGTTCACACTGTATTTAGTCTCACTAGTAGAAAGTCTTTATTTGTTTAATTTATATGTTCTTCCAGCCTTTCTTTGGTAATGGAGAATCAGCCAATCGTATCACAGGATGCATTCGAATGGGCAATGAAGTGTTGTGTACGTTCGAAGGTCATTGGGACCAGCAGATATACATAAAGGAGCTGACAAATAGGGTATGTGTTTTTTTTATGTGTAATAAAATACCATCAGGTATTCATGTGAAAATCATCTAGTGAAAGAAACAAGGAAAACAAAAGCAAACACTACACAGAACAATTACTAGGGAGGGCTCAATCATTGGACTAAGAAACAACCAAGGTCTACAAGAACTAGCAGCAAATAATCTTTTGTGGAGAGCTTATGACTTCTGCTATATGTTCTGTCTTCAGCACATTAAATGGCTGCTAAACATTCGTATCTTCCATAGGCTTATAAAAGTAAAACTTGATTAAAAGTTTTTTTTTCATTAAAAACATTTAGAAATTAGGCCATGTAAAAGTAAAAAGTAAAGTGCCCCGTCACACCAAGTGGCATATAGGGAATATAGTGCCATAATTTTTACAGACTTTTGACACATGATTTTTGGGGTACGATGGTTGGTATTATGCCCGTGCCGCTTTACTTTCCCAGAAAAAAATCTGGTACCCATTTAAGGCTAGGTGAAAATTAGGCGATGTGGCTTTTGTAAATCAGGTCACTGAAAACTATAGGTTTCAGGTTGTCAGTCCAAGTAAGTACATTGCTGTTTTGGTCACCAATCTTAAAATTATTAATAGAAGGTTCACTTTCATCAACCAGGGTTAAAAACACTTCCTTTATTAAACTCAGCTGAAAAAAATTGGTACCTGAGCTTTTGTTGGGAAAGAAAAGCATCTAGGTAGAGTTTATAGGGATGTGCTTCTCTTATTATGTGCCCAAGCTGATGTGGAGGTTCTGTATTTCACTCCCCGATAGCAGGAGCACTGTGAGATTCTATAACTTTTGTTTGCGTTGAACTTTTGTGATGATTGATAAATGAGAATATCTATCTCTATCTATTGTCCTTTGGAGCCGAAGACGGCACATAGGGCAGAGCCACAATCTCAAAAACAGAAACCTTGCGTGCCAAAGTGGCACATATTGCAGAGATCACTGCTCTAAAATATATGGCGCTGTTTCCATAACAATACTTTTTACAATGACAGCTTGTCAAGCCATCGATCAACCTCCTTAGTCGCCTCTTTCGACATGCCTGGAAGATCACAGTGTCACTACTCTTTACATCCCTCATAATGAGGCCCCGGTAACACACAGGAAAAATGAGAATATACGGATGGTCAATTTGCTTAGAAATAAGATTAAATCATTGCTATTTTGTTTATTATCTCAAACAAAAAATAACTGTATTTTAATTAAAATAGATTTCTTATAAATTTGATATTTTAAATTAAATGTATTTTTATATTTATCATCTTTTTGGTTTCTTATTCTTTTTTAATAATTCATCATCATCATCATCATCATGTACCTTCTCCGCAACGAAGGTAGGCTACCATGGATCGCCATTCTACTCTGTTTCTTGCTTTGATGGTGCAGGCTGACATAGATTGACTTGTCCATCTTTTGATGTTACTCGTCCATGTTAGTCTTGGTCTGCCTCTGCCTCTTTTACCTTGTATTTTTCCTTCCAATATTACTTTTAGTAGGCTGTTGTGTCTTTTAACATGCCCCAAAAATTTCATTTGTCTTGTCTTAATTGTATTTAGTAGTTCTCTTTTTATTTTCAGTTGTTTTAAAACTTCATCGTTTGTTTTAATAATTAGAAGAAAAATAAATTGCTTTTGTATTTTTTATTAACAATTTTTGTTTTGCATTTAAGATACAGTCTGGTTTAGTTTCTTTTTAGTTTGTTATTCTAATTTTATACCAGGAGATCATTTAGTTTTGGCTTATGATCTTTTACTATCTTATGTTCTGAATTTAGGAGAAAGTTGTATTCTGGGATGCAAGTCCTGAGACTAGGTCGAAAAGATTACGGCGATACACTGTACCAATTCAATTGCAGAAAGAAACAGAGTCTGAGAGGTACTTCTAATCCATTTGTGTGTTTGTGTGTGCATGCATGCGTGAATCGTGTTAATTTCCATTACATTTTTTTTTACAATTGACAATTTTTGAATAATATGGTCAGTATAAATTGTTGCAAATTGTTGAATTAAAAACAGCATCAGTTATATTGTAGCAAATTGTTGAATTAATAAAACAGCATCAGTTATATTGTAACAAATTGTTGAATTAATAAAACAGCATCAGTTATATTGTAACAAATTGTTGAATTAATAAAACAGCATCAGTTATATTGTAGCAAATTGTTGAATTAATAAAACAGCATCAGTTATATTGTAGCAAATTGTTGAATTAATAAAACAGCATCAGTTATATTGTAGCAAATTGTTGAATTAATAAAACAGCATCAGTTATATTGTAGCAAATTGTTAAATTAATAAAACAGCATCAGTTATATTGTAGCAAATTGTTGACTTAATAAAACAGCATCAGTTATATTGTAGCAAATTGTTGAATTAATAAAACAGCATCAGTTATAATGTAGCAAATTGTTGACTTAATAAAACAGCATCAGTTATATTGTAGCAAATTGTTGACTTAATAAGACAGCATCAGTTATATTGTAGCAAATTGTTAAATTAATAAAACAGCATCAGTTATATTGTAGCAAATTGTTGAATTAATAAAACAGCATCAGTTATATTGTAGCAAATTGTTAAATTAATAAAACAGCATCAGTTATATTGTAGCAAATTGTTGACTTAATAACAGCATCGGTTATATTGTAGCAAATTGTTGAATTAATAAAACAGCATCAGTTATATTGTAGCAAATTGTTGAATTAATAACAGCATCAGTTATATTGTAGCAAATTGTTGAATTAATAAAACAGCATCAGTTATATTGTAGCAAATTGTTGAGTTAATAAAACAGCATCAGTTATATTGTAGCAAATTGTTGACTTAATTACAGCATCAGTTATATTGTAGCAAATTTTCTAATTGGAAATATTCTTTGACTTATATTGTTACAAGTGATAAAATTAGAGTTATTGTCTACTTACCACATTTCTTGATTCATTATCAGATTATGGCAGAAGGTCAGTGAAGCCATTGTGAGTCAAGATATGCATCAGGCAACTGCAGAAAAACATAAACTAGAAGAGAAACAGCGAATGTCTGCAAAGGAAAGACTTAGGAATAAACAGGAATGGGTACCCACATGGTTTGCTCTCGACCCAGTTACAAACAAATGGATTTATAACCATGTGGAGTAAGTTCACTGGGATCAAATATGGCTGCTAAATGAAATAATCAATTGTATATCATTCCAGATACAGTTGTTCGCAATGATACTCTAGTTGAGTTTATCATTTGTGTCTTACCAGGAAGATAAGATACACCTACTTCTTTTATTACACATTAAAAGGGATTAGAAAAAAATTATGTCATAAAATTTAAAAAATTGTGTAGCTATAATTTGAATACTGCACACCGGGAGTTCTCAGATTTGCCAATCTTTACTATTTTTGTTTTGACAAACTTTACTATTTTTTATGAGCATGAACTACTGAAATGTCATTTATACATTAAATATTTACGTTAACTAGAACATTTATTTTGTGTGTGCGTGTGTGTGTGTGTGTATGTTGTGTGTTGTGTTACAAATTGAAACCCCTTTCATAAAGCATCAACATTAAGAATGGACAGAATATACCAGGCTCAGGGCATCTTCATCCATAAATATTGAAAAATTACCAAGATTTTAACTAGAATGTCATTTTTATACGAAAACAAACAGCTATGAAGATAGCAAGACTATCATAAACTGTGTTTTACTTGAAAATTCATCTGTTTTCAATGCTTCCTCACTTTTGTGATAGAAAACTCTCTCTCTCTCTCTCTCTCTCTCTCTCTCTCTCTCTCTCTCTCTCTCTCTCTCTCTCTCTCTCTCTATATATATATATATATATATATATATATATATATATATATATATATATATAAATATATATATATAAATATATATATATATATATATATATATATATATATATATATATATATATATATATATATATATGTCTGCACAGAATAATGCACATCAAATGGCTGATAAAATAACCAACTTAACTGTCCTGCAACGTGCTAAGACCCCAATAATCATGTCGATGCTCAGATGTCGAAGACTAAGATGGCTGGAGCACATCCAGCGAATGGAAGAAAAGCGCATCCCCAGACAAATACTATATGGTGAACTAACACACGGAAAAAGACAAATTGGCAGACCTAAACTACGATATAGAGATATCTGTAAATCATCACTGAATGACTTCGCTATATGTGAATATCACTGGGAACATCTGCCAAGTGATTGCACGTCATGTAGAGCATGTATAAGGAGTGGTATAACATCATTTGAGACTGTGCTAAGGCAAAACTTAGAAGAGAAAAGACTCATGAAAAAGGATGGAAAACCCTGTGGACCAGTGGGCCTGACTTGTTCATTATGTGACCGCGTGTGTTTGTCAAACATTGGTAGAATTAACCACGAGAGAAGCTGTTCGACAAAAACTAAAACCTCAAAAAAATACACAATAGCCTCCACTATACCATCTGACAAGACGAAAAGGGTCATATATATATATATATATATATATATATATATATATATATATATATATATATATATATATATATATATAAGCAACCTCATCATTAGTAACTCTTCTATTGAACAGGTGTTTTTGTCCTTTAGCTTCCTGATTCTAAATTATGGGGTTTGTAAGGCTCACCAAGATTATGACCTCATTTTGTTTTTTGGTCTTTCCATTTTCAATTTCTTGACTTATGGCACATCATGAGTCATCAACTGATGACTACAACTCCTCATTGACCAACCTTTAAAAAACACAAGTTGGTGTGAATGTACTGTGTCACTAGTTGACTGCAATCCATAAAATTTGTGACTTTCAACTCAACATGCTCATTTTTGGCAGAACATTTTAAGTCTGTGTTGCCTTCCCTATTCTGTCCCTATTCACTTAGCCAGAATGATTGGTAGGTGTCCGCAGGCACTGTGGGGAAGTGACGTATGGTCTGGATTAGCTCTACTGTTTGCTGATTACCATACATGTAGTCATCTCTAAGTCACTGACTGATGTCAACCCCGGTGCTGATCTATTCTATTCTATTCTATTCTATTCTATTCTATTCTATTCTATTCTATTCTATTCTATTCTACTCTATTCTATTCCATTCTATTCATAGAATCAGTTTGATTGCATTCGGGGCACCCCATATCCACTCCAAGGCCCGTCCCAGTATTTTTTGAAGCATAGGCAGACTGATTGTGCCTGTAAGGTGTTGATTGTATATACATTGACTTTTTCTACTAAGCATTCCGAGTCGACCAGACCTCTTTTCCACCTTTAGACTCCTTAATCTCTCAATGTATGCATCAGTGTCCCATTCAACCTCCTCCTTTTCTCTTAAGGAGCGAAGCAAAAACCTGGCGATGTCCTCTTTGTTCAGAGTAAGGCCACACTCAGTGCTAGACCTGCCAGCGTGCTTATCAGCTGAGGTGCTGATCATGACACATCAATTTTTGCAAATGGTGTTGTTCTGGATTATCACATTTGTGTTCTACAGTCAGTTCACAGCTAATTTGATGGTTGAATTTAATTGGCTCCTTGCATAGCACTTTTGTCTGGCAACACCCTTTTTGACTTGATGATCTTGGAGTTTAATTCCAACAAGTGACAAAATATACATGGAAAACAAACCAGTAGAAGAGATCGATCACTTTATCTATCTTGGAAGTCACATTGATCGAGAAGGGGATACGAGCAAAGAAATTAGAATCAGACTGGCTAAAGCAGCAATGTCTTTCAGAAGCCTTGAAAAGTTGTGGAAATCAAAACTCATTAGCACAAACACAAAACTTAGGCTATTCAAATCAAATGTACTATCAACCCTTACGTATGCGTGTGAAAGCTGGAAAACAACAAGAGATATAGAAACAAAGTTGAACGCATTCGAAAATAAATGTCTAAGGAAAATACTTGGTATAGAATGGAACGAATTCAAAACAAACGAGGAAATTAGAGAAATCGCCAATCAACCACTAATATCTTCAGTAATAAAGAAAAGACGATGGTCATACGTTGGACATGTGATGAGAAGAGATAATAATCGAATAGCAAAGCAAGCCCTCATATGGGAAACAACAGGTAAAAGATAAAGAGGAAGACCCAGGGAGACACTGAGAAGAACATTGATGAGAGAGGCAAGAGCAGCAGGAATCGGCTCCCTCAATGAGATAGAACTGCTTGCACAGAACAGAGACAGATGGCGAGATTTGATAAAATATCTTTAAAAGAAAACTGCTAGAACAAAAATTCATATAGGAGAAGGTGTATCTTGGTCTACGCCCTATGGGCGGTTACGGCTCGAAAGGTCAATAGATAGATAGATCTTGGAGTCTATTCAAGATTGTAGATTCACATTGATTAATTGAATCCGTAATTCATACTGCCTCCTCGAAAGCATTTAAAATATCCGTTGCTCATCCATGCATCTCAACAGCCATACCAGCAATCATGTTATTTCATTCATTTCCTTTTACATCTAAGTTTTCTTACACAAAGGGAGCACAGTTTTGACCTCTTCGGAGACATCAACCACTGCCTTCGAGCTTAGCCCATTTATATCTTCCTGGGCATACTTATTGAATCAGAGAAAGCATATGTCAGTAAATGTCTGTTTCCAATCTAGCTATTGCTTTAGTTTCCTCTATGGCCTTCATTATCTAACTACATGCAGTCAAAGCTAATGCACTACTGTCTTCCTTTACCATTCTCTTTCTCACTCTAGTAGTTAATTGTAACATTAAAAATGGGTGCATGACTTGACTGCATGATTATAAGAGTGAAAAACATTACTGGGCTATTCATCTTAAAATGCTGTGGTTTATTACTGTTGGTTTACAGTTCTTCACATTCTACAAATTGTGTGTGTTTTATGGTCTATACTACCAGTTTGATACTCATGGAGCATTTGAAACACAGTAGAGACTTTAGTTCTAGTGTCTTTCATTCACAAATTCTGGGCACCCTGAGATATAAAGCTTTAATTATAATTGTTCTTCTCATTCTCCTACACACTCTTACTATTCTTAAATTTAAAGATCTTTCTCATTATTTGACTTCCTGTGTATCTTTGTCTCCTTCTCACTCTCTGTTTCTCACTGTCTTTGTGAATGTCTTACTGACTCTCTGTCTAATTATTGCGTGTGTCTCATTTCCTGACTTCCTCTGTGTCTCAAATTATTTTTGTTACATTCTATTTGAATTCATGTCTCTCTCTGTCTGTCATTTTCCCACTTCCAGTGGAAGTGCATTTTTCTCTTTCCATCTCTCTCGGTCTGTCATTTTCCCACTTCCAGTGGAAGTGTATTTTTCTCTTTCCATCTCTCTCTGTCTGTCATTTTCCCACTTCCAGTGGAAGTGCATTTTTCTCTTTCCATCTCTCTCGGTCTGTCATTTTCCCACTTCCAGTGGAAGTGCATTTTTCTCTTTCCATCTCTCTCTGTCTGTCATTTTCCCACTTCCAGTGGAAGTGCATTTTTCTCTTTCCATCTCTCTCGGTCTGTCATTTTCCCACTTCCAATGGAAGTGCATTTTTCTCTTTCCGTCTCTCCCTGTATCAATTTATTTTTCTCACTTTCTATATGACTTTGAGAGCTCAGTGGCATTGTGGTTAGTGTACTTGCCTGCTGACCTAAAGGTTTGGAATACCAGTTGTGAGGCAAAAAATACCCCACTTTTTCTAACCTAAAATGCTCTTGAGATCCAACCAACCTCTTTAAATGGGTACTAGAAATATCCTGGAAAGGAAAGGTTGCTAGGAAGAGACCAGCTCATGAAGCTGAGGCTTAGTACAATGAAGTCTCCAATAATTTATTGATTTTCCTCTCAGGCCAAAGACAGTACATAGGACGGAAGTTATAGTTCTCAATGATTGATGATTTGCTGCTAGTTCTTGGTTGTTTCCTAGTCCCCTGTTGAGCCTTCCCTAGAAATTATTCTGCATAGTGATTCTGTGGGTCTGCCTTATTTTCTCTACTAGATGGTTTCCACATGAATAACTGGGAAGACTTTCTTTATTCACTTTCAGCTCAATACTGATGTGTTTGCAATGACTTCTTATTATAAAGCTTGAAATGCATTCTTAACACTTCATTATCCAACTATTGTTGCTATTGAACTACTTTTACCTTTATTTGACATTATTTATGTCTCCTGTTCCCTCTCCTACCCACCCCAAACCCCTGAAGCATATACATGTTTCTTTTCCCATCATCCTCTCTGTCTTAATGTATCTTTGTTCCTTTCTGTATGATTTTGTGTATCTCTCTGTCATTATAACTCTCCATCTCTCTCCCATTCTCCCAATCTTATGCTAAAGGTAAAAAGTTAACATTTTCCTTACTGTATAAACATAAGAACCAATTGTAGAATGTTCTCCTTGTCATTTATGTCATAATTTAATGATCAATAAACATATGGCATTCATATTTTCAACCTGACAGTGCAAGACCCTGGGACCTGATGACAGACTGCATACAGTATGAGAAAGACTACATAATACAAACACAGACAGTACATAATGTACCCCAGGTGTGGCAGGCTGCTTCCACAATTGCCCAAGGCAAAATGAAAGCCTACAACACACACAGTGTCTTGATGACAGATGACAGTTACTCTTCGGACAACACAGCCGCAGGTCAGCTTATATAAACTATATGAAGCTGTTTAAAGGATTTGAATTTTTGCTGTTACTAAAATTATACGAAGCTGTCTGAATGATTTAAGTTTTGCTGTTACTTCCTGCATGATAACATATGTTTGACTCACTGCATTCAAGGGTTGACACAGGTTTAAGTGGGACCATTATTACTGTGTTTATCTTTGACAGATTTGTCACCGCTGTGAAGATTTTTTTTTTATTAAACATGTTTGATATTTAATGATCTTGACTGAATGTTTTTTTTTTAAAAAAATGGTTTGCCATCCTTCTACCTACTGACCATCTTACTTACTGTCCATCATTTCAAACCAAAAATGGCACATGGGCAGAAATTTTAGACTCTTTATGTCTTATAACACTATGTCTTACAATCTTTGTTATTTAGTGTTCAACCGTTTTTAGGACCTGCATCATACCTTGACAAACAAGATTGCCTTTACTTCCCAGAAAATCTATGGTACCTATTTTTAGAGGCTGGTTGAACCTTTGAGCCTTATCTGTCCAAAAATATCTAACCATTTCTGGAAATTAAACTTGGACCCTTCTGATCAGCAGCAAAAGCACTAACTGTATAGTTGTAGAAACTCATCTGAAAGTGTAAATTGTGTGTAGATTTTGACATATATTTTGGATAACTTTGATTAAACATGTAAGGTAACATGTAATGTAGCATGCAATGTAACATGTAATGTAACATGTCTTTGAAAATTTGTTTTGAGTGTGTAAACTATGAGAAGGTTTTAATTGACATTTCAGCAACTTGAGGCTTTAAATAGATGCTAACCAAGGTGTTTGAGCACATAAGCTATTTGAGGTTTTGACTTCATTTAAGTTGTATAGATAAATAGACTAAGCACACAGGACTTTATACACTTTTAGTGTACCAATAATCTTTACTCTTTAGGAGTTTCCACTATGCCAAGCAGGTAAAGAAGAAACCACATATAGACACTATCAAGCTAACACATAATGGTTTGGTCGAGAGGTTGAACAAGACCCTCAAGGAGTCACTAAGCACTCATGAACATGGTAATAGCACTGAGGAAAAATGGAAAGATCTCCGCAACGTCATCCACAACAATGCAGTTAGTACTTATGGAAAACTGTCATTGAAGTCATACGATTGTTTTGAAGCTAACTCTCATGTTTGTGACACCTGTAATTGTAGCTAAACATGCGACCTTCTTAGATCACAAGAACATACCTAATGCAAATTCTCTACGGGCTTTTAAAATGGCCAGAAACAAAGTCCAACAGACAGCTCGACACTGCACAAATGAGTATTGGCTCCAGCTTAGTGACAGCATCCAGACTGTATCTCAAACTGGGAACCTAAGGGCAATGTATGATGGCATAAAGAAAACCCTCGATCCCAAAAAATACACTATTGCCCCACTAAAGACATCCACTGGGGAAAAAATAACTGATAGAGGACCTTGCCATCCAATGTCTCCCACCTATGGAAGAGTTAGACGTTGAACCAACTGTCAAACTTAGCTAGGCCATATATAGCTTGGCCACCGCCAAGGCGCCAAGACAAGATGGGATCCCTCTTGATCTGATCAAATTCTGCAAAAGTGCTCAGTTACATCCCTTGCTCGAAGTACTACATTAATGCTCGAAAGAGAAAACCATTTCCCAAGATATGAGAGACTCAGTGATTGTAACACTCTACAAAAATAAAGGAGATAGAAGTGACTGCAACAACTACAGAGTCATCTCCTTTATTGAGCATCATCAACAAAACCTTCTTCTTAGGAAAGCTACATTAACTTGCAGAGAGTGTACATCCTGAATCACAATGCAGCATTAGATCCAGAAGATCAACTTCAACTGATTTTCTCTGTACGCCAACTTCAAGAAAAATCTAGAGAGCAGAAAAGCCTCTCTTCATCGCCTTTATCAACCTTACAAAGGCATTTGACTTATTCAGCAGGGACAGTCGCTTCAAAATACTATCTAAAATAGGTTGCCCACATACTCTGCTGGCACAAGTTAAATTGTTTTTATGAGGATATGAAGGGTATCATTCGATACGACGGCAGTACATCACAACCCTTCAACATACACAGTAGTATCAAGCAGGGATGCATTCTTGCTCCGACCTTATTTGGATTCTTCTTCGCTGTTCTGTTGAAATATGCATTCTCAAATACGAATGAAGGAGTCTTATCTTATCTTCTATAGTATCTTCATACTAGATCGGATGTTCAATCTCACAAGATTAAAGGTAAGATCCAAAATCAGATAAATCACTATTATAGACCTGTTATTTGCTGATAACGCTGCACTTGCCATGCAAAGTCAGGAAGAGCTCCAGAACATGCTAAAACACTTTTCGCATGCCTGTAGAGATTTTGTCTAACAATAATTTTGCTGAAAACTAATATACTTGGCCAGGAAGTCGTAGCAATAACTGTTGTTTTTATAGACAACTACAAACTTGATGTCATGCAGCAGCATAGCTACCTGGGGACCATCATCAAGGATAAACTATCTTTAGATACAGAAATTGACATCTGCGTTGGTAAAGCTGTTACCACCTTTACCCATCTTTCTAGGCACGTTTGGCAAAACAGCAAACTGACAATTAAAACATAGGCCACAGTTTACAATGCCTGCATCATTAGTATCCTTCTGTATGGCAGCGAATCATGGACAACTTATGAGAGAAGGCTAAATGCATTTCATATGCGATGTCTGCATCATATTCTTGGTATCACCTGGAAGGACAAAGTGACAAATGTGAAGGTCCTCACTTGCACAGGCCTCCCGAAAATCTACATGCTGCTCAAACAATGAAGGTTATGCTGGCTTGGCCACATGTACTGTATGAAAGATGGCAGCATACTAAAAGATATACTCGATGGACAACTAGCAGATGGCAAAAGAACTAGGAGGCCCCCAAAACTTTGATTTGTAGATGTGTGTAATCATGACATGAAGACTCTGAAAATTTATCCTGCAGCCTAGGAAAGATAGCTTTCTGGTAACACACTTTAAAGCTGCAACTCAAACAAGAAGCAGATAGATTTATAGAAAAAGAGAGTACACTGTGAAACAAAGGAAAAGAACATTTCTAGGGGCGCTTCCAAATCTATAGTCAACTATGACTGACAGAGGCTACTACTAATCTTTATTCTCTGCTTTTAACCCTAGATTATGATATCTATCTGTGACTCATATGTTTACGATCCCGTAGTAAAAATTACTACCACTTAATTGTAAAAGTGAGAGTTCTTAAAAGAGTATTTTCTTTGAACTTCTGACACAGAGCCGCATGTGTTTACACTAGGAGAGACACAGGGACTCGGATTTCCTGGCTCACATTTATTTATGACATGAAATTTGACTGCATGGACCAGACATGTTACATTGTCTATTCATATGGCCACTATGTTTCTATATTCAGATTGCTTACGATGAATGATGATATCATATGATGAAGGACAGTTCAACTGCATTCACTTTCGGTGCTGATACGCCTTATGTCTTATAATGTGTGCTGTGCTTGCTATGATGGGGACTGCAGCTGCCTTTCTTTGTTTCGATATTCAATGAGATGTTAATTCGGATGATTCCACTGGCATGGTCGGTTGAGCAATTATGGATTTTAATTCATTTGCAGTGATACTGGGGCTTTCGAATAACATTAACTATAATGGCCGCTATAAATTCGTCAGTATATTCGGCTACCTCATAGTGTTATTTGCTTTGTTTTCCGAATTACAAGTGGTTGTTTCATGTCAGCTGGCGAACAAGGAAATTTTCTTGATCACAGTTAAAAAAAAAAAAATGGAAAAACAAACAATTTGTTGAAAATTGGTGACTTTTTTTGTATTACATATAATGACCATATGCGTGTGAAAACTGGAAAACAACAAGAAACATAGAAACAAAGTTGAACGCATTCGAAAATAAATGTCTAAGGAAAATACTTGGTATAGCGTGGAACAAATTCAAAACAAACAAGGAAATTTGAGAAATTGCCAATCAACCACTATATATGGCCCTTTTCGTCTTGTCAGACGGTCTAGTGGAGGCTATTGCGTATTTTTTTGAGGTATTGTTTTTTGTCCTTCTTTCAGTGTGCTTGTTTTAGTAAGTCCAGGGCACATGGTCCTTACGTTCCATGTGCCAAGTTTAAACATTGGTGCTTTCTTCCTCATTTCACTTTGCCTACTCTGCCTGGGCACAGGATATGGAGATAGTGCTTTACCCATTCGCACTATCCCCCTCTCGACTTCGTTTCAAGGATTTCCGAAGGAGGGACAAAGTCCATACGTTCGGAATTGAAAGAAGGTGCAGGGGATGCCAGAAAGACGATTAACGCCGTCCACTGCCTTAGGGTCCCTCCCTCCGGATTTTTACTCTGGGTGTACTCCCATAACCTTCGATTCTAACTAGAAACTAATCCACAAGGTAGTGGAGGGTTTGTGGTCGAAGTTTCCCTTCTTCTAGACGGGTTGCCAGCCAAGGTTTACGAGTCCCGTCTACCCGGAGCGATATCTAAAGATACGCCTTTGTCAGGCTCAAGTGCCCGGATGTCCGAGAGAACACGTTACCGGTCAGTGCAAGGCTAGAAATTGCTCCAATGCACAAGTACCAAATCCGTGAAAAACACATCACTGAAACAGTACATAATCCAATTAATGAATAAAACATCCATAGAATGAATTGTCGGCATAGGACTTCTCCACACAATAGCAGTTTACTGCGTAATTAAACACAAGAATCGAGAGCTAAAGTAGCTTCGCTGCTTTCGGTGGCCATCTTGACCGGAACCCACTATTGAGCATCATCATTGAAACAATCAACCACTAATATCTTCAGTAATAAAGAAAAGATGATGGTCATATGTTGGACATGTGATGAGAAGAGATAATAACTGAATAGCAAAGCAAGCCCTCATGTGTGAAACAACAGGTAAGAGGAAAAGAGGAAGACCCAGAGAGACACTGAGAAGAACATTGATGAGAGAGGCAAGAGCAGCAGGAATCGGCTCCCTCAA
Source organism: Megaustenia siamemsis (assembly GCA_032433765.1). NCBI lineage: Eukaryota > Metazoa > Mollusca > Gastropoda > Stylommatophora > Ariophantidae > Megaustenia > Megaustenia siamemsis. The sequence goes on from JAVIAB010000156.1 coordinate 51,874,757, forward strand.
TGAGATAGAGCTGCTTGCACAGAACAGAGACAAATGGCGAGATTTGATAAAATACCTTTATCATCATCATCATGTGCCATACCGGTTGGCGTAGGTTATCATGTCCCTCCACAATCTTCTATCTACAGTGCATCGTATCAGTTCTGTTGTTGACTGTTTTCCTTGCCATGACACCAAGCTATCCAGTATTTTCTCTCTTTGTCGTCCACGATCACTCTTTCCTTTTATTTTGCCAGTTGTAACCAAGTATTCCAACTTTCCTCTTCTCATGATGTGCCCGAAAAAGGTTGATTGTTTCTTTCTGATGTTTTTTAGGAGCTGCCTTTTTGTGTTGGCCTCTTTGAGAACTTGCTCATTGGTTTTTTTAGCTGTCCAGGGAACTTTCAACATTCTTCTGAGAAATCTCATCTCTGTGGCCTCTAATCCTCTTTTCAATTGTTTGTCTACTGTCCATGATTCACTTCCATAGGTCAGAATTGGTTCTGTATAGCACATATGAACTCACTTTCTCATTTCTATTGACATAGATTTGTTGCATAAGATTACTTATGTAATATTTAATTAATGTATTTACTTGAGTGCCATGTGCATACAAGTATTAAAAAAAAGTACCTCCGTCACGCCAAGTGGCATATAGGGAATATGGTGGTAGTGACCATAAATTTTACAGACCTTCAGCACATGATTTTTGGGGTAATGTGGTCGGTATTACGTCCGTGCCACTTTACTTTCCCAGAAAAAAATCTGGTGCCCATTAAAGGCTGGGTGAACCAGAAACTGTCAGTTGGGATTGAACCCTACCTCTTGTCCTTTGTAGCCCAGTTCACTAACCACTGAGCTATCGCGGCTCCCGCATACAAGTATATGTATATATAAATTGTCACATCTTGACTTAAATTTGATACCATTTTCACTTTCAGAATCAGATGATGCCCGTTGCCACGACAACAACCCAGCATCCTACACATCAGAGAATCATGGGAATGCAGATGATCTAAGAACAAGGCAGTTCAAATCTTACCAGAAAACCTTTGTAGATATCAATCGAGAATTCTCGAAAACTAGCCCTAAATCTCAATACCAGAAGTTAATTTTCAACCAAAATAATAACGAGGACAAAAAGACAAGCACACCAGAGAATGTCCGTAAACATGTCATCTCAGATTTATTGAGCAGTAGCAGATCAACAAGGGGAACAAACAGAGACAATTTTTCTAAAAATAGTCCTGGTGATGTAATAAACAGTTCTTTACAAGCCTCTCTAGAGACATCATCTTCTGATAGTGGCCGAGTAGCCCATTTTTCCTCAGTACCAACTTCACAGAAATTGCCTCGAATAACAGCTGTTGATCTGAAGAGAAAAGGGGATGTACATAATTATGATATTCAAAATATGGAGAAAGTTTTAGAAATGCAGCGTCAAATGCATTCTGTTTTGACTGAACTTGTGATAAAAGTGGCCAGTATTCAGAAATCACAGGCTGAACTAATCTCAACAGGCCAGTCACAGAATGTTGTAGAAGGAACGGGAAATGGGATTATAAAAAATTCAATATTGATTATAATCTTACTGGTCTTCCATACTATTTTATCATGGTTGTTATCCCGATGAATGATTTACTACAGATCTGATCTTGAAAATCATCGCGTTACACACAGAAGAACCTGGACTGTTTTTAAGACCATGTGTTTATTAGACTGTTTTTAAGACCATGTGTTTATTGGACTGTTTTTAAGACCAAGTGTTTATTGGACTGTTTTTAAGACCATGTGTTTATTGGACTGTTTTTAAGACCATGTGTTTATTGGACTGTTTTTAAGACCAAGTGTTTATTGGACTGTTTTTAAGACCATGTGTTTATTTACTGTGTTAACATGCATATTTTTTTCTCAGTCACTGCAGTGGAGGGATCTGTTAATGTAAACAACTAGTTTTGCACAATCTCTAGAATTAATATCACTAACTTCTCCAACAGAACCCAGGAAATTAAGAAAGCCATAGCCACCTGCTATATAATTTTCCTGTATCGAAGAGCTCATGGCTGTTGACATTGTGGCATTATTTCAGTTATTCAGAATATTATGTGTTTGAAAAATTCCAGTCAGAGATTGCATAAAAAATATTCAGGTGTGGTGTTACCATGGAAACATGAACATGGAAAAAGGGGCATCTAATAGATAGAGTTCTGAAGAGATGACAAACTATTTCAGGTTAATAAGATCTGAATTAGAGTATTTAAGAATTTAAAAATGTAATGAGATGAAAACATGTTTAGTCAAAATGTCATGGCATTACTTCGAAGAGAAATTTAATTAGTTAGACTTGCCTGCCCATCTGTAGATTGGTATCAAATATGCAAATTTATCAAAAATTCACAATCGTTACATAATCTATAGATGCAGTTGTTTTCAGTTTTAAAAACAGTTTTTGTGAAAAAGACTAATTACTATTGGGGTACCTCAAGTTCAGTGTTATAAGTTTTTCTTAATAAAATGTTTCCAGTCCAGAATACAATAATAATGCAAGGATAATACATGTATACTCTTAGTGCATTAGCAAACAACAAGAATTTTATTTGTGCATGTTCATATTTTGAGTGTGAACAAATTAATGACAACGAAAGGAAACTTTAAGAGTTGGACAACTAACAGCCTGCCAGAATGTTTCATTGAAAATATTCTTTATCAATTTTGTCAACTTTCAATGTGGATAGAACACTTGATATGATGTACATATGGAGAAAATGTATACATATAAATTATTATGAATTTGTTTAGATTCATTGAAAATGTTGTACACATTTTTCTGTATTATTAAAATAAATGGACAACTTTAATATATAAAATTTGTAGAAGAGCACATTTCCAGCCTCTTGGAGGTTTGTTTAAATAATGTATATCCTTCTGTACACATTGATAACAATGCTGCATGTTATTTAATACAACTTCCATTTTTGTTCACATGTAAAATAACTCATATTGACATGGTGTTATAGTTTACATCTTTAAGTTCAGCTAATTGGTCCAGCTTACAGTTTTTATTTGGACAAATTACAAAAGCCGCTCTCATCACAAGTTTTTTTCTTATCTGTGTTTCAAACATGTTTGTCTATACAGTGTAGCTACTCTCACCCATAACTCCCAAATGGACATAATACTGCAATGTCTGCTATATACCATTCATGTACAGAATGTGTTGTACAATAGTAAAGTACATAAGATTGTTTGGCACTTACATTTTGTGATTTTCACATGCACATTTTTTCATATTTCACATGTATATCCAAACTAAGAGTACATAAAACGTTGTGTAGTTTTGGTACTTCTGTACAGATCTGAATGCTGGAGAACAACAGTAATGGCAGTTTTGAGGCTGTCATCATTTCAAACAACCTGTCAGAAGAAAATTCTTAGAATACCATGAGCGGTTCAAAAGATGCAATTAGATGGAGATGCACACATTGATAGTAGGCAGACTGTGAAGCTAGACAGGTTAAATACTCAGCAATATGTTGTAATAATTACAAGAACTGCAAAGCATTTGACTCCATTAGGAAGACAAAGAAGATACAGAACCAAGGACAACATGGTGGAGGACAACAGAAACTTAAACTGTAATCATAGTCTTTTTCACTACTTAAATCTTTCATCTCTGAATCATCCAGCAGCATGCTCTTAAAATCACCCCTAGCTTGTTCTGCATGTATTCTTTTGGCACATAGGGCAGAACTACAATCTCAAAAACAGAAACCTTGCATGCTAAAATAACACATATTGCAGAGATCACTACTTCTAAAATCTATGGTTCTGTTTCCATAACAATACTTTTTACAATGACAGCTTGTCAAGCCATCGATCAACCTCCTTAGTCGCCTCTTATGACATGCCTGGAAGGTCATAGTGTCACTATTCTTTACTTCCAGCTATGTTTAAGTGAAATTTTACTAATGAAACCAATTCTAGGCTTAATTGTAAAGTATTGGCTAACATAAAAACCAGAATCACTGCTCCATAAAAAAAAAATTAAACATTATCTGTAAGAACCTATATATCTGTTAATGGTCAGGCGTAGTAGTGAAAAACAGCACTTCAATCTCAATGTGACAGAAACAAAAGTTTTTATAACAGGTGAAAAAGAATATAAAAATTGATGTATGTATTAGTAAAATAAGTAAAGAACTCAGTCACGGGCCAAGTGGCATACAGGGAATATGGTGGTAGTGACCATAACTTTTACAGACCTTCAGCACATGATTTTTGGGGTAATGTGGACGGTATTATGCCTGTGCCACTTTACTTTCCCAGAAATAAATCTGGTACCCATTTAAGGCTTGGTGAACCCGGAAGCCGTTGATCAGGATCGAACCCGACCTCTTGTCCTTTGTAGTCCAGTTCACTAACCACTGAGCTATTGCTGCTTTGATGTATGTACATCATCATCAAGTACCGGGCCTGTTGACATAGGTGATCATATCTCTCCACAACTTTCTATCACAACAGTTATTTATCATTTCTGTTGTTGACCTTCTGCCAAGCCATTCTCTTAAGCTGTCTGGTATTTTTTCTCTTTGCTTCCCCCATCTCTTTGTCCCTCAATTTTTTCAGTTGTTACAAGTTGTTTCTTCCTAATATTGGAAATTAGCTCTCTTTTTGCTTTGACCTCTTTCAGAACATTTTCATTACTCTTCTTAGATGATGTATTTATCAGTGAACAAATACTGGAAAAAGTGGATAGTGAATATGCATATGTATGTATGTATGTATAAGAATGGGCTATCTTGGCTCATTGATAAAAAGCTATGGAAAGACTATCTCAAGGAGATTAAAAGAAGGCTGAATGATTAAATTAAATCAACTACACAACTTATGGCAAGGAGCTAATATAGCAACAAAAAATTTAGGTTTTTAAGAGCCTGTATATCTCCATAATGCCAGCAGGCCCGATACTTGATGATGATGATGATATCTCCATAGCAGTACATGACTGTGAAATCTGGACATTTTATAGATCTTCTGAAAAATACATCAGTGATTTTATGCAGGTGTAACAGAAGAATACTTACAATATTATGGACAGAGAAAAGAACTTAAAATTCCAGAAAAGTGGTTTGATAAAGAAAATAAAAACAAGGAGAATTAAGGAGAATTAAGATAATTATGGAGGGCACAGTTACAGGTAAACAAGGGTGAAGAAGACCTAGAAGAAGATGGCTGTGAGACATCACAGATAAGCTGGGATTGACTGCTGCAGAAGCTGGATATCTTGTGCTAGACAGAGAAGACTTCACGGCACCTGAGTATGGAAGAAAAGTTCCAACAGAGACAAACTAGATGATGATGTTGGTCTGGTAAGTTTTCATTCATCATGTACCATACCGGTTGGTGTAGGCGATCATGTCCTTCCACAACCTTCTATTCGTCGTGCATCAAATATATTTTTTTGTTGACTGTTTTCCATGCCATGACACCAAGCCATCTAGTATTTTCTCTCTTTGTCATCCACGATCTCCCTTTCTCTATATTTTGCCAGTAGTAACCAAACATTCCAACTTCCTCTTCTCATGATGTGCCTGAAAAATGTTGATTGTGTTTCTTTCAGATGTTTCTTAGGAGCTCCCTTTTTATGTTTGCCTCTTTGAGAATTTCCTCCTTGATCTTTTTAGGTGTCCAGGGAACTTTTAACATTCTTCTGAGAAATCCATCATCTTTTCATTTCTTTATTTACTGCCCATGATTCACATCTGTAGGTCAGAATTGGCACTTTATTGCACCAATGAACTCTCTTTCTCACTTCTCTTGACATAGCTTTGTTGTATAAGATGTTTTTCATTTTCTGAAATACTATATTGGCCTGAGCTTTTCTGCTTTTTATTTCTGCGGTGCTTCTTCCATCTGATGTTATTATTGTGCCCAAGTATGTTATGCGTTGCACTTGTTTCAGATTTGTCAAGCTTTCATTAGTAAATTGATAAATGAGTAATTAATTAGGAAGAGCGGATGGACATATGGCGGCCATGTGCTGAGAATATGCAACAAGAGAATTTCAAAACAGGCTCTTCTATGGGAAACATCAGAATACAGATAAATAGGAAGAACCAAAGAGAGACACTGAAAGGAACACTTATAAGAGAAGCAAAGTTGACAGGCATAAACTCATTAGATAAGAACGAACATCTCGCCAAAAGTATAGATGGGTGGCAAAAAACATTACAAGCCCTATGCGATGTCTAACAGCACAGAAGAAACGAGATCAAGATCAAGTTACTGGTCTGGAAATAGTTAAAGTTATTGTGCACTTAAAAGTAAAAAAATGTTTTGGTTACTGCACTTAATATGCTAAAATATTTTACTACATGTAAGATAATACAGGGTAAACAACTTAAGCCTGGTCCCTGCTACACAAAGCCATTCATGAAGCAAAGAAAGAACAACTAAAAAAAACTCTTTTAATGCTGAATTTATTTGTGCAAGGTGACATGTTTATTCACAAATGGAAATTTTATATTTTAATTTGTTTATTGTGTAATGTTGGCCAGTATTTAGTTGCTTGCAGAAGATTCCAAAGATTATAAAGTTATTCTTAAGCAATACTGCCATTAGATAGTAGAGAGTAAGTCCTCCACTTATTTTAGCACATCTTTTGGAGGGAGTACAGACCAGTGAGTGCTTTCTTACCTTGATCAAAGATCAGTTACACATTTTTATTGCAGCTAAATATTACTGTACACATGTATGGAACAAGGCATAGTATATTCAAATACTAGCAAGCTCCAACCAAAAAGACTAAATCTTAGACCTTAAAATAACATCAGTATGATATTAACTACAATTTAAGAATGTCATTGTTATTTTTAGCATAATATTTTTCTATGAAAAGTTTCTTTTGCTTCTTCTTCTGTTCCTTCCTTGTCCAGAGATAAACAAAGTACTCAATAGACAACAGATCTTGTGGTGTCGTGTAGGGCAGCAATAAAATCTTTTCACTTTGATTAATTCAAGGTCACCCTTCACACAGTCCAATGTCTGACCCACACTGTGTATCTTAATTTACACAGTTCCATACACTTTGTATTATCTGTATCTCAGCAGAAGGCTAAATTTAAGGCCACAGAGTCAGAATGTTTGTGTCATCATTTATGGCTAGTTTAGTTTAGTTCAGTTGACAGGTAATCCTCATTGCACATTAGGCAAGTCCATAATTGCTCAGATCTCCTCTGAAGAATATCCATCAACATGTAGCGACTAGTGACACTGATTTTGTGTTGGTTAATACGTCTTATTTGGATTCCTGCATAATGCTCTCATCTGGCATCCCCCTCTATGACATGATATTAGTGAAGTCTGTTTATGGCTGCAGATTCAGGGTCAATTTTTTCAGTTGTTTTTTTTCATCCAGCATCCATGAGGGCATTAAAAATGTCATTGCAGTCCATTGAGTTATTGAGTTATTTGCGGGTCATCATCATTGCACTCTGAACATGTCCATAGGTGCTCAGATCCCCTCCTCACCAAGTCCCGCAGTGTCCAGTGACTGACGACTCTAGTTCTGCCCACTAAGTTTTTCTGGCTTTGCCCATCTTAACTCCCATCTCTTCATCTGAAGGAGTGATGTGGATTTGTGGTTGTCGAAGTTCTGTGCTCTTCCCACATCTCGGAGGGCGCTAATGATGTCCACCCGATCCATTGGTTGACCGTCTTCAATGACAGCGCAGCTAGCCAATGTGTCCGCTCTTTCATTTCCCCATACTCCCGCATGTCCAGGGACATAAACAAAGGTGACCTCATATATTTTTGACTTCTGCAATGACTCTAACCATTGCATGCATACAGAGCCCGCCTCCACTTTTTTTATCATGCTCATCGAATCACTCAGTATGAAAGCGCGGGTATAATCTTGTGACTCTAACCAGTTGAGTGCCCAGGTCACTGCCATCACCTCCATCGTCATGCTACTCATGGTCATTGCCTTTCCACACTCAACATTGACCAAACTGGCAAGTCTGTCAGCACATTCATTACTTCTTACACCCTCGTGCCTTGGCACAAAAATGAAGCAGACACTTTATTTGAATAGACCTCCCCAGAGACTCTAACCACTGCCATCAAGCACAGCCAGTTGCGATCTTTTTGAGCTTACTCATTGAGTCAGTGAAGAAGTTCACATGTCTATAAGGCTGCATCTCAAGCCATGCCAATGTTTTGTAACCCCCATAATTTCCAAGGTCAAACTACTTCTAGTCAATGCAAAAGCACCACTGTCTTCCTTCACAGTTCTGCCACCAATATGATCTGTGAAAGTCAACAACAACAAGTTGTACATGCTGAATAGCAGACCCATCTGTGTAAATAACTGATTTCCTGTCAGAAGAGTTCTTGAAAATCAAGCCCTGTACTTCTGCCTTAACAACCAATAGGTTTGATTGTCTACATTCTCTATCTAGTGTCATGATGACAAGAAAGGATGTACTGCATTATGATGGCACTTGTATTCATTATGTGATGCTCTAGCCATTTACTCCACATTTTTTTTTTGGTTCTACCTTTTAACAGCTTTATGACAATCCTTACATGCATGGTATCCTAAATAATTACATTTTAGCTCTGATATTAATTTTCATTCTTATGTTTAATTGCAGTGCAGCGTTTTTTTACGCTTGCAGCACATATAAACTAATACTAAATATTAACTGACATATTCTAAAGGTATTTGAACATTATTTTATAAATTGCTCCAATGATACTTAAATCTAATTTTAATATTTATTGCTCATACATTCTTTCATTTATTAATTGATTTGATTTATTTTGCTTACATTTTTTTTAATGATATCTGTGTTCATTCAAAATATATTTTAACTTTCTTTGGCTAAAAAAAAAATCTACAGTCACTTTCAGCAGTGGTATTTTTTACAACCACATTATTTTTAAATGGATGATTTTTTAGCAATCGTTCAGTCATCACGTTATTTTTTTTATTTGTGTGTGTGATATGTTAATTTTCTTTAAAAGTACAGTGAGTGTACTATTTATATTTTTCAGGCGCATATGGAGTTTTTCTCTACATGTGCTACTCTATATCTGTAGCTAAACTGATTGGATGCTGGCCAGGATGATAATCTTATTTATTGTATATTATCAAAACAGGCTTGTGCACATATGCAAGCTTTCGTTCGTTACTAAAAGAAAAACTAGAACAATAATTGTCTATGAATTTGATTCTGGATTGAACAAGTTTAGTCATTTATGGCAAGTTATATGCAAAGTCTTATACAGAAATAGAAGAGGGAAAGAGTCAAGGGAAGACAAGGACGGAAAATACAAAACAACTTAACAGTTTGCATGGAAATAGATTGATATTGGGGCATAGGGAGTGAGATCCTTTCTCATCTTAATACATGTGGGGAATAGTGTCAGTGGACATATTTTACAATGACCAGCAGCATATTTATTCGGGTGACATAGTCTACCGGGCTCCCAGTCAATATGAAACATATAAGAACACTGGAATATGAGTATATAGAGGAAAAGAATCACCTAAGTCCTTGGACATGGTATCCGATGATGGTAATGAAGATCATCTAAATACAACAATGATCTTTATGTACTGAGCTTGGTCATTTGTTCATCTAACTGGACTGGAAGCAGTGTGCTGTATTATATGTTGTGGTTTGGTTCATGCTGTTATTTTATGTCTTTTCTGTTGTTTTTTTATTGTGCTTTTTGCTGAATGTGTTTCAAATACATGTCACCTGAATACTTGTTTGATAATTATTTGTGTAATACCAGCTACAATCAAGAATTTTTGTTCCACCATCACAATGTCATTGGAAATATTGTATTATTTATTCACTAGTTCAGACTGAATTATCTCCCTTATAAATAAGAGCTACTCATGCTTATAAGTATGTTCATGTAAGTTATGTTCATGTCACAACAATTATTGTTTTATTTAAACATATCATACATGTATTACAATATTTTAGAAAATGTAGAAACAAAATATCTGGCTGTGTTTAGCAAAACATTTAGATTGTTAGGTACCAATTGTCTCCCTCAACCATAAATGAAATACATATGAAATTGTTATTTTATCTATTCTCTTTGATGATACCATATTCATTTCAATATGCATATCATCTTCATTGTCACAATTTCAACTCATCTTAGGGACCATTTGTGTACAAATGACATGAATGGTTATCCCCTTAACTTCTGTTCCCTACATTTCATGTGGAGTGAAAATACACGAGAATGTGCCCCTGTATGACATAGGCACAGGTAAATCCTCAGACATGTTTGATGACATATGCTCTTATAGAATTAATGGTGTCTAATTCTTTATAATCTATTTCTGAAGCATTAAGTAAAGTAAGCCTGAGTAGGCAGACGCACAGAAGCGAGAGTATCCAGTAGATATGTGAATTCTGTGATACGGTGTGTGGCTGGCCGAACGAGATGTGTGATCGCTAGCCGCTGTGAATAATGTACATAGTTGCCATTGTTAGGGTTGTCGGAATAAAGATACATGATCTTTCAAAAAAAAAAAAAAATCTTAGGGACCATCTATGGTGTCAGCAAATCTTCTCCATTTGTTCCTGTCTGAGACTAGCCTTTCCAGTTTGTCTATATCTTTTGTTCCTCTTTTAGATTTGTATCTAACTTTCTTATCCATATATTTCTATATCTTTTGGAATTATTTTTTCAAAGTTTTCAAAACAGAACCATTTTTATCACCCCTTAAATTAATATTTGTGTCATATTAAATCACATTTACATTCCCTGGCACATCTTAATAAAATAATAAATTGTTTTCTATCTCAATAGATAAATCAAAGTATCATAGTAGGTAATTCAGAATGAACACAGCAAATAGATGGTCTTTCTATAACATCCTTGGCAAGGTGTATTGAAGATCCTGTGTTACCTAGGCCTCAGAATTTCCCTTTCAGTGTCATTATTTTACTCAGGTGGAACACAATTGTGCTACATTTGATATCACTAAGAGATGCAGAAAAGGATCGGTATCAGAGAATCTAATGCCATAAGATCTTCACTCCAGACTATATTTGGCATTTATTTCCCACGCCTTTGCCTCTCCCAAGAGTCCCAAAAGGTAGTGGGATGAAAACACAGTTTGTTAAACTTACTTGGCTATAGCAATGGTAGGCTTGACATTGCAGATTTCAACTTGTCAATGAGGTCAGAATAATAAGTGTTGATTGTCATGAAATAAAATGCATTGGTGCCTCTTACTTCGAACTTAATTCATTCCAGGAGGTTCTTTGAAGTCAGAATCAATTTTTTTTTCATCAAAAATAATAGAAAATAAATTAATTCATTCTCAGACCCTAAACAATGCCCATTTTGTTAACTTAAACAAAAAATGGGGACTAGTTGGTCTCGAGGCAAGACACCGGCCTCGAGACAGAGAGGTTGTGCGTTTTAAATCCCGGCTGCACCAGGTGGGTTTTTATTTATGATTTCTCTCTGCAGCAATCACCCCTGGTCTCAGCAGCAAGGCCCGGCTTGAAACGTCAATTACTCATGGACAGAAAAAATATGAGTACCTCTGAAGACAGAGTTATCTGCCTGTGTGGTGAGAGACCCCTGTGTACATGGCTGCCAGGGAAAAATGGATTAACACACAAAAAAATTCATTTCCTAGACTCTAGGGACTTCACCAGAGGTAAAAAGTTGGCGAACGCGCGCAAAAAAAAAACAAAAATACCAAACACACATAATTTAAGGTAAAAATAGCATAATTAAATTCCCTAAATATAAATTAGAACATGGAAAAAATAAATAAAATACATAAATACTATATAATAAAATTAAAATTGCATTTACTGTAACTTAGTGGGTAGAGATGTCCCATGTGGCTGGTGGAGAGGAAGAGAATAATTAATGTTTGGAGTCTTTCCATAAAACACCATTGTACTTCTGGTGTTCTCTCACTCTCTCTCTCAACCTCTCTCACTCTATTTCTCACCCTCTTGCATCTGCCTTTCAGCATTACTGGTTGAGGGGTTTAGATTCTCCCTCTTTTCTTTGGAGAAGAAAGTTTAAATATAGTCTGGTTTTGTTAACATTTATGGATGTTCCTAAAGTAGACCATCATATTGTCATTGAACAAGTCAATGCTCCTATTCTCTGCTGCAATTTTAGGGTCCACTTTTCAACTGTGGCCTGTATTTTAATTCAGAGGACAGTTCCTTAATTTCAGAACTAGAAATGGTCCTCTTGACTCCTTTTGTTTCCTCCAAAAACACAATAAATAAAGCTGAAAAGGCACCAAAGACACAGGTGAACAACATAAGAGATGATTTGGGTGCACAACAGACAATTTTTAGAGATTGTATTTTTTCACTGCACTGCACAGTCGAGTGTCAACACAGTTTGAAGGTCAAAGAATGTTGAAACTTCAGAATAAAATTTTCTTAAATTTAGCATCATCATCAAGTACTGGGCCTGCTGGTGTAGGTGATCATGTCTCGCCACAACTTTTGATCATGACAGTTATTTAACATTTCTGTTGTTGACCTTCTGCCAAGCCATTCTCTTAAGCTGTCTGGTATTTTTTCTCTCTGCTTCCCTCTGTCTCTTTGTCCCTCAATTTTCCCAGTTGTTACAATATATTCCAGCTGTTCTCTTCTCATTACAAGGCCAAAAAATGATGATTGTTTCTTCCTAATATTGGAAATTAGCTGTCTTTTTGTTTTGGCCTCATTCAGAACGTTTTCATTACTCTTCTTAGCATCCTTGGTATTCTTCAAATTCTTCTATAAAACCACATTTCTACAGACTCCAGTGATTTTCTTGTCCATTGTCCCACTGTCCATGATTCACATCCATATGTTAAGACTGGCTCTACATAACATTTAAAACTCTTTTTCTTGTTTCTATTGTCAAAAATAGATTGCATAGTATCTTCCTCTTAAATTTAGCATACAAACTCTAGAATGTTCAAAGCTGGGGGGTCTTTAAAGTATGAGGCTCCACTGTAATTATTTTCTTGTGTATAATATTGAAATTGTAAAAATAAACATAGCATCAGAGGAACTAAAAAGTTTTTGTTTTATATAAATAAATTATAATAATTTCATAGACAACTAATAGCAAGATAATGTAGATGGTAGGACAACTAAAAAAGAAAGATTTTTTTTCTAAATCACAGTTAATCAATGACTTGTCTTTTCATAAATATATATATATTTTTTTTCGAATATGAAGGTTATAAGTGTATAAAATTAAATAAAAATTGCGATAAAGAGGTCTTCACTTGACATTGTAGAGTGGCAGGAAGCCGAAAGAATTTATGTTTAATAATTGAGAGAATCTAAGATTTCAAACACCAGCTGGCATTGAATATAAAGAAAAATAAGTGTTCTAAATTGTTAACTCAGTAGTCATGACATGCTGTGGAAAAAAAATTCTATATCACTATTACAACTAGGGCAACAACAAAATACAGCTTAAAAGAATGCCTTGACAAAAAGTCAACAACAGAAATAATAAATAACTGTTGAGATTGAAAGTTGTGGAGAGACATGATCACCTATGCCAGCAGGCCCGGTACTTGATGATGATGATATCACTATTACCTACAACCTCTAAGAGCTCCACTTCTGTTTACTAAGAAAAGTTAATCCTATGAGGATTTGTTAAAAAATCAGTTGTTATTTTTCCTTGGCTATGAATAAAGAGGTCAGCGACTGTCATGTCTAAGCTCCAGGGCAACAACAATATCCCATAGCCTTTTTAGTTATATGGTCAGTTAGTTGATAAAGCCATGTTGGTCAACATAAGAGTTAGAGGAATACCTCCTAAGAGATGAACAAGTGAAATATTTGACATCACATGAGAACTAATTGCAAGGCAAACCAAACTGCACTGTCACAAACACCTAATTTATCCTCAATGCTGAAACACAAAAGAGGTTGGAGGTCAAGACAGCATTATTATTCTATAACTGTGGCATTTTTGTGCTGTCTTGTTATATTTCATAATTCTATAGTTTGTTGGTGAAGTCCAGTTGTTAATTCTGATGCTGTTCTTAATGATCTTATGATGCTGTCCTGTGATACAATTATGTTGTGTTATACATTTTATTTACAGTTATTGAGATGTTGGCCAGTTGTACATTCTAATGCAATCCTGAAAAATCTTGTGATATCGTCCCTTTGTAAATTCTCATTTATCCTGAACGATGATATGCTGTTGTCTGTTGTAAATTATAATGTTACTCTGCTGTAATTTCTCATTCTGTCCTGGAAATGTTAATTTACCCCATTGTAAAATGTCATTCATGTTCTTAAAGGTTTGAAGATTTTGAAATGTGCTGTTAATTCTCATTCTATCCTGAAATATCTTTTTATGTTATTCTGTTGTGGTCTCATTATGTTCTGAAAGTTATTGATTTATTTTGTTGTCATTCCTTTTTTATTTATACTATCACTTATCAAAATGCACTGTATTTTTATTGATCAAAAGAAACCCTTGCTGGTGCTACTGAGACCCTGTGTGAAAAGGAAAGAAGTGGTAGTGGATATTATCTCAACACAGTTTTTTTTATACAAGTGTTTTACTCGCTATGGAACCCGGCATGCCCTCAATAATTAGTAAGCTATTTAGACGCAAATCGTAGTCACTTCCCACATGTTATGATGTTGTCACATTACTTACAAGATGAAGTAAGTCCGCTTCAAATTTATTTGGGATATCCTTATTGGTGGTAACATAGTTAAAGTACGCTAAGTTAAGTAGTGAGTGAGATACCCTTTCCAAATAAAAGGTTCCCTCCACACCTTACTAGGCATATGGGGAATATTGTGTTAGTGACAATATTTTTCTATGATCATGGCACATTTTGGGTGATGTGGTCGATATCATGCTAACCTTTACTTCCCAGAAAAATCTATGGTACTCATTTTGAGAGGCTGGGTGAACCCCAAAACCTTGTCAATTTGAAAAAAAAAAATCCACCACTTCTGGCGATTGAACCCAGACCTTCTGGTCAGGATGCAAGCACACTAACCACTCAGCCACCGAGGCTCGTTATTTTCAAATGGTGATCTATATTTATGTCAGGGACTTATTATCAACTTATTTATTTCACTTCATTCTTTTCTGTGCTTATTCTATATCTATGCCTCTGTTGCTATCCTTTGTTAACTTTTATACTCATTTTCAATTACACAACAATGACAAGAAATGTGTGATTCATTTTAACAAGATATTATGTATTGAGAGCATTCAGTTTGTGAAGTGAAAATATGAAATAGTGAGCGTTACATTTTGTGTTTGTGAAGATATCATTTAAAATGTAATATATTAATAGTAAATATTGTTTTATCTTTTAAACAGCATGTATAAGTATGAACATGTGGCATTTGAATATGAATATTGAAATATTGAATGCAGTGAGGCATGATCGTCTATATGTTGTATTAGCCAGCTGCACATAGCTCACATATTACACCTGAAACTACAACTTAGAGAAATCACATATTTGTTATCTTTATGGCTTCAGTAACATTTCCCATACTTACTGATATGTTTAACTCACCTCTTGCTTCAAAAAGCATTTCTTTAGCTTGACTATAATTGTGTTTTTCTGAAAGCTTGCTCGCCTATTTTTAATTTGTATAATTGATAATGTTTTTTTAATTCTTTAAAAGCTTTTGATCGGAAATGTTATTTACTTTCTTATTATTATAAATTTTGTTAACGTGTGTACTTGTTTCAAAAATGCATATTCATTGAACAACCCTTACACTTCATGAATTTCCTTCCCTTTGTTTACAATAATCTCATTAATTTTATTGTCTGAAATAGAATCCTTGCCCAATCTGATTTGAGCTTTCTTCATTTCTTTATTAAATCTTCTCGTTAATTAATTCCATTCATTTTTTGCAATTTATGAAATATCACATTTAGTTAGACTTTTTATGCCTTCCTATTAGATAGAGTTCTATCATTTTTACGAATTTTTACCTAAAACATGTTTTACTCTTTATGCCTGCCAACCATCTTTATATGGAGACACTTCTCTTACTGTGGTCATGTAATATAAATTAACAATATGCCAGTAGATTTAATACAAAAAAGTATGTGTGGAATATGTGATGGTGCTGTTAATTTACAGTGATCAAACATACAAATCATGTTGATGTACTCAGTGGCTACCCAAACATTCCTAGGAACAATCTCTGGTAAGAATAAAATACAAACAGGGGGAGATTAATTACAGTTACAGAGTTGTCGACCATCCAGCTTTCCCAGAAAAAAATAAGTTTCAGAGATTCTTCTATCATTACTCATGTTGGAGCGTTATGATTTAGCTCTACCAACCTCTTACTGCATACTTCTTAATGTGGGTTACTTTCTGACATTGATTCTCTATCTGTTCACTTCAGTTGTATGAATACAATGAACTCAGATCTCAGAGTAAAAATTTAAAATACAAGATTATTGGCTTACCAATCAGGGAAGCCTTTAACAATAATGATAATCACATTAAACATTCTGGCTATGTCCATAGTTGTGTATGTTACATCATCGTGATTTGGAAGCTATGTAAGAGCTGTGTTCAATAACCATCGTTGAATTTGTTCGGCGCTAATTACTTACAAGTTACAGCTCCTTAATTTAGGTTGTTTTAGGTCAACTGAAGGTTTCAATTTGGGGATTCTGCGCTATCACTTCAGTGTTTCATGCATTTTGGTTGCATTCTTTGGAGCGAATCAGGCATTGTGGGTGCATCCATTGTTGTGTGTTATGTCATCACAATGATTGATCGTTTATCTCTAAAGAGTTGTGGACTGTAACTGACATACTAAGTCTAACTTCAATCTAAGACTTGTCATTTACTAAGATTTTATACATTTACATTAGGTGGTGACTTCCCAGCTCTTCTCATGTTCCTGTGGGTCTATTTTGCTTGTTCGCTCATAATGTAGGGCAAAATGATAAAGATTTGTTAGTGAATCTGCAGTTCTGGTGCGACTCCCAGATTTTCATGTTAGTCTAGAGGGATGTTGCCTTGATTCAGGAGAGCTACGAGGAAATCAGGGTAGCCATCTGAACCAGTTTAATGTTTCACATTATGGATGTAACTGGGGATGAAATCTGAGCGCTTATGGACTGTTCGATGTGCGATGATAGTAATCATTTGCAAACACTAACATAATTACACATGCTGGCATACATTACCATGCAGTGTGAAATCTTCTGATCCATAAAATAATCACACTTAACCTACTATTTCTCTTAATATCTCATATTTTTTCATTGCATGAACACCTACTTTATTCTTTACACCCACTCATTGCATGAACACCTACTTTATTCTTTACACCCACTCATTGCATGAACACCTACTTTATTCTTTACACCCACTCATTGCATGAACACCTACTTTATTCTTTACACCCACTCACTGCTTGAACATCCACTCTATTCTTTACACCCACTCATTGCCTGAACAGCTACTTTATTCTTTACACCCACTCACTGCTTGAACATCCACTCTATTCTTTACACCCACTCATTGCCTGAACAGCTACTTTATTCTTTACACCCACTCATTGCATGAACACATACCTTACTCTTTACACCCATTCATTGCTTGAACACCTACTTTACTCTTTACACTCACTCATTGCTTGAACACCTACTTTATTCTTTACACTCTCTCACTCCCTAAACATCTACTCTATTCGTTACACTCTCTCACTGTGCCTGAACTCCTACTTTATTCTTAACAGATACTCACTCAACTGAGTCGCACACGTCGTGGCGACTGCTTGACCAAGCGGCCTTTATCCCTCTGGTTCTATCGTTGCCCCCCCCCCCCCCCCGACATACACCAGCAATGGTACTATGTGTCGTAAAGATAGTTTTTTTTTCTTACTCCCTAAACATCTACTTTCTTCTATACACAACACACCCACTCGACAATAATGCTGCAATTAGCAAAAATCCATAAATGGGCAAAAACAACAAAAGTATCAATGACAAGCAGTTGCAACAACCCAAACATAAATTACCGTATACACCAGATGAATAGAAACACCATCACCACAGTTCTCACTACTGATAATCTTATAGCATGGCTTCAAATAACAACTGGAGGTCATGAGAGGTCCTGTTGCCTGTCTTGTTTAAGACTCCTAGTCAACAGTCATGACATAGGCGTTACAAGATCTTAGAACATACATGCAATGACAGCACCAGTCTGTTGTTCTTTCAAGCTAAAACAGCACGTGGAGCACAAATTCAATACTTTCCTTGTCCATCGGCCTATGCTATTAAGCGTCAGACTTTGCAAGGGACACGCATTGTGTCTTTCGACATGTCACCACTCTTCATGATGAGTCTCCCAACCTCGACAAACAAGCTGTTGTCGTCTCTTGCTTTAATGTTCTCCTTAGTGTTTCTCTGAGCCGACTTTTTTTAAATTTCTCCTATTTGTTTTCTTTTTTCCCCATATGCTAACTTTTTTTTTTTGAATAGACAGACTGATGGACGGACGGCAGAACAGAAAAGACTAGATAGATTAGATTAGATAGGATAGATAGATAAATAGTTATCTAGTTAGTTAGTGTCCATTTCCTTGTCAGAATTTAGGGGAAAAAATTAGTCATTTCTATTTTACTGATGGTTTCGTTTGAATTGCAGGAAGTGATTTAAAAAAACGAAATGACTTTTTAAAATGCCTTGGTACAACATTGTCTGATATGCCGTAAAGATAAGCGCTGTAGAGACTAAACTATTAACCTAAAAGATGTCAGAATGAGGACATCCATAAATTCCCTTATTTTTTTTAGACAATTACCAGCTTCAAGTATTTGGGAGCTACTGTCTGTGATAATGGCTCAAAACATGAAACACTATTCAGACATGAAAAATAGATAATCTTAAAAAAACTAAAACTAATCTGGAAAGATACGGATGTTATATCTACTCCAAAATTAGATTGTCGTGCTCCATTATCATTTGCAGCTTTGTGTACTCTTACAAGATGTGGACTCTAAAGAAAGAAATGCAGAGAAAAATAAATGATATTGAAATTAGATGTTATGAAACAATCGTGTGCCATATTTTATCAGGGAATCATAGGCGGAAGAGGTATGTTTTACAGTACTTAGAAAAATGGCAGATTAACAACAACAGAAAAAAACAAAGAACAATATATGGTCCGAAGCAGGATCGAACCTGTACTCCTTGGCACTGCGCCCTGCCACGAGAAGACGAACGCTGGTGAACACTGCCACTCAGCTAAAAAAAAAAAAATAGCTATCGTGGACGATGTTATTCACGCAGGTGTTCTCGTGACTATAGCATAGGGTTACGATCACATTTTATCAGGATTGTTTTACAAATAGAAGGTTCTAGACAGAATCAGTCAGCTCTTAGGACTTAACAGAAGCCTCCTGACCACAGTGAAGAAATGCAGTATGGCTACCACTCGTCCAGACATTGTAGATCTGTCATGAAGCAGTTAGTAAACCTGGCAAAGAAAATGTAGACGGCAGTAGAAAAGATGGAAAGACAACATCATAGTATATATGTAATAAACATATAGTAATTTATCAGACATATGTAATAAACTTATAGTAGTTTATCAGACATATGCAATAAACATATAATGACCAATCCTACGACTGTGTATAACTATCTGTAGTGGTTAAGTGCGCTGGCTTGGTGGTAAAGTAAATGAGATTCAATCCAGCCCCTTCAATTCCTCAGTCCAAACAAGTGAACAAGATGATGCTTGATGCCTTGTGAAGTTGGAGAATGAATTGGCAGCAACAAGAGAAACCCTCTCCCCTCTTCTCTTAAAACTTCCAAGTCCTGTGGTAAAGTGAAGTTCCTCTCCCCTGCTGAAACATATTGACAAATAAATATAACATTGTGTGAAGCAGCTTTACTAAATAGAAGACAGTGCACAATTATACACGTTTTGACTAGTAGCATTAATTAGTATGACAAGATAATAACCATGTGCAAGTTGGTTACATATACAGATTTCTACCTAGCTTCAACCAGAGCCTTGTGAAGGTATCGCTACGAAGTCCAAAGAGGAAATAGTGTACATTACAACAGCCTGGCATGATACATATTTGTTCTTATCTTCTACGTTATGTGTTGTCTTGTTGCTGAGCATATTTTTCTTCTGCCTGTATTATTATTCATCATATACATACAATGTATTCTGTATGGTATAGTACAGTCACAGTATAGTGTTAGTGTAAAGCTAGATGTAAAGGTCAACAAGAAAACAGAACAGAAATGGAAGCCTATGAAATGTGGATTTAAAGAAAAATAGGTTTGGATGGAAAGAAAAGAAAACAAATGATGAAGTTTTAAAACAACTAAAAATAAAAAGAGAACTACTAAGCACAATTCAAACAAGACAAATGTATTTTTGGGTCATGTTAAAAGACACAATAGCCTACTAAATACAATTAAGACAAGACAAATGAATTTTTTTGGGACACG
Organism: Megaustenia siamemsis; assembly: GCA_032433765.1. Taxonomy (NCBI): domain Eukaryota; kingdom Metazoa; phylum Mollusca; class Gastropoda; order Stylommatophora; family Ariophantidae; genus Megaustenia; species Megaustenia siamemsis. Next base: position 51,895,259 of record JAVIAB010000156.1, read on the forward strand.
TTAAAATATACAACAGTCTACTACAAGTAATATTGGAAGGGAAAATACAAGGTAAAAGAGGCAGACCAAGACTAACATGGACGAGTAACATCAAAAGATGGACAAGTCAATCTATGACCTGCACCATCAAAGCAAGAAACAGAGTAGAATGGCGATCCATGGTAGCCAACCTTCGTTGCGGAGATGGCGCTCGATGATTATAAAAAAAAAGTAGAGTCTCCATCACGCCAAGTGGCGTATAGGGAATGTGGTGTTAGTGACCATACATTTTACAGACCTTCGGCACATAATTGTTGGGGTAATGTGGTCGGCATTACGCCCGTGCCGCTTTACTTTCCCAGAAAAAATCCGGTACCCATTTAAGGCTTGGTGAACCCGGAAGCCGTCGGTTGTGGTCGATCCCTCCCTCTTGTCTTTTGTAGCCCAGTTCACTAACCACTGAGCTATCGCGGCTCCCAGTACTCGATGATGATGATGAGATGTAAAGGTAAAGTAAAGCGCGAGACTTGAATCTGCGTCTTAGCTAGTTTTCACTCATATGTGCTCGGCCGCCTATCCAGAAGTGTTCAGAGACTTTTGGATAGTGTCGCTTCAAGCATCGAAACTTACGATGAGAGGCGGCATTCCTCACCTTCCCAGAGTAATACCTTGGTGCCCATTTATGTTAGCGGCTGGGTCGACCGCAAATTATTTTTTTCTAACCACGAGTACAACAGACTACTTCCAGCGGGAATCGAACACGGGTTGTCCGAACATCGTTAGCCCAGTCGGGTGGTTTTCCCAACTTGGCTACCGAGGCCTCCAAGTTAAAGCATCTAAGTTAAAAATTTAAGTTAAAAAATCGATTTGTTTATGGTAGGACTTGATGGTAATAGTGACAACGATAACATTGCAGTTTTAGCTGTATGTCGTCATACTGAACGCCAGGACCAACATTTTCGCGCTCTCCTCGTCTTTTCTTTCTGCCAAATTGTCTTTGGTTTTCTCACTGTAGTCGTTCCTCTCGAGTTCACTGCTAAAAAAAAAAAGTACAGTACTCCCGTCACGCCAAGTGGCGTATAGGTAATATGGTGTTAGTGACCATAAATTTTACAGACCCCCGACACACGGTTTTTGGGGTAATGTGGTCGGTATTACTCCCGTGCCGTTTTACTATCCCAGAAAAAAATCCGGTATCCATTTAGGGCTGGGTGAAGCGGAAGCCGTCAGAAGCCGTCAGTTGGGATTAAATCCCACCTCTTGTCCTTTGTAGTCCAGTTCACTAACCACTGAGCTATCGCTGCTGAGTTCACTGCTAGGCATCTCTTATTCTAGTTTGTTCATCTTTTTATAAGAGCGTTGCATACCAGGACCAGTGTTATCATTGAGTTCGTTTCCTCTTGGTGGTACCTGGTTGTATTTGCTTGCTGATGTATCAAAATATTGCTACAAATGTTACGTACATAATGAGAGCCTTCTTATTTCTTCCTTTCTGTTTCTCTCCAACATTAAGATCTTTACAAAGTGTTCAGGAAAGATATCGAAGCACTAATGGATACTATCTGGCTACTATGATATGGCTCTTTGTTATAGTTATAGTTATAGCTATTCAAAGGCCCCGGTACCACTGCAAACGAATGAAAATCTGCCCAACCGCCAGTGGAATCATCCGAATTAACATCTCATCGAATATTCAAACAAAGAAAGGCAGCTGCAGTCCCCATCGTAGCAAACACAGCACAAGTCAAAAGACATAATGCGTATCAGCACTGAAAGTGGACGCAACTGAACTGTCCTTCGTCATACGATGTCATCATTCATTGTAAGCAATCTGAATATACAGGGTGTTTATAAAGTCTCACTACACTTGGTATCTAGGTCAATTTGAAAAAAAAAATGTTTATGACGTCATCACAATATGTGCTCCCACTGTCAATGAAATTTGTTGAATAAGTTTATTGCTACAGGAAATGTGGAAGATGCTCCACGATCTGGTAGGCCTGCTGTGAATGATGAAATATGTTTAGATATCCAAGACAGAATCCTTAAAAGTCCAGACAAGTCATTAAGAAAACTGTCGCAACAAGTGAACTTACCATTGAGCACATATTGTGATGACGTCATAAACATTTTTTTCAAATTGACCTAGATACCAAGTGTAGTGAGACTTTATAAACACCCTATAGAAACACCATCCGGATGAAACCCATAATACTCACGGTGTGCACCGGGCACTAAACTCAGTAGCTCTGGCAGCAAGCGGACATGGAATGTGAGGAAACTGCAACAAGGAACACTTTTCAGACAGACTCAACGGTTCCTTGCCGCCTATCCTCATGTTACAAGAACTAACTCTCGCTTTTAATTATGTGACCTTCACACTAATTACTAAACATTACTAATTACTAAACATTACTAATTGTTAAAAATTACTAACTAAAGTACAAGAAAGGAGGGTGGGGTCATCTAGAGGTAAGACATTGGTGTCTGGGAAAGAAGGACCCGGATTAAAATCTCACCATAGGCGGTGGAAAATAATAAATAAATGGAATCCGTAGCTTTACCTTCCACTGTTCTCTGGGTAGTGAGATCCGATGTCTAGCCCTCTCTGGGTAGTGAGATCCGATGTCTAGCCCTCTCTGGGTAGTGAGATCCGATGTCTAACCCTCTCTGGGTAGTGAGATCCGATGTCTAGCCCTCTCTGGGTAATGAGATCCGATGTTTAACCCTCTCTGGGTAGTGAAATCCGATGTCTAGCCCTCTCTGGGTAGTGATATCCAATGTCTGGCCCTCTCTGGATAGTGAGATCCGATGTCTAGCCCTCTCTGGGTAGTGAGATCCGATGTCTAGCCCTCTCTGGGTAGTGAGATCCAATGTCTAGCCCTTTCTGGGTAGTGAGATCCGATGTCTAGCCCTCTCTGGGTAGTGAGATCCGATGTCTAGCCCTCTCTGGGTAGTGAGATCCGATGTCTAGCCCTCTCTGGGTAGTGAGATCCGATGTCTAGCCCTCTCTGTGTAGTGAGATCCGATGTCTAGCCCTCTCTGGGTAGTGAGATCCGATGTCTAGCCCTCTCTGGGTAGTGAAATCCGATGTCTAGCCCTCTCTGGGTAGTGAGATCCAATGTATAGCTCTCTCTGGATAGTGAAATACTATGTCTAGCCCTCTCTTGGTAGTGAGATCCGATGTCTAGCCCTCCCTGGATAGTGAGATCCGATGTCTAGCCTTCTCTGGGTAGTGAGATCCGATGTCTAGCCCTCTCGGAAAACGGCGAAAATCTGGAGGTCCCGTGGGCACTCTGCGCACGTTAAAGAAACATTAGCAGATGGAAATCGAAAAGAGTGGGCCAGAAAAATGGCCGCTACCCGGACACACTTGACAGGGAAATTCTAGCCACAACGTTGTAACTCTCGCGGGTAAACCTCTGAGGCCGGAGAATATCTGCCTGTATAGCGGGGGACACCTGAGCACACGGCTGCCAGTATGAAAAATAGGAAGAAAGTGATAATCACGCAAAGTTAAGTTCATTGTGACTTCGCTAGAGGTATAAAGCTAGCGAACGCAGACAAATAAAAAACAAACAAACAACAAAGTGCAAGTAAAAGTAAAGATTCTCTCTGCGCTTTGAGAAAATGGGCAATATGTTGTTAATTAAAAAAAAGGAAGTAAAGTAAGGTCCCCTTCACGCCCTGCTAGGCGTATGGGGAATATGGTGTTAGTGACAATATTTTTCTATGACCACAGCACGTTTTTGTGTGATGTGGTCGGTATCACGCCAGGTCGCCTTTACTTCCCAGAAAAACCTCTGGTACCAATTTTTAGAGGCTGGGTGAACCCCGGAGCCTTGGCAAGCCGAAAGAAAATCCGCCACTGCTGGGGATCGAACCCGGACCCATCTGGTCAGGAAGCGAGCACACTAACCACTCAACCACCGAGGCTCCCATGTTGTTAGGGCCCAGATTTTTTTTTTTTTAATTTACCAACGAACATTTTAATGGTGATGTATCGGTAATCATGCCATGTCGCCATATTTCCCCAGAAAAAAAAAATCACTGGTACCCATTTTTAAAGGCTGGACGCGTGTCAGTCGGTTCTTCACGTCATGTAATGAACCCGGATTTCTCAGAACAGTCACAAGTGCACAAGCCACAATGTCATCGCGGCTTTCATTAACTAAACTAAGCTGTGTCAAGATGCAGCAAAAAATGATATAAACTATTTACGGATCCTGCTTGTCAGCTCCCCAGGCATGCACAAATAGAAATGCGAAAGAAAAAAAAGGCGGAATAAATGGTGGGAACAGGCCATGATAGAACTGACCTTGACTTTGTCAGTTCACAGCGGGCAGATACAAATAAAATGGAGTGGGGAGAATGCTGGTTACAACCAACGGTGTGGCTCCAACGACCTTGAAGAATGCGTTAATAAAAAGGAGAACATACGTAACAATAAAATCGTTAAGAATGAGATTTTCACATTTATGCATAAGACAAGTTGCGTTGCTCGTTAAGCTGAAACATCATTTATTATTCTTATTTATTTTTCGGTGCGGCTACGCCTTATGTCTTTTGGCGTGTGCTGTGGTTGTTATGATGGGGTCTGCAGCTGCCTTTCTTTGTTTGGATCCTTCATTGAGATCAGATGTTAATTCCGTGCTGAAGTCGGATGTGTTGGGCCGAAAGGCGCAAATATCACAGTTATACTGTAAACCACAACACAACGCAGACACACCCACTTAACGTCCTTTTAAGGGCGGACGATGAAGAGTAATTCTGTAGTCTACTAGAATACTCTAGAATACTTGAGTCATCGGGCGAACGCAAGCAAGATGTTAATTCGGATGATCCCACTGGCACTGGCGGTTGAGCAATTATGGATTTTAAATGTTTGCGATGAAACCGGGGCCTTCGATTAACTACTACAACATCATTTATTATTATTTTAAAATTGTATTCGCACCAGCGTTATCGAGGAAGTTTTCATGTTTATTCACAACAGACAGAAAAAGTCTACAATTTAGTTGGAGCTTCGAGATTAGTCCAAAATTGTACTAACATTTCGTTGTTTTGATAAATTGCTAACTTCACTGTTTGGTCACGTGGTGATAAAAAAATAAGACCAAAACACAACGCAACGGGCCCCCAATAAACGTTGCGAGAAAACCAGACCCACGGGCGGCCCACGAAAAAGATGGATTAATGGAATATTAGAAACACTAGGAAACAACAGCTGCAGACTATAATAGAGCAAAACACCACAAGTTATATCTTCCCTCGAAGCTGAAAGACAAATAAGGAAGGAAAGAGGAAGAAGATTAATTGCGAACTTCACTACATAATTCGGGGTGTAGTTTAGTTATTTTTATTAAAATGTAGAACATATGTAGTTATGGCGTTGATTCATTTTCTTGTTGATTACGGCCAGGAACTTTGAATGAGTTCCTGTCTAGGCACGGAGTCTGTGAATGTAAGTTACGTTATCAGCAGATTAGATGTGGAAATTGCATTTTTCTTGTCTGGTGTGTTGATGAGGGTTAAGGCATAAAAATGCGAAGCTGCAGTAAAGCTGAATATGAGGAAAAATTAAAAAATAAAAAAAGGTATGTAAGAAGCTTTACGTGACAAGTGGACGACACAGACTAAACAACGTTTCGGCTCAATAGGCCTTCATCAGGAACAAACAATAAAAACACACACACACAAATTAATAACGAAACAACCAAAACAAAAACAATCGAAATGTGTTAAAGAAAACAACAACAAAAAGTAAAACTATCCTGTCAAATCCAAAATAAAATCGTAACCAAGTGCGGCTGTCGTGAACGTCGAAAATCGTGCGAAAAATGTGTTGATGAGGGTATGTCGGTACTTGTCGTGTCTTTCAATGAAGGGAAAGTAACTGCTCAAGGATTGAAATATTGAAAAGATGGACCGGGCGTAGAAGTTTGAAAACACAGAAATGCGATCGGTAGAAGGAGAGGGGGGATTTGAGTTCTAGGTGTGAATAGGGGTTATACTAGTAATTGGGGGTAATTTTTTCTTCATATCGTGTTAATGAGTTCTTTGTGGGTCATCATCATTACATTACGAACATGTCCATAAGTGCTCAGATCTCCTACTCAACAAGTCCTGTAGTTTCCAACGACTGACGACTCCAGTTCTGTGTTGGTTAATAAGTCTTCTTATACGGCTCCTAAGTCTCGTTTATAGCTATGCCCATCTTATTAACTGCCATCGCTTTTATCCGAATGAGTGACGTGGACTCGTGGTGTTTACACAGACAGAGAAGTGCATGTGATAAAATAACTGTCGGCTGGATCGCCTCTTTAGATACATACAACTGTGAACGTTATTTGAGTCTTTGAACAAATGTATTCTTCTTGCTAATCAAATATGGGACAATCCTGTTTTATATATTCTCGTACGTAGTTTGACCATTAAGCCCTTATGTGTCCCAACGTCGTGTCAGACAGCTGACGTTTATGTTTGGAGCAATTTAAATGAGAGAAAGAGAGCGAGAGACGGGAAAGAAAAAAGGGAGACTTTCCAAGCGATATATATATATATATATTTATATAACTCCTTCATAAAAGACAGGGTTTCTACAAAATTCTTGTTCTTGAATACTGAACCATCATCGTAATTGCTCTCGGACATGTGTCCATTCGTTCTCTCGTTCTCTTTCTCTTTCATTCCGTATATGTAAATGCGTACACACACTCACACACATACACTGTATCACTATTTTTGTCTATAAAATAAATTAACATTATTTAAAAAAAAAAAAACAGTTGACGAGGTCATAAAGCATGCGCACTGATTGACCCATAGTTGAAGGTTAACTAACGTGGTTTCTATGTCGCGAAATTTCCGAACATCGGTGCATTTTTATTACTTTTTTTTTCTTCAGAAAACTGAATTTTTACTTTTACAGATGCATCGACTACATGAGTTCTGCCTATATATTATCATCACCATCATCATCATCATCAAGTACCGGGCCTGCTGGCGTAGGTGATCATGTCTCTCCACAACTTTCGATCTCGACAGTTATTTATCATTTCTGTTGTTGACCTTCTGCCAAACCATTCTCTTAAGCCGCCTGGTATCTTATCTCTTTGCTTCCCTCTATCTCTTCTTCCCTCACTTTTTCCAGTTATCACAATATATTCCAGCTGTTCTCTTCTCATTACATGGCCAAAAAATGATTCTGCCTATATATACACATGGACTGAAAGGTGATGATGTGGTGGGTAGATGAATGGTTGTATGAATGGCTAAAGACATAGATACATCAACGGTTAGAGATGTAGATACATGAATATAGAAAGTATGTCTTATGATGATACATAGAGTTGGTTGTGCGATAAAATAATCAAAAATAGAATGTTTCAGCTTTACCAGACCAAACAAGTTATTGTTTCTACTGACAAAAGATCTACGTAGGGACAAATAACAGGAAGAAATAATATAACAGGTACACATAGCATAGCATGTACAAATAACAGGAAGAAATAATATAACAGGTACACATAGCATAGCATGTACAAATAACATTACAGGAATAAATCTCAAGTAACATCAATAATAAGTAAATATTTTTTTTATTAAAAGAGTGATCGAACTTAATAAAAGCCACGTGAAAACAACATATTCTCATTCTTACACAATCACAGACAAATGAAACTTTATGATATTTTAAAATCACATATAAAAAATGCACCCTGAGGCTTATATTGTCACATTCAGAATCATTTTCAGGCTTACGTGGGCACATGAGGTAAACAAGATCATTCTTTGATTCCTTACGATGCCAAGAACAGAGCTTCTAAAGCCTTGCTGGATTCAGAGCTATAACTGTAGTCTCTCCAGGGGTTGATTGCTGAAAGCTGTGATAAAACTAGAACGTAACATTAATGTGTTCTTTGAATACGGTCACATGGGTTCTGGCGTTTCCCGAATTCAAATTGAGAAAATAACAGTCAACAGCATGTGGTAATTATGAGTAAATAATCTGTTGAGGGTCACGATGAACTTCTACGTGTTGACTTCTGCAGCAATAGTTAAAATGTTATCTTAAAGGCGGGCCTGGCACTTAAATCAGATTTATTGAAATTCGCTTTGGGCGAGAGAGAGAGAGAGAGAGAGAGAGAGAGAGAGAGAGAGAGAGAGAGAGAGAGAGAGAGAAAGGAGTGGGGGTGTGACGGGGAAGATCGTTGGCCTTGACAAATCTATTTAGCTGATAAACTCAAAAGTGATTTTTTTGGTTAGACCAAAGTTAGATCTTACTTGAATTGTGAATTACCCAGTTACAAACTTATCCATACAATTCTGTCTGTAATTAAACAATAAAAAGCAGCGTAGTCTAAAATCAAATTAAAGAAAACAAGAAACGATTCACCAAAGTAAAGTAGAAGAACTAGAAAATGTTCTTCTTGTATCCAGTGCAAATGTCGAATATTTTCCTAGGGAGCAGGAATTTGTAATCTTCTGGACTCTGCTAGATGTGTGGCTTGTGTTGTTGCCATGTCGAATTTACTGAAAGTCTCGTTGATTCCATCTATCCATCTCTTCCCTGGGTTTCCCTTTTGATCTGTAAAAAAAAAAAAGTAAAAAGCCCCCGTCACGCCAAGTGCCGTATAGGGAATATGGTGTTAGTGACCATAAATTTTACAGATCTTCGGCACATGATTTTTGGGGTAATGTGGTCGGTATTACGCCCGTGCCGCTTTACTTTCCCAGAAAAAAATCCGGTACCTATTAAAGGCTGGTTGAACCGAAAGCCGTCGGTTGGGATCGAACCCTACCTCTTTTTTGATCTGTAGCTGGATGTTTTCATGCAGTAAACTCAAGATGCATGATGGATGGATTTCATTCTGGTCAGATGCCCCCAAAACCGTTTGATCCTTTGATGCTCAATATAATCAAACTCTAGTGTTACACACACTTTTGTTTACAAGTCCTCTTTTCTGATTTTATTCCGTTCTAGTTTTGGTTTAGTTTTTTAAATTTCCTTTCTTGAGTATCTAGGATATTATCGCCATGTAGTTATATTTGTTTACATATCCTTATATATATTTTTTGTGTTGTTTGTTGTTCCAGCAGAAGGCCTACTTGGCCGAAACGTCGACTTTTGTTTTGTCCATTACCACGTAAAGCTGTCACCATACCACTTTTTTCTTCTTTTTATTTTTAAAATTGCCAATATCATCAGCTTTATAGCGGCTTCGCATCTCTACGCATCTTGATGCCTTTACTTCTTTACTAGTTTTGGTTACAGCTGATAGCCCTAGGATGGTCGTACTCTAATCGCCGGTTCGTTGGCAAGGAAGTGTAATTTCATTGATGTCTGTTTCTGAATGAAGATGGAATACGCTGTTGTGACGGCTCTTGTTTATTTACAAGGTGGGCTATTGATGGCGAGGTTAATTGTCATGTATATGGAGGCATCACTGGAAGCAAATTCAACGATGAAAAACACGCCAAATAGGGAACATCGTATGATAGCGCTGCCAAAAAGATCTCAAGCAATTAGTCACGAACTTCAAGGTGGATGTTCTACAGACAAGACTGACTTTACATTTCTTCTACCAAAGGCACAGATTTAGGGTCTCTGTGATCAAAAGATAATAATTATGTCAACAGAAGGATGGTTCCATTACTGAATAACTACACACAGCTCGGGCAGATGGTGCTCGTAAACCCGGGAGGGCAGACCATCTAAGGGCAGAATCCCCCTACAGAAAAGACAATCTGCTGCCTTGCATGAAGATTGGGGACAATCAAAGGCTAAGGAAAGCAAACCTGAATAAAATGATGGCTTAAATCGGATGCACTTGGCCACTGGCGCATAACACAGTGCAACGTTTAACGTTTTTTTGTCTGTGTATCCCGTGCAGTTGTAGCTCTGACCTGTCTCCAGATGTATTCCTTCAACTTTGATATTTAATTGTAGGTCTTGAATGAATTCCCTCATATGGCGGTACTAAGGGTCATTGCATTTCCCGATCTTGGAGTACTAAAGGTCATTATAATGCACTGGAGTGGCGGTATTAACGGTTATTATATTCACTGGAATTGTGGTATTAACGACCTTTATATTCGCTGGAGTGGTGGTACTAATGGTCATTATATCCCCTGGATTGGCAGTACTAACGGTCATTATATCCCAAGGAGTGGCGGTACTAATTACCATTATATTGACTGGAGTAGCGGTACTAACGGTCATTATATCCCAAGGAGTGGCGGTACTAATTACCATTATATTGACTGGAGTAGCGGTACTAACGGTCATTATATCCCATGGAGCGGCGGTACTAATTACCATTATATTGACTGGAGTAGCGGTACTAACGGTCATTATATCCCATGGAGCGGCGGTACTAATTACCATTATATTCACTGGAGTAGTGGTACTAACGGTCATTATATCCCAAGGAGCGGCGGTACTAATTACCATTTTATTCACTGGATTAGCGGTACTAACAGTCATTATATCCCATGGAGTGGCGGTACTAATTACCATTATATTCACTGGAGTAGCGGTACTAACGGTCATTATATCCCAAGGAGTGGCGGTACTAACGACCATTATATTCACTGGAGTAGCGGTACTAACGTTCATTATATCCCAAGGAGTGGCGGGACTAACTACCATTATATTCACTGGAGTAGCAGTACTAACGGTCATTATATCCCATGGAGTGGCGGTACTAATTACCATTATATTCACTGGAGTAGCAGTACTAACGGTCATTATATCCCATGGAGTGGCGGTACTAACGACCATTATATTCACTGGAGTAACAGTACTAACGGTCATTATATCCCAAGGAGTGGCGGTACTAACGACCATTATATTCACTGGAGTAGCAGTACTAACGGTCATTATATCCCAAGGAGTGATGGTACTAACGACCATTATATTCACTGGAGTAGCCATATAACAGGACTGACATAACAATGGAGTTGAAAATTTTTATTTTTGTATTTAACCTAATTTCTTTGGACTTCCAAATGTTTCCCAGCGCAACAAAAGCTCCTCTTGCTTTTGATATCCTTATTTCGATATCATTTTCTGTTCCTCCCTCTTTACCTATATTACTACCCAGATATATGTAAGATTGTACGTCTAGTAGAGGTAATAACGATACTAAGAATCATTCTATTTCATGGAGTAGGGATATTAACGGTCATTATATTAACTGAAATGGCGATACTAAGGGTCATTATATTGCCTGGTGTAACGGTACAAAGGATCATTATATTTCACAGTGTAACGATATTAACGGTCATTATAATCCACTAATATGGCGATACTAAGGGTCATTATATTCCCTGTTACGGATGTATTACATGAGGGACCACTTAATCCGTTCATGGAATGAAGTTATAGGGAGCTGACATACTATGCTGAACACCGGGTTTGAACCACGCGTCCTCTAGTCGGTCCAGCTGAAACAATTAATCTGTTACCTAGTCTTTATTACGGAATTTAGGCATCAGTTGAGTCGTGCTCCCTTAAATGATGCACCTAAGATAAGTGAGAGTAAGGCTTTACGCTTCAATTTTGCCAGGAATGCTATAGGACTACCTTTCTTCTTTATTTATTTAATCTATTTTCTTTTCCCCTTTATGCGTTTATTAATAAGCCCACCTAAAGCAAGTATATATTTTGCGCATTATCTAATTACAAAGGTTACAATTATCGTCTACAACCAAATTAAAAGTTTCAGTTTGATCACGTGGGAGTTAGCACATGCGCAGTAGAAAGATTAATTAAATAAACAAAAACTATTCTCAGATTGAGTCTATATAATCTATAATGACATATTGTTTTCAAATATTTTATTCTTCTCTTGTTACACAATACTACAGCTTATCCCATTAATGGGTTTGCCATAGTGTTAACGAAAACAAAGAACAAAGATGAAGAAGAATTTGGGGCATACATTTTTAAAACGAATATTGCTGCCGTGGCTGACAAACGGACGTCTGTTGATAACTGGGATAGACGGAATCATTGGGCGCGTGCCATAAGATAGAATCTACATCGGCTATGATTTCACGCGCGCCAGTTCTTTAAAAGTAAACCGTGAAATTCCGTTTTCTCACAATGTATCTGCGGATATTATTATCAGAAAAAAATATATTTTTATTATGCCAACTTATAGCTCTATATAACTCCAGACTAATCTTCTCTACGACTCCAAAAGTTTTACGTCCAAAAATCATTATAAATCTCATTTAATAATATTTGTTGCATTTTACATTACAATTTATCGCTTTAATTTGCTGTAAGTTTTGATAAATTGTTATTAGCTACCTCGCCCGTGTGGACACAGGGGCCCCGAGCACGGTTAGGGCAAAAAACAACAGAGCCGCTGTCGCCTGCCATGAAATGGTGTAACAGGAGACTAGAAGGTTGGGGTCAAGGTTTTCGCCGGCGCTATAAAATGGTGTAAACGGGAGACTAAGAAGGTTGGGTTCAAGGTCTTCGCTGGTGCTATGAAATTCATGTAGATGAGCTGAAGCCACCTTTTGTGTTTTCGTTAGTTTGTGACGGTAAAATAAAGAACCTTGTAACTCCACATGCCGTATATGGAATATAGTGTTAGTGATCATAATTTGTATAGACCTTTGGCGCATGATTTTTGAGTAAATGTGGTCCGTATTACGCCCGTGCCGCTTTACATTCTCGCAATAAAAATCCGGTACCCATTTCAGGCTAGGTGATCCAGGAAGCCGTCGATTAGGATCTTGTCCTTTGTAGTCCAGTTCATAGTGGCACATGTGTATCGAGCGCGATCCATATTTAGGAATGTGCTGAGAAAGGAATTTGAGCATTACGAAGTTGTCCGTTGTGTAGTGACAATGATATTAGTTGGTCTCGAGGATAGACGTGGGTCTCCAGACAGAGAAGTTGTGAGTTCAAATACCGGCTGCACCGGTTGGGATTTTTATTTATGATTTCTCTCTGCGGCAACCACTCCTGGTCTCAACAGCGAGGCTCGGCTTGAAGTGTCAATTACTCATGGACGGAAATAATATGAGTACTTCCAAAAACGGAGTTATCTGCTTGTACGGCGAGGGACCCCTGTGCACACGGCTGCCAGGGAAAAGAATGATTAACACGCAAAATTCAGTTCCTAGTCTCTAGGGACTTCGCCAGAGGTGAAAGCGGGCGTACATTAAAAAAAAAAAAAATTTAAAAAAAGAAGAAAAAAAATATGCCGACTAAAATAAACTGTTAGAAACAATTTCATATAAAATATGTCATTAGGTAGCTCACAAGTAGAAGTCATATACGTATTGAGTTAACATATTTAGAATCGTAAAAATGTGACACCCCCGACCAATCTTACCCTTCCAACTTCTAGATAAAACCTTAAAAACATAGGGACTTATGTTTCCAAGATGGCGGATCTAGTCCACGTCCTCTCGATCGCTGCAGAAAATGCATCCAGGGTCTAATTAATTTCGGGTCTTCTTTGCACTTTTCTGCGTAAAAGTCAAAATGATGATATGCTTGATACATCTGTGTCGCTAAAGCGAGGTCGTAGGCCGACAACAGTCCGTTTTTGACGAATCAAGTGTTGTGAGTGAGACCTTCCACCGTCTAGACTTGATCTGCGCTTTACGTCACATTGGTGCTGTTCAAGACCGTTATTGGAATTCTTTGACGCAAGTTATTTCCATGTTACGCATTAATGTAAACTACTTCGTCAGTCGCAGTTTTGTCTCTTTGGGGAAGTTGCTTCGTGTTTTGTTCGTCGTAGGCTGCTTACACTTAAGTAATCAGACATAAGTCTAAAGGTATCGAGATTATGAGTTTGACGACATTGTGTGCTACGTCATCGTATTGGTTCCCTAAACCGGCCGTGCCCAAATCTTACGGTCTGCTGTTTGATGTGCGACGAGGATAATTTGACGACTGACTGTGTGTCTATATGTTCGGAATTGGAGTCATCAACGATGGCCTAACATCATCAAGTGCTACGACGATCATCGTTTTCAAGAGGACGTGACTTACCGGTATATGGGGATAGGCGGCGGGAACAATTTAAGGCTATGCATGACAAGTGTTCCTTGTTGCGGTTTCCTCATATTACAAGTCGCATGTCTGTGTTAGTCACCTCTAGTGACTCGGGCAGACGGTGCTCGTAAACCTGGGAAGGCCGATCATCTTAAGGGCTGATTCCCCCAACAGAAAAGATCAACTGCTGCCTTACAGGAAGATTGGGGACAATCAAAGGCTAAGGAAAGCAAACCTGAAAAAATGCTGGCTGAAATCGGATGCACTGGGCGCAGAATACAGTGCAACGTTTTAACGGGTACTCAATCGGAGTGGATCTAACAGGCTTAAACAGCTGTCTCCGTATGAGAGTCTGGACGTCCTACTCTGATTGAGTCCTGATCGCAGAGAGAGAGAGAGAGAGAGAGAGAGAGAGAGAAACATAGAAACACACAATAAAGCAAATGTGTTCATTTTCATTCGGCTAGAACGAAGTCACATTTTAAATATGGTACATCTTTTGAGGATGTGAGATGAAGACAATTGTAACTCTAGATAAATCTGAACAAATTATTTCTGGAGTTAGCTCTGGAGCGGTCCCTATCTGCTAAATGTCTTTTCAGATCTCGGTAGCGTTAAGAATCCGTTCTCTATCGAAGGCAAAAGTAAAACTAAATCTGTTAATTGCGTTTCGGCTGCACTAGACTTTAGTTTAATCTTTAATTATAATATTTCTCAGTCATCTAAGAATGTACTTGAGAAATTAAGCTTAGTTGAGTCACTTCGTCTTAAATAAAAATCACATTCTCAGACACAAACGAGTGAATATGCTACTACGCATTTCCTTCTAATAAAAGAAGTCGTTTTTTTTTTTTTTGGGGGGGGGGGGGGGTATAGTAGTAATTATAAATACGCTTTAAGAACGAAAGTAGCAAGTTATTTCAACGTTCTCTAAAAATAACAAAACGTTTAACAAAATAATATTCAATGTAAATATAACTATTCGTAGATAGAGTAAACACGAATATCTTTTTACGATGTTTTTCCCTTCTCATGTCAGGACTGCCAAATCGTGAGACACAAAGAAGCCTCCTATGTTGTTATCGTTCACATTTGAAAGTCAAAATGACCTCTTCAAACACCAGAAATGTGAACAAGTGTTTCTTTTAACACCGCGTTCCACTTTACAGTTCAACAGTAACAATATCTAATGTAAACAACATAATTTAATAACTCACATTTACCCCAGGAGAAAAGATCTGATCAGTCGCTCCAGAGCATATCCTTCAAACATGTGAACTGTACATAGGTCTTGAGACCAAATTCTAGGCCTAAGATAAATCTATCTATCTATCTTTCGTTCGCCTGAAGTATTGTCTATATCTGCAATGTCGTTTCCTGTGTAAATTTTACTGTCTTTTGTAATTCTTGCAGTGGCCCATATAGTTTTGTCTGTAGTGTTGTATCTATGGGCCAATGGATTTTCCTCAGTCTACTATATTCAGTGCAGTCTTGAAGTATGTGTTCAGCAGTCTGGGGTGCCTGTCCACATGTACAAGTAGTTGATGTGCCGATCTTGAATTTTGTATACATGTGACTATGGAGTCGATTGTGTCCTGTTCTTAGGCGTATAATGATAACTTGTTCATATCTATTCATATTATGAAAGGCATCCTGATTTGGGGCTTGTGGTCCTCTGATTGATTTGATTATCTGTTTCTTATGATGGTATGTAACTGGTGTATCTAGTTGTGTGCCTGTTGAACCTTCCTTTGCCAACTGATCTGCTTTCTCATTTCCTGGTATTCCACAGTGAGACGGGATCCACTGCCTAAGATAAATAATTTGTAGACAAACTATGGGGTACTTATGAGGACCTCCTGCTAGTGAGTCAGTGACTCGTCTCTCTGTGTGGTTGGTTGAAACTGCACTACGAAGATGTTGATTTTTAAATAACCTTATCGATGACTGGAATGTCAAGTGATGTAAGTGTCAAGTGATGTAAGTGTCAAGTGATGTAAGTGTCAAGTGATGTAAGTATCAAGTGATGTAAGTGTCAAGTGATGTAAGTGTCAACAGATGTAAGTGTCAAGTGATGTAAGTGTCAAGTGATGTAAGTGTCAAGTGACGTAAGTGTCAAGTGATGTAAGTGTCAAGTGATGTAAGTGTCAAGTGACAGTGATGTAAATGCGTATTTCTTTACCCTTGCCAGTCATTTGACCAGACCCGTTAGTCTGTTCCTGTGCCCGTTTCGGAATCTGGTGGAAGTAGGTTTTTAATCAGCTCCAATTCACTGATCTCGACGCCAGTAGTCAGCTGTGAATGTTGACCGCCTTCAGCTCGATTTCACTGATCTTGACGCCTGTAATCAGCTGTGAATGTTGACCGCCTTCAGCTCGATTTCACTGATCTTGACGCCTGTAATCAGCTGTGAATGTTGACCGCCTTCAGCTCGATTTCACTGATCTTGACGCCTGTAATCAGCTGTGAATGTTGACCGCCTTCAGCTCGATTTCACTGATCTTGACGCCTGTAATCAGCTGTGAATGTTTGACATCCTTCAGCTCGATTTCACTGATCCTGACGCCTGTAATCAGATGTGGATGTTGATCGCCTTCGGCTCGAGTTCACTGATCTTGACGCCTGTAATCAGATGTGGATGTTGACCGCCTTCAGCTCTTCCATCTCGCATGTACGAGATGCAGGAGTTAGTGTTTATTGGCAACAATTTTAACTTGCATTTGTCTATTGACCCTTACGTATGCGTGTGAAAGCTGGAAAACAACAAGAGATATAGAAACAAAGTTGAACGCATTTGGAAATAAATGTCTAAGGAAAATACTTGGTATAGCATGGAACGAATTCAAAACAAATGAGGAAATTAGAGAAATCGCCAATCAACCACTAATATCTTCAGTAATAAAGAAAAGACGATGGTCATACGTTGGACATGTGATGAGAAGAGATAATAACCGAATAGCAAAGCAAGCCCTCATATGGGAAACAACAGGTAAAAGAAAAAGAGGAAGACCCAGGGAGACACTGAGAAGAACATTGATGAGAGAGGCAAGAGCAGCAGGAGTCGGCTCCCTCAATGAGATAGAACTGCTTGCACAGAACAGAGACAGATGGCGAGATTTGATAAAATATCTTTAAAAGAAAACTGCTAGAACAAAAAAATCCATATAGGAGAAGGTGTATCTTGGTCTACGCCCTATGGGCGGTTACGGCTCGAAAGGCCGTTGATGATGTCTATTGAGCGTCACCCACATTGTCTTACTGGAGGTCTGTGTATTAAATTGATCATTGGGTCAATCTGACAAATGTCTATTCAGATCTCTGTAGTTTTAAAAATCTGTTCTCTATCTGCTAAATGTCTATTCAGATCTCTGTAGTTTTAAAAATCTGTTCTCTATGTGCTAAATGTCTATTCAGATCTCTGTAGTTTTAAAAATCTGTTCTCTATGTGCTAAATGTCTATTCAGATCTCTGTAGTTTTAAAAATCTGTTCTCTATCTGCTAAATGTCTATTCAGATCTCTGTAGTTTTAAAAATCTGTTCTCTATGTGCTAAATGTCTATTCAGATCTCTGTAGTTTTAAAAATATGTTCTCTATGTGCTAAATGTCTATTCAGATCTCTGTAGTTTTAAAAATATGTTCTCTATGTGTTAAATGTCTATTCAGATCTCTGTAGTTTTAAAAATCTGTTCTCTATGTGCTAAATGTCTATTCAGATCTCTGTAGTTTTAAAAATCTGTTCTCTATGTGCTAAATGTCTATTCAGATCTCTGTAGTGTTAAAAATCCGTTCTCTATCTGCTAAATGTCTATTCAGATCTCGGTAGCGTTAAAAATATGTTCTCTATCTGCTAAATGTCTATTCAGATCTCGGTAGCGTTAATAATCTGTTCTCTATGTGTTAAATGTCTATTCAGATCTCAGTAGTGTTAAGAATTCGTTCTCTATTTGCTAAATGTCTATTCAGATCTCGATGGCGTTAAGAATCCGTTCTCTATTTGCTAAATGTCTATTCAGATCTCGGTAGCGTTAAGAATCCGTTCTCTATCTGCTAGATGTCTATTCAGATCTCGGTAGCGTTAATAATCCGTTCTCTATTTGCTAAATGTCTATTCAGATCTCGGTAGCGTTAAGAATCCGTTCTGTATCGAAGGCAAAAGTAAAACTAAACCTGTTAATTGCGTTTCGGCTGCACTAGACATTAATTTAATCTTAAATTACAGTGCAGGTAGACCTCAGACATAGAACAAAGGCGAAATAAGAGTTTCTTTTTTAAAGTCTTGTCATTTATTTTATGTTAAATTAGAATCGTTATCACAGAACTTCAGACACGTCCATAGGTCTTCCGATCTTCTACTCGAAATGTTCAGCAGCACATCATCATCATCATCATCATCATCATCATCATCATCATCATCATCATCATCATCATCATCATCCATCAAGTACCGTGCCTGCTGGCGTAGGTGAGCATATATCTACTCAACTTTCGATCTCGACAGTTATTTATCATTTCTATTGTTGACCTTCTGTGAAGTCATTCTCTTAAGCTATCTGGTATCTTTTCTCTTTACTTCCCTCTATCTCTTCGTCCCTCGATTTTTCCAACACTGAGCAGCACCCACAGACTAATTGTGTCAGGTCGGTGTTGGTTGAAACCAAAATCCTCTCATTCTTCTAGAATAGTCTTGCCATTGTACCGGCGACATGATGAAGTTACTATATCTATCTATCTATTGTCCTTTCGAGCCGAAGACGGCACAAAAGGGCAGAACCACAATCTCAAAAACAGAAACCTTGCGTGGCACATATTGCAGAGATCACTGCTGAAGTTACTATAGCAAAGCACAAATTTCAATTCTCATTTCTTTTAATTTAATTCCTTGATTGTAAAATATGTCAATGGTGTAGCTCACAAGTTAACTTTTGTCTTTCCTTTATCTCATAGATAAAATAGGCTTGTTTCTATTACCTCTAAACATTTTCCAGTAGGACCAGGCTTATGTTACGCTGTGTAAAAACTTCCTCTAGAATGGTTCCAAAAAGGTAAAGATAGACAGTGTAGGCAAACCAACTTTCAACAAATGTATAGGCCAACCAACTTCAAACAAAAGTATAGGCCAACCAATTTTAAACAAAAGTATAGGCCAACCAATTTGAAACAAAAGTATAGGCCAACCAATTTGAAACAAAAGTATAGGCCAACCAACTTTAAACAAAAGTATAGGCCAACCTACTTCAAACAAAAGTATACGCCAACCAATTTTAAACTAAAATATAGGCCAACCAACTTCAAACAAAAGTATAGGCCAACCTACTTCAAACAAAAGTATAGGCCAACCAACTTCAAACAAAAGTATAGGCCAACCTACTTCAAACAAAAGTATACGCCAACCAATTTTAAACTAAAATATAGGCCAACCAACTTCAAACAAAAGTATAGGCCAACCAATTTTAAACAAAAGTATAGGCCAACCAACTTTAAACAAAAAATATATTTTTAAAAGTCAGCATCTGGAGCAAAAAACAATAATTTTTTTAAAAAGCGTGGAAACAACCAACTGAAATGTGTTGATACAACGAGTAAGAATCAACATAAGGCGATATGGAGGAAAACAGAGAAAGGTTATCAGACAGTTCAAGAGAATCACATGGAAGAAAGTCAAGACAAATTTGGTAAACAGCTTTCGACACGGAGAGTTGCTAGGGGGCGTGATCTCTTATGTCAGCAGGCACGGTAATTGATGACGACGATTATGTTTACTCAAATATGTTCCATTAAGGCTTTTGTCTGTTTTTTACGTGCCCTGGTTTCAATAAAGGTCATTTCGTGGAAACATTGTTTTTATAAGTTGCTGCTTAACGCTTACGTAAAGTTGCGGAAACTTCATCTGTTTATCATTGGCTTGAGCGCACGTTGCGGAGTTCAGCGGGAGAACGAACAACACAGTGCAAACACCATCATAGCAAAGTTCGTTTCAGGCCATTAGAATTACAAATCTGGCGGAGAATAATGGAGAACATCCAAGTTATACAAATTAACAATAAAAGACGTTTTCATGTTGTTTGTGTTTATTATTGTATCACGATTCCTTGTATCATTTTGAAAGTGAAATTTGAGATATAATGTTAGAGATCGTGGCACTATTTATTTGTAAAGGAAAAAAAAAATAAGTAAAGTACCCCCTCACGCCAAGTGGCGTGGCGTTTAAGGAATATGGTGTTAGTTACCATAAACTTTACAGACCTTCGGCACATGATTTTTGGGGTAATGTGATCGGTATTACGCCCGTGCCACTTTACTTTCCCAGAAAATAATCCGGTACCCATTAAAGGCTGGGTGAACCGGAGGCCGTCGGTTGGGATCGAACCCCACCTCTTGTCCTTGGTAGTCCAGTTCACTAACCACTGAGCTATCACGGCTCCATTTATTTGTGAAGGTGGTTCGAATTCACAAACATTTGAAATTTATAGCACCATTAATTTGATTATTTATATTTTTTTAGTTCATTAATGCTTAGAGGGAGAAATGCTTCATAGATTTAATTATTTACCACTTTCGAGTGTAAATATTCACTTTTTCTACCACAAACATTACAACGATTTAATCAACAACTTTTTGTTTCCAGTTTAGATTAGTTTAATCGACAGGTTCATCGTCATTGCACATTAGACAAGTCCATAAATGATCAGAGCTCTTTCGAAATATAACACCCTACTTGAAGCGACTAACGACACCGATGTCAGTGTTCTTTGACTTCCTGCGTAGCGCTCGTGCCTGGCATCTCCCACCTTGACATGATATTCATGCAGTCTGTTCATGGTTGCTGATTCTGGGTTATTTCTTTTTTTTTAACCGGTTTCTTGGTTTTTTTGCCCAGCGTCCCATGATGCATTCAGGATGTTAGCGGAGTCCATTGCCCTTTCTTACTTAACATCAGCCGAACTGTAAGCCTGTCAGCATGCTCATTAACTATAACACCCGCGTGCTGTGGCATTAAAATGAAGCAGACAATTGTCAGACTTGACCTCCCCAGAGACAAACCATTGTCCTCGAGCCAGGCCATTTGTTATCTTTCTGAACATACTCACTGAGTCACTGAGGAAACTTGTGTTATATTCCTAATGACCTTGAATGCAATGAAGTAGTAGTAGTAGTATTAGTAGTAGTAGTAGTAGTAGTAGTAGTAGTAGTAGTATATATATATATATATGCATTTATATCTTTTTTTAAACATAAAACATGTAAGTGTTGCTCAATGGGAAACCGGATAAATTATATTTAAAAGTATGCGTTTAACTGATATTATTGCACGTCTAGTGTGCGAAAGCAGTGAGTTTGAGCAACTAATTAATGGCGATGGCACACCTGCAGTACGCGCTGAAACCTTGGAAACAGTTCGATAAAATGGCGACTCCATTGCAACAATGTACCAATCAAGGGCAGCGAAATGTGGGTTTTTGTTTAGCGAAGATGTTCAGTCTCTAGAGATTAATCGTAGGATGAGAATTCAGGTTGGTGACAGGTGTATGAGGTGTACACAGGTGTATGAGTTATACATAGGTGTATGAGTTGTACACAGGTGTATAAGTTGTACATAGGTGTATGAGTTATACACAGGTGTATGAGTTGTACATAGGTATATGAGTTATACACAGGTGTATGAGTTGTACAGACGTGTATGAGCTGTACACAGATGTATGAGCTGTACACAGATGTATGAGCTGTACACAGGTGTATGAGCTTTACACAGATGTATGAGCTGTA
Source organism: Megaustenia siamemsis (assembly GCA_032433765.1). Lineage (NCBI taxonomy): Eukaryota > Metazoa > Mollusca > Gastropoda > Stylommatophora > Ariophantidae > Megaustenia > Megaustenia siamemsis. Next base: position 51,917,035 of record JAVIAB010000156.1, read on the forward strand.
ACAAGTGTATGAGCTGTACACAGGTGTATAAGCTGTACACAGATGTATGAGATGTACACAGGTATATGAGTTGTACACAGGTGTATGAGCTGTACACATGTGCATGAACTGTACACAGGTGTATGAGCTGTACACAGGTGTATGAGCTGTGCACAGGTGTATGAGATGTACACAGGTGTATGAGCTGTGCACAGGTGTATGAGATGTACACAGATATATGAGCTGTACACAGATGTATAAGTTGTACACAGGTGTATGAGTTGTACACTATTATGAATGGATAGATTGAAGAACGACGTCACTAGTATGACGCCTCAGATAACTTTCATCGCCTGGGTCTAGCATACATGGCAGTCATGGACGACAACGTTGCAGCCACGGAGAACATGAAACGGGGAAACATGCGCGTCACAGTGAAGGAAGTGACATCACTATTGGACATTAGCGTTTGGACATTAGTGTTGGATCAGTCCGTCATATCTTTCATGCAGAGTTGAAGTTCTGAAAAGTGGGTACCTAAGCAACGGTGTATGAATGGCCGCGCACCCGTCTGATAGAATTCTTTTCTTGCAGTATCTACGTGCTAGTTAAGCGCTGTCGTAATTGCATTGAGCTTGAAAAAAAAACTATGTTTAACAGTGATCATGTAATTACTTCAATATTTACAATAAATATTATGTAAACAAAACAAAATAGTTTTCCGTTGAACTCACTGTATCTTTTAATGAACAAACGAGTAAGGCAACTAAAGACTCAGCGATAAACAGCTGTGAAATCAAATTAATTGTAATCTAGTTAAACGTTTTGTTAATGACTGATGCACGATCATAGCAATCCGTGCCTTTGTCAAATAAATAAAACAAATAAAATATAAAAAATGTTATGTCTATTAATTAATCTTAGGCTGTAAACATCTCGCAACAAGAAAAGAGTACATGTTTTTGACATGCACCGATTGAGCACATACTTTGAATTTTCTGGAAAGATAAATCCACAAACAATGAAACGCTGTTTTGTGCTCGGATGTTCAGCACGCTCACTATCTTCGGCAACGATGGTTAAGACATTTGTGCGCGAGCATGAACGGATTCCTCAAAAAACATACTTGAGAAAAGGGGAAATTCCCTTTTCTAAATATGAAATGAAAAAGCTCTGGCTGGTAAGCGCTTGATAAAGATGTATCCAGCTGGAGGTAGGCTAAACGTGCTGGCTTGAAAGCAAGCCAACTCTAATTGAGATTTGCAGCACATTGTTGAAGGGCAGGAAAGGAGAAACAACAGCCTTTGACAAGATGCGGGATTGTATTCATTGTTTCTAAAAAACAACAGGATCCAGCAATAACAGAATCATTCTGTCTGACTGAAAGGTACCTTGTTTATTTTATGTACGTGAGAACGATTATATAAACGATGGACACCTTCGTCAAACATCTGACGGTACTAAAGCTGAAATTCTGACTGCCATATGATGACGATCATCATCATCAAGTACCGGGCTAGCTGGCGCAGATGATCATGTCTCTCCACAACTTTCGATATCGGCAGCTTTTTACCATTTCTGTTGTTGACCTTCTGCCAAGCCATTCTCTTAAGCTGTCTGGTATTTTTTCTCTTTGTTTCCCTCTATCTCTTCGTCCCTCAATTTTTCCAGTTGTTACAATATATTCCAGTTGTTCTCTTCTCATTACATGGCCAAAAAATTATGATTGTTTCTTCCTAATATTGGAAATTAGCTCTCTTTTTGCTTTGACTTCTCTCAAAACATTTTCATTACTCTCCTTAGCTGTCCATGTTATTCTCAATATTCTTCTGTAAAATCACATTTCTACAGACTCCAGTGATTTTCTTGCCTGTTGTCCTATTGTTCATGATTCGCATCCATATGTTAAGACTGGCTCTGCGTAACATTTAAGAATTCTTTTTCTTGTTTCTATTGTCAAAAATGGATTGCATAGTATCTTCCTCATTTTTTAGAAAGCTGCTTTTGCCTGAGCCATTCTGCATCTCACCTCTTTTGTGCATCTTCCGTCTGAGGTTAACAAAGTTCCAAAATATTTAAATTCATTTACTTGTTTTAATATTGTTTCATTTGTCTTTATTTTGCACTGAGGTGATGTCTTTTTCTTTGTTGTTACAATTACCTCTGTCTTTTTGCTATTAAGGCTGAGTCCTTTATTGTTGCTTATGATGATGACGATAACTAATCCAACTCTCACTGAATTTAAACTGTTAGACGTAAGAAATATTTTCAAGTAGATCGACACCATCACTTTGTAGGGCATATATGCCTCCAGAATATAGAGGGGAAAAATACAATTCATTGTATTTACCGACACAATCAATGACATCAAAATCTAAATAAAGAAATAAAAAAAAAGTATTCACTTCACCTACATCGGGAGCAAAATATCATTAGATTGAATCAACAACAAATAAAACTGTGGTCGTATCACACTGGTATCAAGTACCTTTAACAAACTGACAAGTATTTGGCAATCAAAACACTTAGTAAGTACACGAAACTCGGACTGTTCAACCCTTGTGTGATACCCATGCAATTATATGGATGCGATGGCTGGAAATTCCCTCAAGCTCTAACAACAAAGAAAAAAAAACGAATTGTTTTAGAAAATAAATGTCTGAAAATATTTCTAAATATACATTGGAGCCAGACATAAAATGTACATACAACTATAAAATCCTGAAATCTGAAGTAGAAAAAGCTATAAAAACAATGAAAAAGGGAAAGGCAGCAGGACCTGACAATATACAGATAGAGTTGATACAGGCTCTAGAAGAGTTTCGCATCGAAGTGATCACAGACATATGCAATGACATATACCATACAGGATACATACCAAACGATCTAAAAACATCAACTTTCATTGCATTGCCCAAAAAGAATGGTGCAGTTGAATGCAGTGATTTCAGAACAATAAGCCTAATGAGCCAGGTAACTAAAATTTTACTAAAAGTTAAACAGGGAAGGATTCAGTTTGGATTCAGGAAAAAACGGTGGGACAAAAGAAACCATATTCAGCATGAGAACATTGATTGAAAAGTACACAGAAGTAAACAAACCAATATATGCCTGCTTTATAGACTACACCAAAGCTTTCGATAGAATACACCATAAACAACTTATAGACTGCCTAAAGGATATAAATCTAGACGACACAGACATACGACTAATATGTAATTTGTACTGGGAGCAAATAGCAATAATAAGATATAACAAGGAGAACTCTACACCCATGGACATAAAAAGAGGAGTAAGACAAGGATGCATCCTATCACCAAGCTTGTTCAATCTATACACTGAGCAACTCTTTAAAAACATCTCAGAGATACCAGGCCTAAACGTTAATGGAAAGATAATCAATAACCTAAGATAAGCTGATGATACTGTTCTACTAGCAGAAAATCCTAAAGACCTACAACAATTGCTTAATGTGATAAACATAACAAGCAAAAAATATGGACTAGAAATGAATATCAAAAAGACTAAAACTATGATCATAAACAAAGAAAATTCTCAAGACCTACAATTACATATCACAGTTGAGGGAATACATCTGGAGACAGTCCAGAGCTACAACTACCTTGGACATACTATAACCAATGATGGAAAATGCAAAATTGAAATAAACAAAAGAATAGGTATGGCAAAAAGTAATTTTAATGCCATGAAAAATATACTAACAACAAAACAAATATCAACATGGCTGAAACTAGGAATGGCAAATGTTACATCTTCTCAATATTCCTGTATGGTGCAGAAACATGGACATTAGACAAGAAAACAGAACAGAAAATTGAAGCCTTTGAAATGTGGATTTATAGAAGAATAGGTAGAATTGGATGGAAATAAAAGATAACAAACGATGGAGTTTTAAAACAACTGAAAATAAAAAGAGAACTACTAAATACAATTAAGACAAGACAAATGCAATTTTTGGGGCATATTAAAAGACACAACAGCCTACTAAAAGTAATATTGGAAGGAAAAATACAAGGTAAAAGAGGCAGAGGCAGACCAAGACTAGGATGGACTAGTAACATCAAAAGATGGACAAGTCAATCTATGACAGCCTGCACCATCAAAGCAAGAAACAGAGTAGAATGGCGATCCATGGTAGCCAACCTTCGTTGCGGAGAAGGAACTCGATGATGATTCGATGATAATTCATTGGAAAGAATTTATATCAAATGAAGTCATAAAAGAAGAAGCCAAACAAGAATCGTATCAAGTTATACCCGTTATGTGCTCAGAATGGACGAAAGAAGAATTCCACACCAACACCTTCATATTTGAAATCAGGGATCGGGGGGGGGGGGAAGAAAACAAGAAACAGTAAAAGAAACTCCAAAAACAATTAATAGAGGGCTCAGCGACAGGCTTAAGAACAAAAACAATATCTAGCAATGTATCGCCTGAATCGCCAGACATAGAAATTTGTGATTTCTGCCATAAAAATCGCCAGAGATGGAAAATTGTAATTTATGTCCTACAAATCGCCAGAGTTGTGATTTCTTCCCTAAGAATAGCCAGACAGGGGAAGTTGTGATTTCTGCCCTAAAAATAGCCAGACAGGGCAAGTTGTGATTTCTTCCCTAAGAATAGCCAGACAGGGGAAGTTGTGATTTCTGCCCTAAAAAGAGCCAGACATGGCATGTTGTGATTTCTGCCCCAATAATCGCCAGAGTTGCGATTTCTGCCCTAAGAATCACCAGAGTTATGATTTCTGCACTAAGAATCACCAGAGTTATGATTTCTGCACTAAGAATCACCAGAGTTATGATTTCTGCACTAAGAATCACCAGAGTTGTGATTTCTGCACTAAGAATCACCAGAGTTGTGATTTCTGCCCCAATAATCGCCAGAGTTGTGATTTCTGCACTAAGAATCACCCGAGTTATGATTTCTGCACTAAGAATCACCAGAGTTGTGATTTCTGCCCTAAGAATAACCAGAGTTATGATTTCTGCACTAAAAATCACCAGAGTTATGTTTTCTGCCCTAAGAATCACCAGACATGGAGAGTTGTGATTTCTGCCTGATGAATCGTCTTCCGTTCAAAACGAACTATCTTCGATGTAGGAGTTACCCTTGTTAGCTAACACCATTGTCTGTGTACAAGTTACCCATATTGGCTAACACCATTGTCTGAGTGATCACCTAAACCTGCAGGCATGGTACTTGGTGATGATGTTGTTTGTCTGTCAATTTTTCCGAGTGCTAACACATACTTCTTTGTTCTATTATTCCCTACTTGGTGATGACTATGATAAATGTTTGAATGTGTTTTGTTTGTCAACTCTTTTAAGCAGATGCTTTTATTGTGCATTCTCTATATTGCTATTTTGATATCTTTCCTAGCTAATTAAAATGCAAGTGTACCTGTCTACTTATTAATTATACAATCTGAAGTTAATGTATCTACCGACCTGTGACGTGTTCACTACAACGCGGTCCTTGTTAAACGTGTGAGGTTGTTTGTTCATTTACGTGTCTTTATGTTCATCTGTTTTTAGTTCTGCTGACGTCACTTCGTGCATTTAGACAGCGAGAGCTGTTTTCTGAAATCTTATCAGGCAATTTCACGACTGATGCAAAAATAGTTGCAGGGTTAGATAATGTTTACGTTTTTGTTTCTGTAAGAGAGAGAGAGAGAGAGAGAGAGAGAGAGAGAGAGAGAGAGAGAGAGAGAAAGAGAAAAGAGAGAGAAAAAAAAGAAAGATAGAAAGAAAGAAAGAAAAAAAAGAAAGAAATAGGGAGATAGAACAATAGAGTGGGAATAAACTGGAATAGGAGTAAACAGGGCTATAATATTATAAAGCAAACCAAGAATATAAAAAGACACAGAAAGTAAGATAAAAGAAAAGACATAGAGACAGAAAATAATAGCCGATAAGAGACTGATTTCTCACAAATTACCCGCAGAAAAACGTAAAACGTGAGCGCTTTAACAAATACAATCAAATTCATATTATTGCTTAACCATTAATGCCTCATATTAAGATTATTTACGCACTTACGGCTGGCAAATGTTCTATTTTTTTTTCAAACACATTCTGTCTATCTATTCACCTTTAGAGCCGTAGCCGGCACATAGGGCATAGACCCAGATACTCTTTCTCTTAACTGTATTTTTATTCTAGTTGTTTTCAATCCTTCTAAAGATATTTTATCAAATCTCGCCATTTGTCTCTGTTCTGTGCAAGCAACTCTATCTCATTGAGGGAGCCGATTCCTGCTGCTCTTGCCTCTCTGATAAATGTTCTTCTCTGTGTCTCTCTGGGTCAGCCTCTTTTCCTCTTACCTGCTGTTTCCCACATGAGGGCTTGCTTTGTTATTTGGTTATTATCTCTCCTCATCACATGTCCAACATATGACCATTGTCTTTTCTTGATTACTGAAGATATTAGTGGTTGATTGGCGATTTTTCTAATTTCCTCGTTTGTTTTGAATTCATTCCACTCTACACCAGGTATTTTCCTTAGATATTTATTTTCGAATGCGTTCAACATTGTTTCTATGTCTCTTGTTGTTTTCCAGCTCTCATATGCATACGTAAGGATATCTATCTATCTATTGTCCTTTCGAGCCGAAGACGGCACATAGGGCAGAACCATAATCTCAAAAACAGAAACCTTGCGTGCCAAAATGGCACATATTGCAGAGATCACTGACCTAAAATTCATGGCTCTGTTTCCATAACAATACTTTTTACAATGACAGCCTGTCAAGCCATCGATAAAACTCCTTAGTCGCCTCTTACGACATGCTTACGACATAAGGGTATACAAACACATTGTTATAGATTCTTTATTTTCCATTAAATGAAAAAAACAATCTTTTATTTAAGATAAAGGAACATGTGAATCTGTGCTGTTTAATGTGATCACTATCAAGTTACTGTTGATGATACATGTCTTCTTATTTCCAACAAAAACCAACTAATTCCATTTTTGTTTTTTCTTCATGAAGTGAATATTATATGAATATCTAAACAGAAACTGGTCAGAAGAGGAAGGGCCGAGGGAAAAAGCACTTCATCTTGTGCAACCAATAAGAAGGTGCTACAAATGCCAAATGGTTTTAGAAATTAAAAATAGGCTACGCAAATATAATCGTTGAGTTATTGAAAACAAAATTAAGAAGAAAAAAAACAACTCGATATTGATTCAAATAATTTTTTAAAATATCAAAATGTAGGCAGAATATTTCTGTTTATTGTCTTTCTTTTGCCTCTTCTACTCATTATAACGTTCACCCCTTTGTAAGTAAAATGTAAAGTACCCCCGTCACGCCAAGTGGTGTATAGGGAATATGTTGTTAGTGACCATAAATTTTACAGACCTTCGGCACATGGTTTTTGGGGTAATGTGGTCGGTATTACGCCCGTGCTGCTTTACTTTCCCAGAAAAAAATCCGGTACCCATTAAAGGCTGAACCTGGAAGCCGTCGGTTGGGATCGAACCATACCTTTTGTCTTTTGTAGTCCAGTTCACTAACCACTGAGCTATCGCGGCTTCCCTGTTCACCCGTTTAGTGAGCGTAATCGCGTTGTGTCGCTAGTTTAAAAATCCTCCATATCAGCGCCTTCCGGTCCGACACACCCGTCGGGTGGTTTGTCCAGGTTGGGTAGATTTTTGCTCAACGATTTTGCTTGGGCAGCGGCTGTTTTTGGCGTGCACTTTCAGCTTTTAATTGCCAATGTTTATTAATGTATGCGAGTACACACGGGACTTACTATTTCTTGCCGTTATTCAAAAGGGACAAACATCGGATCTCACTACCCAAAGACCATAGGCGAGTAAGGCCATGAAGAAAGCACGAATCCGAAGTGAAATACCCCCACTTCCTTTAAAAATAAAAAAAAAAGGAAAGAGCCCCTGTCACGCCAAGTGGCGTATAGGGAATATGGTGTTAGTGACCATACATTTTACAGACGTTCGGCACATGATTTTTTGGGGTAATGTGGTCGGCATTACGCCCGTGCCGCTTTACTTTCCCAGAAAAAAAATCCGGTACCCATTAAAGGCTGGGTGAACCGGAGCCGTCCTTTGGGATCGAACCCTACCTCTTGTCCATTGCAATCCAGTTCACTAATCACTAAGCTATCGCAGCTCCCCCCACTTCCTGTGGCTGGATTAAATACGTAACCTTTCTGTCCGGAGGCGGACATCTTACATTTCCGTAATCAGCTCCTGGTTGCTATGACAGTAGGTGAGCAACTAATGAGATCTCCTTTTTTAGAAACGTACAGAAGAAGAACCAATAGGAGGCAGGCTTATCCTGCTCTTACATGAGCCTGCTTAGAATCACTGGGCTGCGTTTTTATGCTAAAAAAAGCTTGAGCAAAAGTGTGAGAGATGTTATTTAACAGCAAACCTATGTTACTTCATAACTTAAATACAAATAATAATCTAATAATAATTATGATAATTTAAGGCAATAATTAAAGGAATAATTTTACATAGTGTAAACTGCAGTAATATTTATGTTCGAAATTACCAGGTTAAAGGTCAACCTACAAGTTTGATCGCATATCCAGGCATCCTCAAATCTCGGACACCTATCCAGAAGTGTTTGTAGAATTCTAGATAGTGTCGCTTCAAGCATCGAAACTCACGATGCGATGCGACATTCCTCACCTTCGCAGAGAAACACTCTGGTACCCATTTCTGCCACCGGCTGGGTCGACTGTGGGGGTATTTTTTTCCCAACCACGAGTATAATTCACACTGCTTCCAGCTGGAATCGAACACGGGTTGTCCGAACGTCGGTAGCCCAGTCGGGAGGTTTTCTCAACTAAACTATCGAGGCTCCAAGACAGGTGTTGTACCCAACTCAAATTAGACATTTTACAGATAAATATGATGCTCTCCCGTTAACGACCAAAATCACGAAGGCGATTTGTGTTTCTGAGTTATATTATGAACATAGGAAACGGAATTCTAAATAAGAAGGTATTTTACTGAAATGAAGAATATTTTACTAAAATGAAGAATATTTTACTGAAATGAAGAATATTTTACTTAAATGAAGAATATTTTACTAAAATGATTTTGTAATTAAATCTTACGGTAAAGAAAATTAATTTTATTTTTACATGACGTACCATCCTGGGGTGGGATCCGCGATAGCTCAGTGGTTAGTGAACTGGACTACAAAGGACAAGAGGTAGGGTTCGATCCTAACCGACGGCTTCCGGGTTCACCCCGCCTTTAATGGGTACCGGATTTTTTTCTGGGAAAGTAAAGCGGCACGGGCGTAATACCGACCACATTACCCCAAAAATCATGTGCCGAAGGTCTGTAAAACTTATGGCGACTAACATCATATTCCCTATACGCCACTTGGCGTGACGAGGGTACTTTACTTACCTTTACCCTCCTGGGGTAACAAATTAACTGCGCCACTGTTGATGATGAACACCACTGTTAATGATGAACGCCACTGTTTAGAAAAGAAACGGGAACTGATTTCATGGAGAGATTCCTCATGGCGCTCTTTAGCATCAGAAAGCCAGAAATGATAACATTTGTATACCTGGGAAAGCGAACAAGACAACAACAATGTGCAGTAGAGCTATGTACGGTCGTTGATGTTGGTGAGAAAACTGGGATTGATAGAGCACGCCCGCTTAGAGAAAATCGTCAAACAGAAACAGGCTAGCGGTTGGCTTGAATCTACAGATGAAGATAAGCATGGAGATGTTATGAAGGATGTTATGAGTCCACTAGATAACAAACCGTCACAAACTGTGAAAAAGTTGGGAATATTTGTTGTTGTTCGTTATATACAATATTAGAGCTACAGCGTTTTGATATAAAGACACATTTGAGATTGAAGCTTTTTGTCTTCATCATAGTCATCATCATCATCATCATCATCATCATGTGCCGTACCGTTTGGCGTAGACGATCCTTACACAATCTTCTATCCACAGTGCATCGTATCAGTTCTGTTGTTGACTGTTTCCCATGCCATTACACCAAGCTATCCATTATTTTCTCTCTTTCCTTTTATTTTGCCACTTGTAACCAAGTATTCCAACTTTCCTCTTCTCATGATGTGCTACAAAAAGATTGGGTGTCCGAAAAATGTTTGGCTTCATGATATTCATTATTTTAAACTATTGCAGTCTTCGAATAATTATTTGTTATTTTATAAGTCTTGAATGTGGCTTGAAAGTGTTGTTGACGAGTTTCCTGTGGTATTAATCTCTCTCTCTCTCTCTCTCTTGCTATCTCTCTTTATAGACACATACCCACACCCATACATACTCACACAAATACAGTCTATATGTTGTGTCTCTATGGGTAATGCACGTCAGTCAGATTGATTAGTTTAGAGAGACTCAAGGGAAAAGTATAGTATGGTCTTCATCAGCTCTTATTCAATGATTATGACGTCAACAGTCAGATATTAGTCGCTAACTGCTGTCAGGTCCGATCGCTGAAAATCTAGCGATTGTCACATATAGCGCTCTATAGGCGTAATGTATTTGTAAAGTTTGTTAACGCATGAGATATGCAGCTCAAAAGCTAAACGCAGTCAGTGAATCGGAGGTGGCCAAGACCATATGATGCCAATATGTGAACTCAGGCTTGTCAAGTAAATGAAGATCGAATTCTCATAGATTAACATAGGCTGGCCGAGGGAGTAGAGATAGCAGATTGATTAATTTATTTATATAATATCATAGGGTCGACATGAACCGCTAAATCTTAGTCTCATGAAGAGAGTGCTGGGTTCCAACGTTTTTCTTTACTTTCCTTGTTCTGCTGGAGAAGATGGGGATAATCAATCCTATAAGTACTGTAATACAAAAAAAAGTAAAGAGCCCCCGTCACGCTAAGTGACGTATAGGGAATATGGTGTTAGTGATCATAAATTTTTACAGAACTTCAGCACATGATTTTTGGGGTAATGTGGTCGGTATTACGTCCGTGCCGCTTTACTTTCCCCAAAAATATCCGGTACCCATTTAAGGCTGGGTGAATCCAGAAGCCGTTGGTTGGGATCGAACCCTTACTCTTGTCCTTTGTAGTGCAGGTCACTAACCACTGAGCGACAGGTACTGTAATAATAGATCTTTTTTATCAGCTAATCAAAGAATTGAGGGAATTATGAGAGACTAAAGATATAAGATAGGGAGCCACGATAGCTCGGTGGTTAGTGAACTGGACTACAAAGGACAAGAGGTAGGGTTCGATCCCAACCGACGGCTTCCGGGTTCACCCAGCCTTAAATGGGTACCGGATTTTTTCTGGGAAAGTAAAGTGGCACGGGCGTAATACCAACCACATTATCCAAACAAATCATGTGCCGAAGGTCTGTAAAATGTATTGTCACTAACACCATATTCCCTATACGCCACTTGGCGTGACGGGGGCACTTGACTTTTTTTTTTAAAGATAGAAAACGAACCTGATCGCAAGGGACGCTGTGATGAGTCCGGTTTGTTGGTCTGAATGTTAAATATTGCAACTTGCTGTAAATTGTAACACAACACAATAACGTTATTATCAGTACGAGAGAAAGATGTGGAAAGAAGCGCTAAATGCAAATGCCGACCAACACAACTGAAGACAAGACTACCATGTATACTTAGCCATCGTTTTATTTTCTCGCCCATTATATACATTAAAAGAAAAAAATATAAAGGACTGATCCTCAATAGCAAAGAGACAGAAGTAATGGTACCAAGAAAGAAAAAGACATCAGCGCAATGCACAATAAAGACAAGTGGAGCAATATTAAAACAGGTAAATGAATTTAAATATCTGGGAACATTGTTAACCTCAGAAGGTAGATGTACAACAGAGATGAGATCCAGAATGGTTCAGGCAAAAAGGAAAAAAAATGTGAAAGATATTGTGCAATCTATTTTACAATGGAAATAAGGAAAAGAGTTCCTAAATGTCATGTTGAACCTGTCATAACATATGGATGCGAATCAAGGGCAGTAAGACAACAGACAAGAAAATCACTGAAGGCTGTAGAAATGTGATTTTAGAAATAAGTGGTGAGAATATCATGGACGTTTAAGAAGAGTAATGAAAACGTTCTGAAAGAGGTCAAAGCAATAAGTGAGCTAATTTCCAATGTTAGGAAGAAACAATCATCATATTTTTGCCATGTAATGAGAAGGGAACAGCTTGAATATATTGTGACAACAGGGAAATCTGAGGAGCGAAGATATAGAGGGAAGCAAAGAGAAAAGATAACAGACAGCTTAAGAGAATGGTTTGGCAAAAGGTCAACAACAGAAATAATGAATAACTGTCGAGATCGAAAGTCGTGGAGAAACATGATCACCTACGCCAGCAAGCATGGTACATCATGATGATAATGATGATGATGATGATGATGATGATGATGATGATGAAATACACCAAAATGAATCATAAACTGGCCTGGACCTCTTTACGACAATAAAAGAGTAGATGCACCGACTTTAAAGGCACCAATGGTGATGACCTTAAAATGGGTAATGTCGAGATATTAAAGACATTCTTCTTCCTCTCTTTTCTCTTTCACTGATACCTAAAAGGTGTCGTGGTTTATATCATTTGTCGTTCTTGTGCTGCTCGAATTGTCTGAATTAGTGATTTCCCTTTGTTGTTACATGTCTCTGTCACTGCATCAATCCATCTTCTTCTGGGTCTTCCTCTTGGTCTTTTTCCATGCATTCTCGAGAAGAACGCCCTTGATGGTGATTGGTGAGAATTAATTCTGACCAGGTGGCCAAACCATTTAAATTGTTGTTGTTCTATATATTCTTGGCAGGGTTTTGTTTCTAATATTTTTCTTATGGTTTCATTTGGTATTCTATCTCTTCTTGTGTTGTTTGTTACTTTTCTCAAGAAACGCATCTCACATGTATTGATCTTTTTTAAATGTGATTTAGAAAGGGTCCATGTTTGACTTTCATAGCACAAAGTTGGTATGAAGATGCTATTTGTCATTTGTTGTTTAGCTGGCATAGAAATGTTTGGATGTCTTAGCAATGGTGAAAGCTGGTATGTGACAGCATTTGCTTTTTGTATTCTCATGTCAATTTCTCTGTCTAGTTTTCCATCTTCTGTGAACATTGTGCACAAATACTTGAATTCCTCTACTTGTTTTATTTCTTTATCTTTGATCTTGATGTTTAATGGGTGTCTTAATTTGCTTATTCTTATAGCCTCTGTTTTTGCTGTGTTAATTGTCATACTGTAGTTTGTAGTTTAGTAATTAAAGACATTGAAAGCAAGTATTTTGGAAAATGCTACTTATATTGATCAGTTTATCGACCTAAAATTGCAGCAAAGATTTAAAATTAAATGTAGAACTTGATTTGAGAAAAAAAACGTACACAACTTCACAAGAGGAAGTTTGAAACGTTTGTGGCAAGGTGAGTGCAGTTCTCATGTTCCTCATTATTTATTGTGGGAGTGCTTATATGTGTGTGTGTCCGAAGTGCAGTGATGTAGATTCTACATGCAGTAAATCATTATCAACCCACCAACGATCGTCTTAAATAAATCATCTATCTATTTCTTTTTTTATTTCCAATATTAGGAAGAAACAATCATAATTTTTGGCCGTGTAATGAGAAGAGAACAGCTGGAATATATTGTAACAACTGGAAAAATTGAGGGACGAAGAGATAGAGGGAAGCAAAGAGAAAGAATAACAGACAGCTTAATAGGATGGCTTGGCAGAAGGTCAACAACAGAAATGATAAATAGCTGCCGAGATCGAAAGTTGTGGAGAGACATGATCACCTACGCCAGCAGACCCGGTACTTGATTATCTATCTATCTATCTATCTATCTATCTATCTATCTATCTATCTATCTATCTATCTATCTATCTATCTATCTATCTATCTATCTATCTATCTATCTATCTATCTATCTATCTATCTATCTATCTATCTATCTATCTATCTATCTATCTATCTATCTATCTATCTATCTATCTATCTATCTATCTATCTATCTATCTATCTATCTATCTATCTATCTATCTATCTATCTATCTATCTATCTATCTATCTATCTATCTATATGTCTATCTGTTTATCTGTTTGTTGTCTATTTATCGTCTATTCGAGCCGAAGACGGCACTTAGGGCAGTAATTCTAGACTCTTGTGTCTGACGATCATTCAACTGTCAGACCTTTCAACAGACCTGCATTGTGTCTGACGATCATTCAACTGTCAGACCTTGCAACAGACCTGCCTTGTGTCTGACGATCATTCAACTACCAGACCTTGCAACAGACCTGCCTTGTGTCTGACGATCATTCAACTACCAGACCTTGCAACAGACCTGCCTTGTGTCTGACGATGATTCAACTACCAGACCTTGCAACAGACCTGCCTTGTGTCTGACGATCATTCAACTACCAGGCCTTGCAACAGACCTGCATTGTGTCTGACGATCATTCAACTACCAGACCTTGCAACAGACCTGCCTTGTGTCTGACGATCATTCAACTGTCAGACCTTTCAACAGACCTGCATTGTGTCTGACGATCATTCAACTGTCAGACCTTTCAACAGACCTGCATTGTGTCTGACGATCATTCAACTGTCAGACCTTTAAACAGACCTGCATTGTGTCTGACGATCATTCAACTGTCAGACCTTGCAACAGACCTGCCTTGTGTCTGACGATCATTCAACTGTCAGACCTTTCAACAGACCTGCATTGTGTCTGACGATCATTCAACTGTCAGACCTTTCAACAGACCTGCATTGTGTCGGACGATCATTCAACTGTCAGACCTTGCAACAGACCTGCCTTGTGTCTGACGATCATTCAACTGTCAGACCTTGCAACAGACCTGCCTTGTGTCTGACGATCATTCAACTGTCAGACCTTTCAACAGACCTGCATTGTGTCTGACGATCATTCAACTGTCAGACCTTGCAACAGACCTGCCTTGTGTCTGACGATCATTCAACTGTCAGACCTTTCAACAGACCTGCATTGTGTCTGACGATCATTCAACTGTCAGACCTTGCAACAGACCTGCCTTGTGTCTGACGATCATTCAACTGTCAGACCTTGCAACAGACCTGCATTGTGTCTGACGATCATTCAACTGTCAGACCTTGCAACAGACCTGCATTGTGTCTAACGATCATTCAACTGTCAGACCTTTAAACAGACCTGCATTGTGTCTGACGATCATTCAACTGTCAGACCTTGCAACAGACCTGCCTTGTGTCTGACGATCATTCAACTGTCAGACCTTTCAACAGACCTGCATTGTGTCTGACGATCATTCAACTGTCAGACCTTTCAACAGACCTGCATTGTGTCTGACGATCATTCAACTGTCAGACCTTTCAACAGACCTACATTGTGTCTGACGATCATTCAACTGTCAGACCTTTCAACAGACCTACATTGTGTCTGACGATCATTCAACTGTCAGACCTTTCAACAGACCTGCCTTGTGTCTGACGATCATTCAACTGTCAGACCTTGCAACAGACCTGCCTTGTGTCTGACGATCATTCAACTGTCAGACCTTTCAACAGACCTACATTGTGTCTGACGATCATTCAACTGTCAGACCTTTCAACAGACCTACATTGTGTCTCGCCACACGGCTCTGTCCTGGCCAGTTGTTAAATCTCGGTGAGGAATCTGGTGCCGGCTGTTGTTGTCTCTCGTTTTAATGTTCTTTTTACTGTTTCTCTAGGTCGACCTCTTTTTCTTTTACCGTCTGGTCTTATTTGATAGCTTGCTTTAGGATTATTTTGTCTCTTCTCATCACATGGCCAACATATGACCACATTCTTCTCTTGATTATAGTTTATTTTTGGATGCTTTGTCATATCTCTTATTTCAGCACCATTCTTTGAACTCATTCCATGGTACACACAATATTTTCCTCAGGCATTTGTTTTCAAATGCCTCCAATTTATTTTATATTTCTGTATCTACCTTCCAGCTGTCGCATGCATAAGTAAGGGTGGATAATACTTTTGATTGGAAAATCCTAAGCTTTGTTCCTGTGCTTAGTAATTTTGATTTCCATATATAATCAAGGAAAAAAATTGCTGCCTTTGCTGTTACGAATGATTATAATTTCTTTCTTTCTGTCTCCTTCTCGATCCGTACAGCTTCCAAGATATCCAAAGTGATCTACATCTTGCACTGATTTTCCTTCATGGTATATATTTTGAATATTTTTCGATATTTGTTAAAACTAAATATAGACATAACGGGTTTCCTAAAGTGTCATGAGATTGGTTCTGCTAACTATTAATTGATATATAATTCCTGGAGCTGGTTTGCTAACGAGTGATATAGCGTTCCGTGTTGTCATAGCAACAGTTTAAAAATAAACAGCACTAGCAACACTGCTTATTTGACATTGCATCTATCATCTTGTGGCCGAGGCTGAGTTGAGGTAAGTGCACTCATCTGTTGGCCAGGTGTTTTACTACCATCTGCTGCCAAGTGTTTTTGTTTATTTTTATCGAACGTGACTTCGTGGTCTAGTCCATCTCTGAAAATGGTTACGTATCTAGATGTTTATTCTCTAGCAATTGTAGCGGCCCACAATTTACAGGCAGTGTTTCGGAGGCTGCTCGGTTAGTGCAATCACTTCCTTATCAGTAGGGTCCAGGTTAAAAACAAAAAAAACAATCCAGAAGCAAGGGATTGTTTTCGAACTAACAAAGCTCAGTAGTTTACACAGTCTCTAAAAATGTGTACCGGAGATTTTTCTGGGAAGCAAAAGTAGCCTGATATGATACCGACAACATTACCCACATATGTAGAGGTGAATGTCAAGTACAAGGCTTGAATTGGCGCCTTACCACGCGAGTTTTCACACATATGTGTTGAGCCGCCTATCCAGAAGTGTTCGGAGACTTCTAGACAGTGTCGCTTCAAGCATCGAAACTCACGATGCGAAGCGAAATTCCTCACCTATATATATACTATATACACTATATACACTATATACACTATATATACTATATATACTATATACACTATATACACTATATACACTATATACACTATATATACTATATACACTATATACACTATATATACTATGGACACTATATACACTATGTACACTATATACACTATATACACTATATCTATACACACTATGTACACTATATACACTATATACACTATATATACTATATACACTATATACACAATGGACACTATGGACACTATATACACTATATACACTATATACACTATGTACACTATATACACTATATATACTATATACACTATATACACTATATATACTATATACACTATGTACACTATATACACTATGGACACTATGGACAGTGTGGACACTATAAACAATATATATACTATTTACACTATATACACTATGTACACTATATACACTATATACACTATATATACTATATACACTATGTACACTATATACACTATGTACACTATATACACTATATATACAATATACACTATATACACTATGGACACTATATACACTATATACTATATACACTATATACACTATATACACTATATACACTATACATACTATATACACTATATACACTATGGACACTATATACATTATATATACTATATACACTATATACACTATGGACGATATATACACTATATATACTATATACACTATGTACACTATATACACTATATATACAATATACACTATGGACACTATATACACTATATATACTATATACACTATGTACACTATGTACACTAGGGTGACCATTCGTCCCCGATTTCCGGGGACAGTCCCCGGAATGTAGAAGTTGTCCCCGAAAGAAATTGTCCCCGATTTTGTCCCCGATTTCAGTGAATAAATAAATGTTCATACACGGAATCGGCCCTCTTTTAAAGTAATCACTAGGACTCAGGACGTTCTGAGTTGTGTTTCTTTATCCCAGACTGAGCGGCATTAGCAGGAAGATAAAAGAGAAGACTTGGACGCGTTGTGTCGGAGATAGCTCTTTGAACTCTTGAATCGCGGTGCTACGTCACTTCTATTCCCACCACTATCTTCTATTGGGACGGGTTTAATTTTTAAAAAAAAGCAGACACTCTCTCTCTCCCCTTACCCCTGCCTTTCCGGACATCTCCCGCCAAAGTATCTCGCCAAAGTCGCCAACAGTAAAAACTAATATTAATTTATCGTGTGAAAGCTTCAGTGAAAAACTTGCTTCAAATCATGAGATATTGAGAAAGATACACTAAAAAAAAACAAGTACCACGCCGAGGCAACAACCTCTTCAGTATAAATAAGGTACTGTAAACATTACTTTAATACTGCAATTGATATCTATATGTTGTTTAAATTTTTTTTATTTTAAATATTTTTTTTATTGAGAAACACAACTAGCTATTGTAATGTCATTAAGTGTGTGTATCGCAATAAGTACCGTGAATATTAACACAAATAAAATCAAGCAGCAAATGAACAGTTATTATGAAACTTAAAGTTATCTTTTTTTTGCATCTACAAAATTTCTTGCGCACACACAGTCACACACCCACCCACACATATTATAAATATATATATATAAATACATATATATATATGTACACACACACACACACACACACACACACACACACACATATATATATCGTTCGTCCCCGATTTATACACATATATATATATATATATATATATATATATATATATGGCCCTTTTCGTCTTGTCAGACGGTCTAGTGGAGGCTATTGCGTATTTTTTTGAGGTATTGTTTTAGCCGAACAGCTTCTCTCGTGGCTAATTCTACCAATGTTTGACAAACACACGCGGTCACATAATGAACAGATCAGGCTCGCTGATCCACGGGTTTACCATCCCTTTTCATGAGTCTCTTCTCTTCTAACTCCTGTCTTAGCACAGTCTCAAATGTTGTTATACCGTTCCCTATACATGCTCTCCATGATGTGCGATCACTTGCCAGATGTTGCCAGTCGTTTTCACAGATGGAGAAGTCTTTCAGAGATGATTTGCAGATATCTCTATATCGTAGTTTAGGTCTGCCGATTTGTCTTTTTCCGTGTTTTAGCTCGCCATATAGTATTTGCCTAGGAATGCGTTTTTCTTCCATTCGTTGAACATGCCCCAGCCATCTTAGCCTTCGACTTCTGAGCATGAACATGATCGTTGGTGTCTTAGCACGTCGCAGGACAGTTAAGTTGGTTATTTTATCTTGCCACAATATATATATATATATATTGTTTGTCCCCGATTTTGTGGGACAGTCTCAGAAATAAGCAAAAAAAAAATCCTCTGAAATGTAAAAAATATGACAAATGTCCCCGGAAACAATGGGAAAAAAATGGTCACCCTAATGTACACTATGTACACTATGGACATTATATACACTATATACACTATATATATTATATACACTATGTACACTATATACCTCACCTACCCACATATGTGCCGTGGTCATGGAAAGATATGGTCATTAACACCATATCCCTATACGTCTAACATATGAGGGGAGGGGACCTTTATTTATCTTTACTATCATGTGCAGATGATGATTCATCAATTAATCGGTTGTGATGTGAACTATATGGGCAATAACACAATATTCCACATAATACTCTAGTGAGATTGGGAACTTCCCATTACTGCCCGTATTATCTTACATTTATCAAAATATGCGATGATGATGAGAGTATGATATATAGTAATTTTTGAAATTTGGTTCGTTGACATTATTTCTCTGTGTGCTCCATTTTGTTTCTTTGTCCAAATGTCGTACTTTTGACAAATGGTGTTCAGACAAGCGATATGATGTTGAGGTTCATCTTTGTTGTTATATATGTGCATTTGATCATAAGCAATGGTAGCTCGTAAAAAAACAATTTTATTTGAAGGTTAGATCATTAACACGTATGTCCAAATATATGATACACAAGTATGGTGATGGTGTACATCTTTTTCGTACCCCGACTGTAAACGGGAACAAGTTTGTATTTTCATGTAAGGCTCTAATATTATCTAATAGTCGATTTACACCATATTCATCAATTTCCTTCCACATGTTCCTCTTTTTTCCTCTTTTCCTGGTCTTTAAATTTACTGCCTTAATTTTTGTTTTGTCTATTTGGTTATAGTAGACATTATATATATATATATATATATATATATATATATATATATATATAGTAGATTTTAGTGCTTGTATAACATAATCAATAACAAATCAAGCAAGACATGCGCTGTCATGGAAGCCACGGGGATTGTAAAGAAGGGAAGAGTTAGGAATACTCATCATCATCAAGTACCGGGCCTGCTGGCGTAGGTGATCATGTCTCTCCACAATTTTCGATAACGACAGTTATTTATCATTTCTTTTATTATTGTGGCGATTCATGATTGTACAACGAAATTACGACGGTAGTTTTCTGTTGCCTCCCGTCGGTTTGTTTACGGTTGGCTCCGCTAGTTTTTGACTAAAAAGTCTCACCCACAAGGTAGTGGGGTTGTTTTACTTGAGGGTACCCTCCCTTAGCCTTTTACTCTCCCGAGCATACCTACAAGGCAGCAGGGCAGCCACAGGTTGTACTGTTTACTGCATACAGTAGCAGGTAAAATTACCCGACCTGACATTAGGAATACTAGAAGAGAAATCATGAAAACTGTCAGTGGAACATTATGGTTGGTGCGGCAGGCCAATATGGCCTCCTAGTCAAATTAGGTTCAGGACTGATGACAATTTTACAAGAGTTATGTTTTCCAATGATTCTTTTTGGTCTGAGTTTTCATTTCTGGAGACAGCGGTGGCTCGGTCGCATTCGTATTAACCTTCGCATTCTGAAAAGTCAGCCTGCTTGTGGCGCCGGCGTATGGAAGTTCGTTGAATGAAGTGGAACGGTGACAGGTCCCGACTTTGCCCTGGGACGAGATATGTGATCCGAGTTCGACAACAAATTTGCAGCTATCTGAACTGTAATCGGATAAAGTGTTTCACTGAGGTGGAGACCTGACTTGGTTAGAACAGCTAACGTGGGGCACCCTCAGTGATCACGTGGTCTACAGGGAATTAACGCAGGCTCGTGAAGGTCGCTTTACAGCAACCCGGAAGTGTGCATCGTAAGCTGCGCACCTTTTTTTCAAAACGCAAGACCTTTACTAGAACAGCATGAACGATCGAAACGAATACTTTATTGGTTGCTGAAACGGGGCTGAGCAGGTAGGTGAATACCCTACCTGGAGTGACACCATTTCGTTCTAAAGTCTCAAATGAAGGAAATACAGAAAATGCTCTAAAATAGTGATGTTGGAAAGACCTTGTTCGTTGATTAATCTCCCAAAAGGGACCTGACGAGTTCAGTTGAGTAAATAACATAGCTCGTGCAGTGTCAAGTTCCCAACTCATGTTAACTACAACAGTTCTACAACCACATCGGAATCTGAAATTGCAGAACACTCTAATAGGCTACTGTTTTGGAATTTGATGATATCACTACTCAGGACATAGCGCTGTTGTCCTCCTGTTGACTCCGCCATCAGCTTGCTTAGTATCAACATAACACCCTGCAATTTTAAAACGAAAATATTCTGCATGCTTAATCTTGATCTCTCTCTCGGTATTTGAAATCTTACTCCAACTTTTGATAAAACTAACATTATTCTCTTCTTTATCTGATCCTTGATATGTGCGCCACCTAACTGTAAACAAACATTTCAAGGACCTCAACATTGTTTTCCACTGTTCTTTTTACGTTTATAACGAATTGCGTAGTACATTGTTTTGAACTTTGCGATCCGGTACATCTATCTATCTTTCTATCTATCTATCTATCTATCTATCTATCTATCTATCTATCTATCTATCTATCTATCTATCTATCTATCTATCTATCTATCTATCTATCTATCTATCTATCTATCTATCTATCTATCTATCTATCTATCTATCTATCTATCTATCTATCTATCTATCTATCTATCTATCTATCTATCTATCTATCTATCTATCTATCTATCTATCTATCTATCTATCTATCTATCTATCTTTCATTCGCCTGAAGTATTGTCTATATCCGCAATGTTGTTTCCTGTATACATTTTAAAAAATGCAATCAAAAACTGGATGTTTAAGATGAAAGGAAGGAGAACTGTTGATTGATCAAGAAAACCTAAGGGAACGATGGACAGAACACATTAAAGATCTTTATAATGATGAACGAACAGAAGTAAACATTAAGGATAAATGGAGAAGGACCAGAAATACTCAGAGAAGAAGTGGAAGACGCCTTGCGCAATATGAAAGCAGGCAAAGCTCCTGGACCAGATTCTATAACTAAAGAAGAAATTGAAGCCATGAGTGATTTTGGAATAGAAACAATAACAAAAATATTGAATGATATCTACAAAAGCAGATATATACCAGACGACATGCTCAAATCAATATTCACAGCCCTACCTAAGAAATCGGGTGCGATTGAATGCAATGATCATCGCACAATAAGCCTTATGAGTCATATGACTAAGATATTACTAAGAATCATCACGCGAAGAGTGTGAAACAAAATCAGTCCAGAAATTAGCGATGAACAGTGTGATTTTGTTAGAGATAAAGGAACAAGCAATGCCATTTATATCATAAGATCTTTAGTAGAAAGAGCCATAGAGGTGAAAACAGATCTATACCTAAGTTTCATAGATTACACCAATGCATTTGACAAAGTAAAACACCAAGAAATAATCAACATTTTAGAAAGCATAAACGTAGAATGATATAAGAATAACAAAGAACATGTACTGGCAACAAACAGCGGCCATAAGAACTGGAAACCAATTGGGAATGTTTCAACAAATAAAACAGGGTGTTAGACAGGGTTGTGTTCTGTCACCAGATTTGTTTAATATTTATAGTGAGATTATTTTAAGATCCATAAGGGGCATCCCTGGAATAACAATTGCAGGTCATAATATAAATAATCTAAGGTATGCTGATGATAGTCTTAATCGCTAAGAGTGAAAATGAGTTACAAGAAATGTTGGACAGTATAGTATATGGCCCTTTTCGTTTTGTCAGACGGTCTAGTGGAGGCTATTGTGTATTTTTTGAGGTTTTGTTTTTGTCGAACAGCTTCTCTCGTGGCTAATTCTACCAATGTTTGACAAACACACGCGGTCACATAATGAACAAGTCATGCTCGCTGATCCACAGTTTTCTGTCCTTTTTCATGAGTCTTTTCTCTTCTAAGTTTTGCTTTAGCACAGTCTCAAATGAAGTTATACCGTTCCTTATACAAGTTCTCCATGATGTGCGATTACTAGCCAGATGTTCCCAGTCATTTTCGCATATGGAGAATTCTTTCAGAGATGATTTACAGATATCTCTATATCGTAATTTAAGTCTGCCGATTTGTCTTTTTCCGTGTATTAGCTCACCATATAGTACTTGCCTAGGAATGCGCTTTTCTTCCATCCGTTGGACATGCCCCAGTCATCTTAGTCTTCGACATCTGAGCATCGACATGATTGTTGGTGTCTTAGCACATTGCAGGACAGTTAAGTTGGTTATTTTGTCCTGCCATTTGATGTGCATTATTTTGCGGAGACATCGCATGTGGAAGACATTTAGTCTTTTTTCCTGGTTTGAGTATGTTGTCCAGGTTTCAGATCCATATAATAGTGTGCTAAGCACACAAGTTTGATATATTAAGAGTTTAGTCTTCAGTGTTAGTTTCGTGTTGTTCCAGGCCCTTTCTGTGAGTTTGCCGAAGGTCGTAGTTGCCTTACCAATTCGACAGTTTATTTCTTCATTAAGAGAGATGGTTTGCGTAATTGTGGATCCAAGATATGTAAATTTCTGAACTGATTCTAGTGGACAATCTTTTAGAGTAATTGATAGAGTTTTGATGTCGCCTTGACTTAGTATTACTGTCTTCTGAACATTAATTGACAGTGAAAAAAGGTCGCATGCTCTGTCCAGGTTGTTGATCAGCGATTGTAGGGTGGCTTCACTATGAGCGACTAGGGCAGCATCGTCAGCAAATAAAAAATCTTTAAGTAGGGCAACATTTGTTTTGGTTTTTGCTCTTAGTCGTGCTAAGTTGAACAGTGAACCATCTGATCTTGTGCGAATGTAAATATCTCCTGAGCTGTTTTCGAAGGCGTAATTTAGGAGGGCAGCAAAAAATATACCAAAAAGGGTGAGGGCGAGGACACATCCCTGTTTCACTCCTTTGTTGACTTTGAAACTCTCTGATGAACTCCCTTCAAAGTAGATTTTAGCATTCATGTCTTCATGGAAGGGCATAGTCAGCCTAAGTAATTTAGGAGGGCAGCCTATGCCTTCTAACACCCTGTAGCTCCACAAAGGCAATATAGAGCGGCATATTTTGTTCTCGACATTTTGTATAAAATATGCAGTTGTATAAGTGTGAAAATCACGTCTACAGTTGATCTCCTGGCTCTGAAGCCGCATTGAGACTCGGGAAGAACACTTTCTGCAAGTCTATGCAGGCGTTTAAGTATGACTCTAGCAAAAGCCTTGCCGGCTGTGCTAAGGAGAGAAATGCCTCTGTAATTGTTGCAGTCGCCCCTGTCTCCTTTGTTTTGTACAGCGTTATGATCTTGGCATTTCTCATATCATGAGGTATTTCTCCTTGTCTCCAGCATTTGATTAGCAGTTTGTAAAGATGTGGAAGTGTTACGTTTAAGTTTTCCTTTAGTACATCTGTGGGAATGTTGTCATTTCCTGTAGCTTTTCTTCTTGAGAGGGCATTTATAGCGTCAGCAAGTTCGTTCATAGTATGCTCAACATCCAGCTCGAACATTGTAGGATATTTGGGTATTGATTGTGCTAGATCTGTGCTTGCTGGTCTGTCATCATTGTATAGGTTGGAGTAGTGTTCAACCCATCTTTCCATTTGTTGTCCCTTGTCAGTAAATAGCTTCTCCAAACTTAGGGGGCTAATCCTGGGGCTGGTTATTTTTGGTCCAAGGGCCTTTTTTATATTGCCATGCATGGTTTTTGAGTCGCCCCTGTCTGAGGCATTTTGTATTTCAAATCATAGATTTTTCCAGTATTTATTTGCGCATCTTCTTGCTTCGCCTTGTAGAGTGGCTTGTGCATGTTTAAGCTGGTCCTTGGTGATTTGATTGGGGTTACTTTTGAAGTTCAATAGTGCCTTTTTCTTATTAGCTATTAGTGGGTCTAATCTTGCTACATTTTCTTCGACCCAGTCGTTCTTTGAGAACCGTTTTTGGCCGTAGGTATATAGAGCGCAATTATAGATGTGTGTTTTCAGAGAGTACCAGTTGTCATCCACACTTAATGAATCTTCTGCTTCTTCTACAAGTTCTTCAAACTTAGATCTAAAAATGTCTTTTGTTTGATGACATTTTAGTCGCTGTGATGTTGATCTTGGCTGCTGGAGGCTCTCTTGATTTGTAAATACGACTACTTCTAGCTTTGATCTTACTGATGACGAGAGCTTGGTTTGTATTGTAGTCTGCACTGTGATATGTTCGTGTTATTCTGATGTTATTTAAAGACTGCCTACGTGTAAGAACTAGGTCTAGTTGGTGCCAGTGACCGCTTCTAACATGACGCCATGTTACTTTATGTTTGTGTTTCATATTAAAGTAGGTATTAGTTACGCATAGATGATTATCTGAACAGAATTTTAGGAGTCTCTGGCCATTTTCGTTGATTTTTTTCCAATGCCGTGATGACCTAGGCATGTTGGCCAAGATTGTTGATCAGATCCTGTGCGTGCATTGAAATCACCGAGTAAGTATAATAGTTCCTCTTTTGGAAGTGAGTCAATGGTCATTTGAAGTTGTTGGTAGAAATTATCTTTCTCTTCGCCTGATGCAGCCAACGTTGGTGTATAGGCACTGATGATATTTATTAATCCACTCTTTGTATGCAGCTGAAGTATCATTGAGCGTTCGGACACTCCTTTTGGCGTGGTTATGGAGTTAATATGTTTGTTTTAGTATTATTTTTTATTATTTAGTATTATTAGGTTTTGGACATCATGGGACGCACCAAGATGGAGGCATGATCGCGTCCGAGCCATCGTTAAAACAATGTTGACTGTGAGCATCACGCTATTTGTTATCACAGCGAGTTGGCGGATTTTTAGAAATGTAACCACGGTTTGATAGTAAATGTTTGTAAACAGTTTGTTGACCACCGCTGTAGATCAAGTCTTTATTCTGCTGGCTTCGTTCGAGACCTTGGAAGTTATTGACCTAATTTGTACAGCCGGTTGGTTTGGGACGAATTGTACGTTACAATGTCACTGCTATAAGAACTCAGTTTGTGATAAAACTACAGAGACGTGCCCAAACAATGACAGTTGTCAGCACGAATGTTTCGGACTCCAGTGTCAGTACTTGGATCTCGTTTACAAATGCGCCCAAAAATCTGAACCTGCTTTCCTGTTTGATAACAACGACACCACATGTAATCCGGACACAGATTCTACATCAGTTGAGGCAACTCTCAATCGATCTTTGCCGTTCTCCTGGTTTAGAATTTATGTGAATGACTTAACAGATCTGGACAGTTTCACGGTAAAACTAAATGGTTCTGCCTCATGTAGCAATGAATCACGGTTTGTGGTTAGTTCGCACGGGATTGATGTCTTTTGCTCTGGGGCTGGTCTGATAAACAAGTTACGGATTGAAGGGGCGATAGTTGCAGATACCTGCTCCATCCGCATTGGCGGGGGTCAGAATGTGGCTCTCAAACAGAACACAAACCAGATCGACACATTTAATGCTTGCTATACAGGAGACGGATGTGGACCAGAGGCTGCAGTTAATGGCAAGACAAAGACGAATCTCTATGACAGTGACTGCGCACGCACACAATTAAGAAGTGGAACCAATTCTGTTTGGTGTCTGAACTGTGCCACGTCCCGGAGGATTCGCGCCATTCGAATTTGTCATCGAGCTGGCACTGTGGTTCGGGTGGAGAGTGCCACTCTACAGGCTTTCTCTGACAGTGGCGGTGTGGTGTTCCAGTATAATGATATATCATACCCAAACATTTCTATGAACACTATTGTAGTCACCACACAAGCGACAATGGCACACATTAAGATTGAGTTCTCATCGACAGTTTCGCAGGACGACAGTACACTGACGGTGGGTGGGGTGCAGACATTTACAGACACCTATTGTCTGGACGGGCATTCTTGGTCGTTCTGTGCAGTGTGTAGTGGGTGCTGCAAAGGATACAACGTCATCATCGGTGCGTGTCACGGCAACTGTTCACATGGGATCTATGGACACGACTGCTCCGGGTCGTGTCTTAGTGTCTGTCCTTTGTGTGAGGAAAAATCCGGAAAATGCTTACAGTGTAAACGTCCTGGCTACATCTGTAGTGACACTTGTCCCGATGGTAATTTTGGGCTACAGTGCAAACAGACGTGTTCTGATGGCTGTGACATCGTGTGTGACCCGGAGGGTACAGACTGTACGTGCAGGGAAACGTACTGCGGGTCAGGCTGCGCTCTCAGATGTCCGGACAGCTGTTTCAACGACGCCTGTGAACAGTCAGCCGGGAACTGTACATGCAAGGGATCGTTCTATGGGTCAGACTGCACCCTCAAATCTCCGGACAACTGTTTGAACGAAACCTGTGAACAGTTAATCGGGGCCTGCGTCTTGTATGTCGATGATTCCCACGTTAAGAAGAGTACTACAACAAACCCAAGCATATGTATACCTTAATATGTTTCTGTGCTGGACATGGTTAATTTCTTGGTGTTTTTCCGTGAAGCCATGGCTCATATCTTTATGTGTTTCTGTGCTGGCCATGGCTCATATCTTGGTGTGTGTCATGTTAGTCATATCTCATATCTTGGTGTGTCCTTGTTAATCATGTCTCATATCTTTATGTGTGTATATGTTTAGTCATATCTCATATCTTAGTGTGTATCTGTGTTAGTCATATGTCATATCTTTGCGTGTTCATGTTTGGGTTAGATATCTCATATATTTGTGTGCATGTTTATGTTAGTCATATCTCATATCTTTGTGTGTGCATATCTGTGTATGTCACATCTCATATCCTTGTGTGTGCATGTCTATGTTGATCATATCTCATATCTTTGTGTGCATGTCTAGGTTAGGCACGTGTCATATCTTTGTGTGTGCATGTCTATGTCAGTCATATCTCATATCTTTATGTGCATGTTTATGTTAGTCATGTGTCATATAACTTGATGTGTATCAGTGTTAGTCATGCCTTGTATCGCTGTGTGCAAGTCTGTGTTGGTCACATCTCCTATCTTTGTGTGTGCATGTCTGTGTTAATCACCTCTAGTGACTCGGGCAGATGGTGCTCGTAAACCTGGGAGGGCCGACCATCTAAGGGCAGAATCCCCCTACAGAAAAGATCATCTGCTGCCTTGCAGGAAGATTGGGGACAATCAAAGGCTAAGGAATGCAAACCTGAATAAAATGCTGGCTGAAATCGGATGCACTGGGCCACTGGCGCAGAACACAGTGCAACGTTTTAACGGGTGTTCAATCAGAGTGGATCTGGCGGACTCTAATTGTGATATTCTGCTAGTGGGGGCGATCAACACACTTAACCTGACAGCTGACTTCATGTGAGAGACTGGAATCCTACTCTGATTGAGTCCTGATCGCAGAGAGAGAGAGAGAGAGAGAGAGAGAGAGAGAGAGAATATGTTTGTTATGTACAGCGAAGCCTACTCCATGTAGATGTGGCTTTTCGACACTCAGACCCCGTCAGAAAAAAAGTATAATTTTATTCCTTTACAGAACCACAGTCTGAGAGTCTTGTTTCTTGAAGGGCAGCAATATCGACATGTTGCCTATTTAGTTTTTTTTTTTTATCTATGAGGGCTGTTGTTCTAATTTGCCCTTCTGTCGGTGTGTTTGCTTTAGCAAGTCCAGGGCACATGGTCCTTACGTTCCATGTGCCAAGTTTAAACATTGGTGCTTTCTTCCTCATTTCACTTTGCCTACTCTGCCTGGGCACGGAATATGAAGATAGTGCTTTACCCAGTCGCACTATCCCCCTCTCGACTTCGTTTCAAAGGATGAGTTCTTTATTTTGCTTTCTTTCACTATAAAGTAAAAAAAAAAAAATTAAAAAATAAAAGCAAAAATAAAGGACTCAGCCTTTGAAACGAAGTCGAGAGGAGGATAGTGCGACTGGGTAAAGCACTATCTTCATATTCCGTGATGACGCGATGTCATATTCCGCTGAGTCCTTTATTTTTGCCTTATTTTTTTTTTTTTTTTTTTTACATTATAGTGAAAGAAAGCAAAAATAGAGGTCTCAGCCTTAGTAGCAAAAAGACAAAGGTAATGGTAACAACAAAGAAAAAGACATCAACTCATTGCAAAATAAAGACAAGAGGAACAATATTAAAACAGGTAAATGAATTTAAATATTTGGGAACTTTGTTAACCTCAGACTGAAGATGTACAAAAGAGGTGAGATGCAGAATGGCTCAGGAAAAAGCAGCTTTCCAAAAAATGAGGAAGACACTATGAAATCCATTG
Source organism: Megaustenia siamemsis (assembly GCA_032433765.1). NCBI lineage: Eukaryota > Metazoa > Mollusca > Gastropoda > Stylommatophora > Ariophantidae > Megaustenia > Megaustenia siamemsis. The sequence goes on from JAVIAB010000156.1 coordinate 51,946,580, forward strand.
TTGACAATAGAAACAAGAAAAAGAGTTCTTAAATGTTATGTAGAGCCAGTCTTAACATATGGATGCGAATTATGGACAATAGGACAACAGACAAGAAAATCACTGGAGTCTGTAGAAATGTGGTTTTACAGAAGAATATTGAGAGTACCATGGACAGCTAAGAAGAATAATGAAGATGTTCTGAGAGACGTCAAAGCAAAAAGAGAGCTAATTTCCAATATTAGGAAGAAACAATCATCATTTTTTGCCCATGCAATGAGAAGAGAACAACTGGAATATATTGTAACAACTGGAAAAATTGAGGGACGAAGAGATAGAGTGAAGCAAAGAGAAAAAATAACAGACAGCTTAAGAGAATGGCTTGGCAGAAGGTCAAAAACAGAAATGATAAATAGCTGCTGAGATCGAAAGTTGTGGAGAGACATGATCACCTACGCCAGCAGGCCCGGTACTTGATGATGATGATGTATAAATTTTACTGTATTTTGTAATTCTTGCAGTGGCCCATATAGTTTTGTATGTAGTGTTGTATCTATGAGCCAATGGATTTTCCTCAGTCTGCTATATTCAGTGCAGTCTTGGAGTATGTGTTCAGCAGTCTGGGGTGCCTGTCCACATGTACAAGTAGTTGATGTGCCGATCTTGAATTTTGTATACATGTGACTATGGAGTCGATTGTGTCCTGTTCTGAGGCATATAATGATAACTTGTTCCCTTCTATTCATATTTTGAAAGGCATCATGATTTGAGACTTGTGGTCCTCTGATTGATTTGACTATCTATTTCTTCTGATGGAATGATCCGGTACTAAGGGTTTTAACTCTCATATCTTCGAGACAATTTCACTGTCCATTGATTTTAGCGACGTTCTTGCAATACAACATGTGTTTTTAGTACCACTACAGTTTCTTTAAATCTGTCCTACTCTACATATAGTGTTTCCCCCTCATATAAAAGCAATGCCCCTCATGACTAACATTATTCGTCTCCTGGGTTTAACTGGTTAGCAGGTCTTTTCCTCGATATTCTGTGATTAAGTCCCCGATGTGTTTAATATGTACAACACTTGGCGATTCATAATATTATTTATTTAATTATAATATTCATTTTCATATAATAATAAAAAAAAAGTAAAGAGCCCCCGTCACGCCAAGTGGCGTATAGGAAATATGGCGTAAGTGATCATACATTTTACAGACCTTCAGCAAATGATTTTTGGGGTAATGTGGTCGGTATTATGTCTGTGCCGCTTTACTATCCCAGAAAAAAAACCGGTACTCATTTAAGGCTTGGTGAACCCGGAAGCTGTCGGGTGGGATCGAACCCTACCTCTTGTCCTTTGCAGTCAAGTTCAATAACCACTGAGCTATCGCGACTCCCTATTTTCATATAATAGTTGAAATTTTTTTATTCATTATTCAAATTTTATAAATTTATATTATAAGAATAGTTTTTTTTTTTTTTTTATCTCGCTGCACATCTGCACACTTCTGTATTTTTTCTGTCATTCCAATTTGTATCATTATCCTCACCTTATCACATGTGAAGTTTTTTGTTATTTTTTCACACATCAAATCAATTATTATCTTTATTCCTAGTGCCACGTTGTTATCTTCTGTTTATCTTTCAAGACTTCAACTCTTATCTCTATTTCCTTGCGACATTGCTATCATTTAGCATTTTCCGCATCGCTAAAATGCATTTATGACTCTCCTTGTCACAGATCACCCACTTCTGTTGTCAAGTTCAAGGTCTCTCATGTCTTAGCTCTACTTGTATTGCACCCCGATAATACATTCATCATCATCATCCACATGTACCGTACCGGTTGACGTAGGCAATCATGTCCTTCCACAATCTTATATCTATAGAGCGTCGTACCAATTCTGTTGTTGACTGTTTTCCATGCCATGGCACCAAGCTATCCAGTATTTTCTCTTTTGTCGTCCGCGATCTCTCTTTTCGTTTATTTTGCCAGTTGTAACCAAGTATTCCAACTTTCCTCTTCTCATGATGTGCCCGAAAAATGTTGATTGTTTCTTTCTGATGTTTTTAGTAGCTCCCTTTTAGTGTTGGCCTCTTTGAGAATTTCCTCATTGGTCGTTTTGACTGTCCAGGGATCTTTCAACATTCTTCTGAGAATTCCCATCTCTGTGGCCTTTGCGTGATGTTTTCTGATGTTTTTAGTAGCTCCCTTTTAGTGTTGGCCTCTTTGAGAATTTCCTCATTGGTCGTTTTGACTGTCCAGGGATCTTTCAACATTCTTCTGAGAATTCCCATCTCTGTGGCCTCTAATCGTCTTTTCATTTGTTTGTCTACTGTCCATGATTCGCTTCCATAGGTCAGAATTGGTTCTATATAGCACCGATGAACTCTCTTTCTCACTTCTATTGACATAGATTTGTTGCATAAGATATTTTTCATTTTCTGAAATGCTATTTTGGCCTGAGCTATTCTGATGTTTATTTCTGTGGTGCATCTTCCATCTGATGCTATTATTGTGCCCAAGTATTTGATGCGTTACACTTGTTTCAGATTTGTCTTGTTTATTTTTATGCTGCATGGTTGTTTTTTTTTTTTTTTCAAATTGACTTTTACTTCTATTTTCTTACTATTCAGACTGAGACCTTTCTTGTTGCTTTCTTTTACTATTATGTCTATCATTTCTTGTAGTTCATTCTCTGTCTCTGCTCTTAAGACTGTGTCATCTGCATATCGCAAATTATTTATATTGTAACCAATGACTTCAATTCCTTTTTTGTCTACTATTGATCTCATAATATTATTTTAATGATAATACATTACACCTACAAATAAACATAGTTATATATCTAAATGTCTGCTCATGAAAAAAAAACAAATATAATACAAACACTATAGATTATAAATGTGTTTTTTTATATTTTAAATAGACAATTTCAGGAGCAGTGTGTCGGTGGAAGTTAACCAACAACGGCACAGGGAATCTTGAAATAAGGGGTTCCTAAAGAGTGTGTCACGGTTTCTAGGGGCGCAGTCAAACTTTGGAAGAGCGCTACATCGAGGATAATGTCTTCTCTTTTCTCTTTCCTCATTTGCATTTCAGTGTCCTGGGGAGATATTGTTTGCGGTAATTTGAGTTTCTGTTGTCTCTGCTGCTCCTGCTGTTTCCTAGTGTTTCTAATATTCCATCAGTTCATCTATTTCGAAGTCGACCTTTGAGTCTGGTGTTCTCGTAACTTTTATTAAAAACTCGTTGTATGGTTGTTTAGGTCTTTTTTACTTATCACGTGGCCAGACCATTTATCTGTTGTTTCTTCATGTTTTGTATAGTGGACATTATTTCTAGCTTTTTTTTTTTAATCTCTCCTTTCTTCATTTCTGATCTTAACTCTCATGCTGTTTTCTGTCATTCATCTAATACATTCCATCTCGGTAGTGGTTGTTTTTCTTATTGTTCTTGACACCAGGGTCCAAGTCTGGAATTGTGCTTACACAGTTGTTAGAAATTAAATTATAGCATTCGCAAACGTTTCATATTGTTTACTATATCAACGAGTTTTTGCAGGGTAATGTTAACTGTGTTGTCATTTATCATCTTTTATAGCCCGTAAGTCAATCAGAATTTACAAAAAATTATAGAGCCTGCGATCGTAACTGCCCAGGACGGTGCCGCATGCAAGTAATCTGGAGCAAAATAGGCATAGCGCATATCGGAATATATATATAATAGAAATATCGGAAAAAAAACAATCAACATTTTTCTGACGCATCATGAGAAGAGGAAAGTTGGAATACTTGGTTACAACTGGCAAAATACAGGGAAAGAGAGATCGCGGACGACAAAGAGAGAAAATATTGGATAGCTTGGTGCTATGGCATGTAACACAGACAACAGCAGAACTGATACGATGCACGGTAGATAGAAGATAGTGGAAGGACACGATCGTCTACGTCAATCGGTATGGTACATGATGATGATGACGTATCAACATTTGGAGAAGCACTGCCCTAAGTTGAAGGAATACACCTGGAGACAGTTCAGAGCTACAGCTACCTGGGACATATTATAACCAGGGATGGAAAATGTACAACTGAAATAAACAAAAGAATCATCATCATCATCATAAGTACCGTGCCTGCTGGCGTAGGTGATCATGTCTCTCCACAACTTTTGATCACGACGGTTATTTATCATCTCTGTTGTTGACAAAAGAATAGGTATGGCAAAAAGTAATTTTAATGCCATGACAAATATACTAACATCAAAACAAATAACACCGGGGCTAAAACTAAGAATAGCAAAATGTTACATCTTTTCAATATTCCTGTATGGTGGAGAAACATGGAAATTTGACCAGAAAACAGAAAAGAAAATTGAAGCCTTTGAAATGTGGATTTATAGAAGAATAGATAGAATTGGATGGAAAGAAAGGAAAACAAACGATGAAGTTTTAAAAATACTAAAAATTAGAACAAGACAAATGAAATTTTGGGGCATGTTAAAAGACACAACAGCCTAATAAAAGTAATATTGGAAGGGAAAATACAAGGTAAAAGGGGCAGAGGCAGACCAAGACTAACATGGGCAAGTAACATCAAAAGATGGACAAGTCAACCTATGACAATCTGCACCATCAAAGCAAGAGACAGAGTGGAATGGCGTTCCATGGTAGCCAACCTTCGATGCGGAGACAGCACTCATTGATGACTGCCCTGAACCAATCGGACTGTCTCATTCTTGTCTGCGCCCTCTATTTAGGCTACCCGGATTAAAATAAGATTATTGCTGCTATTTATTTCTACATTTTTGTCGAAAATATATCTCCTCTACTTCCATTAACAAAAGGGATCGTTATGTATATACACAAATATGTATCTCTCGTAATGGTGGTAGCAATGTTTTATTGACGCACCGACTTCCAACCTGGCAATACAATCGCTTTGCTATCAATGTGATGAAACATTACGTGTGCCAGAACTATCTTTATTCTCGTATTTTACGTAACAGGATATTATTAATCTAGCTTTGGTAACGCCCTTGTGTGTGTACGTGATTGTGTTGGCCTATCACGGCAAGTCCATTATCTAGAAGCAATTGTTCAGAAACATTACAATCACTCACAGATGATGAGAACAAACAATAAATGTATGCACGCACATACATACATAAATACAACTTTATGTACGTACATACAAACACACAAACATACATACATATATACATACATACATACATACATATAACTTTACATATATATTATACGAGATATATTTGAGTAGGAGAGAGACGAAAGGGAGATATAACTGGGTATTAGAGAAACAAGGGTGAGATAGAGAAGAGTAGTAGGGAGACGAAAGGAAGAAAAAAAACTGGGTAGTAGAGAGACGAGAGGAAGATATAACTGTGTAGTAGAGAGACGAGAGGAAGATATAACTGTGTAGTAGAGAGACGAGAGGAAGATATAACTGTGTAGTAGAGAGACGAGAGGAAGATATAACTGTGTAGTAGAGAGACGAGAGGAAGATATAACTGTGTAGTAGAGAGACGAGAGGAAGATATAACTGTGTAGTAGAGAGACGAGAGGAAGATATCACTGGGTAGAAGAGAGACGAGTGGAAAATATAACTGGATAGTAGAGAGACATGGCGAAGATTTAACTGGGTAGTAAGGAGACGAGTGGAGGGTAGAACTGGGTAGTAGAGAAACGAGATAGAACATTGTAGTAGAGTGATAGTTGGGGCATGGAACATTTTGGTAGAGTAATAGTTAGGAGATAGAACGTTACAGTGGAATGATAATTGGAATATAGAACATTGTAGTGATGTGGTAGTTGGGAGGTAGAACGATGTAGTGGAGTGATAGTGGAGTGATAGTTGGGCGATAGAACATTGTAGTGGAGTGATAGTTGGGAGATAGAACGTTGTAGTGGAGTGATAGTTGGGAGATAGAACATTGTAGTGGTGTGGTAGTTGGGAGATAGAACATTGTAGTGGAGTGATTGTTGGGAGATAGAACGTTGTGGTGGAGTGATAGTTGGGAGATAGAACGTTGTAGTGGAGTGATAGTTGGGAGATAGAACGTTGTGGTGGAGTGATAGTTGGGAGATAGAACGTTGTAGTGGAGTGATTGTTGGGAGATAGAACGTTGTGGTGGAGTGATAGTTGGGAAATAGAACGTTGTAGTGGAGTGATTGTTGGGAGATAGAACGTTGTGGTGGAGTGATAGTTGGGAGATAGAACGTTGTAGTGGAGTGATAGTTGGGAGATAGAACGTTGTGGTGGAGTGATTGTTGGGAGATAGAACGTTGTAGTGGAGTGATAGTTGGGAGATAGAACGTTGTGGTGGAGTGATAGTTGGGAGATAGAACGTTGTAGTGGAGTGATTGTTGGGAGATAGAACGTTGTGGTGGAGTGATAGTTGGGAGATAGAACGTTGTAGTGGAGTGATAGTTGGGAGATAGAACATTGTAGTGGTGTGGTAGTTGGGAGATAGAACATTGTAGTGGAGTGATTGTTGGGAGATGGAACGTTGTGGTGGAGTGATAGTTGGGAGATTCAACGTTGTGGTGGAGTGATAGTTGGGAGATTGAACGTTGTGGTGGAGTGATAGTTGGAAAATTGAACATTGGGGTGGAGTGATAGTTGAGCGATAGAACATTGTAGTGGAGTGATAGTTGGGAGATATAACGTTGTAGTGGAGTGATAGTTGGGAGTTAGAACGTTGTGGTGGAGTGATAGTTGGGCGATAGAACATTGAAGTGGAGTGATAATTGGGAGATAGAACATTGTAGTGGAGTGATAGTTGGGAGATAGAACATTGTAGTGGAGTGATAGTTGGGAGTTAGAACGTTGTGGTGGAGTGATAGTTGGGCGATAGAACATTGTAGTGGAGTGATAGTTGGGAGTTAGAACATTGTAGTGGAGTGATAGTTGGCAGATAGAACATTGTAGTGGAGTGATAGTTGGGAGTTAGAACATTGTAGTGGAGTGATAGTTGGGAGATAGAACATTGTAGTGGAGTGATAGTTGGGAGTTAGAACGTTGTGGTGGAGTGATAGTTGGGCGATAGAACATTGAAGTGGAGTGATAGTTGGTAGATAGAACGTTGTGGTGGAGTGATAGTTGGGAGATAGAACGTTGTAGTGGAGTGATTGTTGGGAGATAGAACGTTGTGGTGGAGTGATAGTTGGGAGATAGAACGTTGTAGTGGAGTGATAGTTGGGAGATAGAACGTTGTGGTGGAGTGATTGTTGGGAGATAGAACGTTGTAGTGGAGTGATAGTTGGGAGATAGAACGTTGTGGTGGAGTGATAGTTCGGAGGTAGAACATTCTAGTGGAGTGATAGTTGGGAGATAGAACGCTGTAATGGAGTGCTAGTTGGGAGATTGAACTTTCTGGTGGAGTGATAGTTGGGAGATTGAACATTGTGGTGGAGTGATAGTTGGGCGATAGAACATTGTAGTGGAGTGATAGTTGGTAGATAGAACGTTGTGGTGGAGTGATAGTTGGGTTTTGTGGTGGAGTGATAGTTGGGAGATTAAACATTGTGTTGGAGTGATAGTTGGGCGATAGAACATTGTAGTGGAGTGATAGTTGGGAGATAGAACGTTGTGGTGGAGTGATAGTTGGGAGCTTGAACGTTGTGGTGGAGTGATAGTTGCGAAATTGAACGTTGTGGTGGAGTGACAGTCGGGAGATAGAACATTGTAGTGGAGTGATAGTTTTGGAGACAGAACGCTTTAGTTGAGTGATAGTTGGGCTATAGAAAACTGGGACGGCGATCATTGAGAAACCAACGAAATAAATGAAAAGTTAGCTGGAATCACAAATCAAAAGCGCTATGTCTACTGTCGTAATTTCTTATCATTTTATAATATCCCAAACATTATTAATTTTTACTTACAAGAGTTTCTTCCTGTTTAGATTTTGGCGTTCACCTCTCCTTCTAAATTACCCCACTCCTCCTTATCCACTTAAACTATTTTTTTTAAAAATATGTTAATAAAATCGTTCATCTCTCATTCTAAATTACCCCACTCCTTCTCCACTGATACCATTAAAAAAATATGTTTAAATTTTACTGTTTCTTTCTTTACACCTATCTCTCTCTCACTCTTTTTATCGCGCTTTCCCTCATTATTTACTTTCTCCAGTCCTATCACGTACTCCCCACTACAATGACTACTCTTTAACCTTCTATACGCTCATTTAGGCACGTGTTTTTCTCGCACTTCCTACCTGTTCCCTCAAGGTTTACGTGACAGCTTGTCTTGAAGAGAAATAATTAAACGTCGGCTGCTTGAGCGTCCTTGGTGTTCTCACAAAGGTAACGTAAATCCTGGGGCACCTGACTACTTGTAACAGCTTGGATGAGACGTCATGTTTCGTATTATTGGACAACGGGTAATGTGTGCCTCGTGCAGTCTCAAGGTGCTTTAGTTCGTTTGATGAAATAAGAGTGGGTCGGCTTTGAGGTTAGAAATTTGTGAGGATATTGACTACGTGGATTATCAGGTACATGGGGTGCGGAGGTTACGGAGATATTAACATTGGTTATTTGAATGTGTGGTTATCGAGTTCTGTTTGATGTTGGGCGGGGAGATTAATATGTTCATTATATATGCGTAATCACCTTCAACTTCATCATCATCATCATCATCATCATCATCATCATCATCATCATCATCATCATCATCATCATCATCATCATCATCATCATCATCATCATCATCATCATCATCATCATCATCATCATCATCATCATCATCATCACCATCATCATCAACCTTCATCATCATCATCATCAACCTTCATCATCATCATCAACCATAATCATCATCACCTTCATCATCATCACCAACCATAATCATCATCACCTTCATCATCATCACCATCATCATTACCTTCACCATCATCATTATCATCATCATCAACCATCATCATCATCACCACCAGTATTACCTTCACCATAATCACCATTATCATCATCATCAACCATTATCACAATCACAATTATCATCATCACCATCATCATTAACTTCACCATCATCATCACCATCACCCTCATCATTACCTTCATCATTATCATCATCATCATCATCACCATCATTATTACCTTCACCATCACCATTATCATCATCAACCATTATCATCATCATCACCATCATCATTACCTTCACCATCATCATCATCATCATCACCATCATCATTACCTTCACCATGATCACCATTATCATCATCATCAACCATCATCATTACCTTCACTGTCATCACAATCATCATTACCTTCACCATCATCACCATCATCATCACCATCACCATCATCATCATCATCATCATCATCATCATCATCATCATCATCATCATCATCATCACCATATACATTAACTTCACCATCATCACCATTATCATCATCATCATCAACCATTATCATTACCTTCACCATCATCACCATCATCATTACCTTCACCATCATCACCATCATCAGCATCATCACCATCATCATCATCACCATCATCACTACCTTCACCATCATCACCATCATTATTACTTTCACCATCATCACCATCAGCATAACCTTTACCATCATCACCATTATCATCATCATCAACCATCATCATTACCTTCACTAGCATCATCGTCATCATCACCATCATTATTACCTTCACCATCACCATTATCATCATCATCAACCATCATCATCACCATTATCATCATCATCATCATCACCATAATCATAACCTTCACCATCATCATCATCATCACCATTATCATTACCTTCGCCATCATCATCATCATCACCATCATCTTTACCTTCACCATCATCATCATCACCATCATCATTACCTTTACCGTCACCATTATCATCATCAACCATCATCATCATCATCATCACCATCATTATTACCTTCACCATCATCAAAATCACCATCATCATTACCTTCACCATCATCATCATCATTATCACCATCATCATTACCTTCACCATCATCACCATTATCATCATCATCAACCATCATCAGTACCTTCACTATCATCACCATCATCATTACTTTCACCATCATCATCATCACCATCTACATTACCTTCACCATCATCACCTTCATTATCATCACCATCATCATCATTATCACCATCATCATCATCAGCTGTAGCAGCAACATCACCACCATCCCCATCATCATCACCATCACCATTATTTTCAATATCATCACCATCATCATTACCTTCACTATCATCACCATCATAATCATAATTATTATCACCATCACCATCATCATCATCATCATCACCATCATCATCATCATCAACATCAGCATCATCATCATCATCAGCATCATCATCATCACCTTCATCACCATCATCGGAATCATAATCATCAACCACCATCATCACCGTCATTATCACCATCATCACCATCATTACCTTCACCATCATTACCTTCACCATCATCACCATCATCATTACCTTCACCATCATCACCATCACTATCATCATCTTCGCCATCATTATCATCATCATCACCATCATTACCTTCACCATCATCACCATCATCATCACCATCATCACCATCATTACCATCACCATCATTACCTTCATTATCATCACCATCATCATCACCATCATCAACAATATCATCATCATTAACTTTACTTCTCAGAAAAATCTCCGGTACCCATTTATAGAGGCTGGGTGAACCTCGGAGAATTGTCGGTCAGAAAAAAAATCCGCCACTTTTGGGGATTGAACCCGAACCCTTCTGGCCGGGAAGCGAGCACACAAACCACTCAGCCACACAGAACCATTACACTAACCACTCAGCCACACAGCTCCCCATATAGAAGAGCCCGTTTTGAAATTCTATTGTTGTTTTTTCTTAACACATGTCGTCATTGTCCATCCCCATACTGTAACATGATCGTTTGTTGCATGGCCATTTCTCTTATCTCTATATTAGCCCTGAATGAATTCCATTGTGCACAGTGTATTCTTCTTATGTATTTTTTACAAAAGCATTTCGATTTTTCACAACGTCTTTTTTTCCAACTTTCACGTGAGTAGGTAAGTGTTGATAATAAATTTGAGTTGAATATTCTAATGTAGAATTAGAAGGAGAAAATACAAGACACAGAAACCGACTTCTCATACAATGAACACTTTACAAACAACGAGAAAATTCCCAAAGTGATTACCGTTAATTAACATAGGTCGTAGAAGAACGTGGTACTTGTATACAGAGGAAAAGAAATTATGTTGGTACGGTCATGTCACGGGAGCCGCGATAGCCCAGTGGTTAGTGAACTGGACTACAAAGGACAAGGGGTAGGGTTCGATCCCAACCGACGGCTTCCGGGTTCATCCAGCCTTTAATGGGTACCGGATTTTTTTCTGGGAAAGTGAAGCGGCACTGGCGTAATACCGACCACATTACCCTAAAAATCATGTGCCGAAAGTCTGTAAAATTTATGGTCACTAACACCATATTCCCTATACGCCACTTGGCGTGACGGGGTACTTTACTTTTTTTTTTTTTACGGACATGTCACACGATGTAACGGTCTAGCCAAAATCATTTTACGGTGTTCAGAAAAACACGGTAGACAAATATGTAGATGAGTCGCTTATATCAAAGACTGGGAAGAGAAAATATCAAAACCTACACAAACATTATCACACACAAGAAAGAAGAAGAGAGAGAAAAAAAAGACTGAACGGCTAATCGTGATGGCGCCAACAAGGCTTTCCTGATAATTAAAAAGGCATCAGATAGGACAAGTCTATTGTTTTTGTGATGGTCTGATCTCCCATTTTAATTGTTGAAAAAATATCCTTTGGATTATTGTCTGGTGCCTGCAAATAACACACTCACACTACGCCTATATTTGTTCTATTTAACACTTTAAGCTCTTCTGCCTTCTAAAACCAGACACTTATTTCTTCTGATTTTTTGTGCGCACTCTCTTCGAGATGTATTTACAGAAGTAAAATAGAAACAATTGGAACTCGTATCTCTGATAATTGTGTTTGAGTACTCACATACACTTCCTGTGGGGTCTCAATTACAGAAGTTATCTACCGTTTTAACTGTTTGTATATACTTTAGTAGCAGAGTACCCTCCCTTGTTTACATCAAAAACAGGTGCCGTCTGTCGGCGAACAAGTTTTGACATATTTGAAATAGTGTGAGTTAAAGTAACTCATTTTTACTTCCCTTGTATTAGTTCTTACATATTCATTCACATTTCTTATCTCTACCAACCTATCAAGAATGTGGATAGACTTACATTTCGGATGTAGCTTGTGTGGGGCAACTATTGAGCGTATTCACACGACATTAAAATGATTTGTCTAGCCAAATCGTGTACACTAATTTTTCTTAATCTTGATTCTTCCAACGATGATGTAGAAGCTCAAGTTTTGCAGGACCTGAAAAAAGAACAATGTCCAACTTTTCCAACAGAACCCAGGCAATGAAGAAAGTTATTGCAGCCAGCCCGTACTCCACCGTGCATTCTGATTCTTAGAACTATTGGCTCGTGTCGACAACATGGTACTGCATCAGTGTCAATATGAACTTGATAATGAACGCATTTGGATAGTTTACATAAATAATAGATTTGTACTGTGAACTTTAAGAACAAGAGGTCGGCATCCGAGTTTACCCAGTCTTAAATTGGTACCAGATTTTTTTCTGGGAAAGTAAAGCGGCATAGGCGTTATACCGACTCATCATCATCGAGTGCCACCTCCGCAACGAAGGTTGGCTACCATGGAGCGCCAATCTGCTCTGTCTCTTGCTTCGATGGTGCAGGTTGTCATAGGCTGGTTTGTCAATCTTGTGATGCTACCCGTCCATGTTAGTCTTGGTCTGCTTCTGCCTCTTTTACCTTGTATTTTCCCCTCCAGGATTACTTTTAGTAGGCTGCTGTGTCTTTTAACATGGCCCAAAAATCGCATTTGTCTTGTTCTAATTGTGTTTAGTAGTTCTCTTTTCATTTTTAGTTGATTTAAGACTTCATCGTTTGTTTTCGTTTCCTTCCATCCAATTCCACATATTCTTCTATATATCCACATTTCAAAGGCTTCAATTCTCTGTTCTGTTTTCTTGTCTAATGTCCATGTTTCTACACCATATAGGAATGTTTAGAAGACATAACATTTTGCTATTCTTAGTTTTAGCTCTGGTGTTATATGTTTTGATGTTAGTATGTTCTTTATGATATTACAATTACTAGTTATACCGACTATTTTGCCCCAAAAATCATGTGCCGAAGGTCTATAAAAATTATGGTCACTAACACCATATTTCCTAAACGCCACTTGGCGTAACGGGTCTCCACTTTTTTTTTTACTTTACTGTGAACGTTGTTCGTAGAACAGATTCTGTTATTGACCTAAAGATTATCAATATATTATTTGTATTTGTTTCTTAATTACAGAGTTAAGACACTGTGGTTGGTTGTATTACTAGTGTCTCTTCTCCTCATTGTTAAGACACTGTGTCGGGTTGTATTACTAGTGTCTCTTCTCCTCATTGTTAAGACACTGTGGCGGGTTGTATTACTAGTGTCTCTTCTCCTCATTGTTAAGACACTGAGTCGGGTTGTATTACTAGTGTCTCTTCTCATCATTGTTAAGACACTGTGGCGGGTTGTATTACTAGTGTCTCTTCTCCTCATTATTTTGATTTTGGATACTATCCATGATACCTTCATGATTACTTGCAAATATGGGTAAAGGTATCCCATAGTGTAGGTGTCATTGAAATTTCAGTTTGGGATCTCCGCTTCTCTTGGGAACTTTATTTAGTGTGCTATTGTTGTTGTTAAGATTATCATCAATGCACACCGAACAAACCCATAGGTACTCCGATATCCCTCTTGAGAATCTCGAGAAAATAGGAGAACCCTTGCCCACGTGTACGAACTCCGTGGCACGGCCTGGGATCAAGAATAGGTTTCAGCTAACAAATTTGTCCTGCAGCGACCATTTTTATAGCTTACTATTTTCGATTTTAATTGCCTAGGGTTCTTTAACGTGCGCAAGCGCACACATGACCTTCTGTTTATTGCTGTTATCCGAGAGGGCTGGACATCGGATCTCACTGCCCAAGAGATCAGAGAGGGTAGCGTCATAAAAAAATCACGGATTGATTTGTCCTATTTTTGAAAAAAAAAATTCACCACCGCTTTAGGTAGGTTTTGAACCCCGGTCCTGCCAACACTGAGGCCGATGTCGTACTTCCAGACTACCCAGCCCCAAATTATTGTGTGTGTGGAGGGAAGGCGGTGCTCTCATTCAAGAGCATCACTTGCTAGCTGAATTAGTAGAAGTGGTTACTGAAATGGACTGCTAGAGACTCCAGATCAGACTTCATGCTGATCGACGAGCCCTCGGTTCACCGAATTGTAAACGGGTATCTAGGGGAAACAAGTGCAACCTGGCATGATATCGACCATATTACCCGTTAAAAAAAGGTACTTTTGGTTACATAAAAGGGCACCAATACCTTAGTCCTCAAGCGCCTTAAAGTAGGGAACGAACCCTTCCCCAATTACACACAATCCAGACTCCCCAGGAGACTCTTTAACCTACAAACCTACCTGTTTGTCTGCTTACTTGTTGTTCGACTAATTGAATCCTTGAGGATGACGTTGTCATTGGTATTTTTTTTTAATACTCGTCTTGAGATGAGGAATCTCAGCAACGTGCACAGTAATGTATCGAATGTTTACTTGCTCAGGATGATGATGTCGTTATTGATTGTGCATAGCGTTCTTTATTCGTTTCTTTTTTTTTCTAATAAATTGCCTTAGCTATCTCTGTTCCGTGTGAGAAGTTACATTTATTACTGTAAGATTTCAAACTTGAAGAGATCGTATTGCTTCGAGGCACCACTGTATGTGATCTCTGTTGTTTTCAAAAGGAACTCTCTCGTGCAGACTGTTCGATAGTCTCCTTTACTCCCATATACTTTTTAAAAAAAATAAAAGTCTGTTGACGCTCTTTAAATTAACCTTTTAATGATACAAATGAATCAAATAATACACAAACGTATACCTTTGCTTGGAAGCGAATTAAGGACAGTAGACAAACAAATGACAAGACGATTAGAGGCCACAGAGATGGGATTTCTCAGAAGAATGTTGAAAGTTCCCTGGACAGTTAAAAAGACGAATGAAGAAATTATCAAAGAGGCCAACACAAAAAGAGAGCTCCTAAAAAACATCAGAAAGTAAAAATCAACATTTGTCGGGCACATAAGTGAAGAGGAAAGTTGGAATATTTGGCTACAAGTGGCAACATAAAAGAAAAGAGAGACCGCGGACGACAAAGAGAGAAAATACTGGATAGCTTGGTGTCATGGCATGGCAAACAGTCAACAAGAGAACTGCTACAATGCACTTTAGATAGAAAATTGTGGAAGGACATGATCGCCTACACCAACCGGTATGGCACATGATGATCATGATAATACTTTACTTAATTCCCTGATTGTTGGTACTTCTCTGACGACCCAAGTTGTTTGAGCAAGAAATACTTGTCATCCACAAATATTTGTGGAAGTTCAAGCACGAAAGATGTCATTACATTTTGCAAACAAAATTCATCTCATGGACCCCGGAAATAGACGGTTTCTCTACTTGGTCACTGACAATTGAGAAAACATCGTCTCCACATTTTCATTATGACTTTCAACTGTAAATTAAAATTGGCATATGTTAAGAAGCACAAAGTTCAGCTCAGAATTAGGATGTTCCTACTTGAACTTCTTGTCTGGAGGATATTTATATTCTTTTTTCAGTTAGATTAACCCTATAGAAGCCCGTGCGCTTCCGGGACCCGAAAGGGGAGCAAAGAGCTGGCGCTGTACCCTATAAGGCATGTTCGTGATAATCGAGAAAGGAGGGTTGGGCATGGGAATGGATATCCCATACTGTAAAATAATAAGTTGAAAAAAACTTCACAAACATGAATAAAAGACAAAGAGGAAGACCAAATAATTGTTGAAAGATAGAAGCAGAGATGAAAATGGTGGGGAAGACATGGAATGATCTTAAAAGAATGGCAAGAAACAGAACGACTTGGAAAGTGTTTGTTGTAGACCTATGCTCCGCAGGGAGCTGAAAGGTAGAAGAAGAAGAACCACATATATCTCTGAGGGTCCAGAATTGATTAAAAAAAAAACAGTGTTGATTTCTATTTTAATTTTCTTACATTGAAGATGGTGTAAAGAAGTTGAACAAGATTAATGGTTTTAAGATTGTCCATTTTCACCCACTGAAAGCAGTTTAGTTCTTCTAGAGCTGACAATTATTTCTCCAATTCAATGTGATTGTTGTAAAA
The DNA here is from genome assembly GCA_032433765.1 of Megaustenia siamemsis. NCBI lineage: Eukaryota > Metazoa > Mollusca > Gastropoda > Stylommatophora > Ariophantidae > Megaustenia > Megaustenia siamemsis. The sequence continues at coordinate 51,962,910 of JAVIAB010000156.1, forward strand.
CTAGTCAATTAGTCAATGTGAATGTTGTAAAACTAGTCAATTAGTCAATGTGAATGTTGTAAAACTAGTCAATCAGTCAATGTGATTGTTGTAAAACTAGTCAATTAGTCAATGTGAATGTTGTAAAACTAGTCAATTAGTCAATGTGAATGTTGTAAAACTAGTCAATTAGTCAATGTGAATGTTGTAAAACTAGTCAATTAGTCAATGTGAATGTTGTAAAACTAGTCAATTAGTCAATGTGAATGTTGTAAAACTAGTCAATTAGTCAATGTGAATGTTGTAAAACTAGTCAATTAGTCAATGTGAATGTTGTAAAACTAGTCAATTAGTCAATGTGAATGTTGTAAAACTAGTCAATTAGTCAATGTGAATGTTGTAAAACTAGTCAATTATTCAATGTGAATGTTGTAAAACTAGTCAATCTGTCACTGTGAATGTTGTAAAACTAGTCAATCAGTCTCTGTGAATGTTGTAAAACTAGTCAATCAGTCACTGTGAATGTTGTAAAACTATTCAATCAGTCAATGTGAATGTTGTAAAACTAGTCAATCAGTCACTGTGAATGTTGTAAAATTAGTCAATCTGTCAATGTCAATGTTGTAAAACTAGTCAATCTGTCAATGTGATTGTTGTAAAACTAGTCAATCTGTCAATGTCAATGTTGTAAAATTAGTCAATCAGTCACTGTGAATGTTGTAAAACTAGTCAATCAGTCAATGTCAATGTTGTAAAATTAGTCAATCTGTCAATGTCAATGTTGTAAAACTAGTCAATCTGTCAATGTGATTGTTGTAAAACTAGTCAATCTGTCAATGTGAATGTTGTAAAACTTGTCAATCTGTCAATGTGATTGTTGTAAAACTAGTCAATCTGTCAATGTGATTGTTGTAAAACTAGTCAATCTGTCAATGTGAATAATGTAAAACTAGTTAATCAGTCAATGTAATTGTTGTAAAACTAGTCAATCACTCAATGTGATTGTAAAACTAGCCAATCAGTCAATGTAATTGTTGTTAAACTATTCAATCTATCAATGTGATTGTTGTAAAACTAGTCACTCTGTCAATGTAATTGTTGTTAAACTAGCCAATCAGTCAATGTGATTGTTGTAGAACTAGTCAAAAAGTCAATGTGATTGTTGTAAAACTAGTAAAAAAGTCAATGTGATTGTTGTAGAACAAGTCAAAAAGTCAATGTGATTGTTGTAGAACTAGCCAATCTGTCAATGTGATTGTTGTAAAACTAGTCAAAAAGTCAATGTGATTGTTGTAGAACTAGTCAAAAAGTCAATGTGACTGTTGTAGAACTAGTCAAAAAGTCAATGTGATTGTTGTAGAACTAGTCAAAAAGTCAATGTGATTGTTGTAGAACTAGTCACAAAGTCAATGTGATTGTTGTAGAACTAGTCAAAAAGTCAATGTGATTGTTGTAGAATTAGTCACAAAGTCAATGTGATTGTTGGAAAACTAGTCAAAATGTCAATGTGATTGTTGTAAAACTAGTCAAAAAGTCAATGTGATTGTTGTAGAACTATTCGCAAAGACACTAGTCAATCTGTTAATGTGAATGTTGTAAAATTAGTCAATCAGTCAATGTGATTGTTGTAAAACTAGTCAATCTGTCAATGTGATTGTTGTAAAACTATTCAATCAGTCAATGTGATTGTTGTAAAACTAGTCAATCTGTCAATGTGAATGTTGTAAAACTTGTCAATCTGTCAATGTGATTGTTGTAAAACTAGTCAATCTGTCAATGTGATTGTTGTAAAATTAGTCAATCTGTCAATGTGAATGTTGTAAAACTAGTTAATCTGTCAATGTGATTGTTGTAAAACTAGTCAATCTGTCAATGTGAATGTTGTAAAACTATTGAATCTGTCAATGTGAATGTTGTAAAACTAGTCAATCTGTCAATGTGATTGTTGTAGAACTAGTCAATCTGTCAATGTGATTGTTGTAAAACTAGTCAAAAACTCAATGTGATTGTTGTAGAACTAGTCAAAAAGTCAATGTGATTGTTGTAAAACTAGTCAAAAAGTTAATGTGATTGTTGTAGAACTAGTAAAAAAGTCAATGTGATTGTTGTAGAACTAGTCAAAAAGTCAATGTGATTGTTGTAGAACTAGTCAAAAAGTCAATGTGATTGTTGTAGAACTAGTCAGAAAGTCAATGTGATTGTTGTAGAACTAGTCAAAAAGTCAATGTGATTGTTGTAGAACTAGTCACAAAGTCAATGTGATTGTTGTAAAACTAGTTTAAAAGTCAATGTGATTGTTGTAGAACTAGTCAAAAAGTCAATGTGATTGTTGTAAAACTAGTCAAAAAGTCAATGTGATTGTTGTAAAACTAGTCAAAAGGTCAATGTGATTTTTGTAGAACCAGTCAATCATCCAATGTAATTGTTGTCAAACTATTCAGTCAGTCAATGTGATTGTTGTAAAACTAGTCAATCAGTCAATGTGATGATTGTAAAACTAGTCAATCTGTCAATGTGAATGTTGTAAAACTATTGAATCTGTCAATGTGAATGTTGTAAAACTAGTCAATCTGTCAATGTGATTGTTGTAGAACTAGTCAATCTGTCAATGTGATTGTTGTAAAACTAGTCAAAAACTCAATGTGATTGTTGTAGAACTAGTCAAAAAGTCAATGTGATTGTTGTAAAACTAGTCAAAAAGTTAATGTGATTGTTGTAGAACTAGTAAAAAAGTCAATGTGATTGTTGTAGAACTAGTCAAAAAGTCAATGTGATTGTTGTAGAACTAGTCAAAAAGTCAATGTGATTGTTGTAGAACTAGTCAGAAAGTCAATGTGATTGTTGTAGAACTAGTCAAAAAGTCAATGTGATTGTTGTAGAACTAGTCACAAAGTCAATGTGATTGTTGTAAAACTAGTTTAAAAGTCAATGTGATTGTTGTAGAACTAGTCAAAAAGTCAATGTGATTGTTGTAAAACTAGTCAAAAAGTCAATGTGATTGTTGTAAAACTAGTCAAAAGGTCAATGTGATTTTTGTAGAACCAGTCAATCATCCAATGTAATTGTTGTCAAACTATTCAGTCAGTCAATGTGATTGTTGTAAAACTAGTCAATCAGTCAATGTGATGATTGTAAAACTAGTCAATCTGTCAATGTGAATGTTGTAAAACTAGTCAATCACTCATTGTAATTGTTGTAAAACTAGCCAATCAGTCAATGTGATTGTTGTAAAACTAGCTAATCTGTCAATGTGATTGTTGTAAAACTAGTCAATCTGTCAATGTCAATGTTGTAAAACTAGTCAATTATTCAATGTGAATGTTGTAAAACTAGTCAAAAAGTCAATGTGAATGTTGTAAAACTAGTCAATCAGTCACTGTGAATGTTGTAAAACTAGTCAAAAAGTCAATGTGAATGTTGTAAAACTAGTCAATCAGTCACTGTGAATGTTGTAAAATTAGTCAATCTGTCAATGTCAATGTTGTAAAACTAGTCAATCTGTCAATGTGATTGTTGTAAAACTAGTCAATCTGTCAATGTCAATGTTGTAAAATTAGTCAATCAGTCACTGTGAATGTTGTAAAACTAGTCAATCAGTCAATGTCAATGTTGTAAAATTAGTCAATCTGTCAATGTCAATGTTGTAAAACTAGTCAATCTGTCAATGTGATTGTTGTAAAACTAGTCAATCTGTCAATGTGATTGTTGTAAAACTAGTCAATCTGTCAATGTGATTGTTGTAAAACTAGTCAATCTGTCAATGTGAATGTTGTAAAACTTGTCAATCTGTCAATGTGATTGTTGTAAAACTAGTCAATCTGTCAATGTGATTGTTGTAAAACTAGTCAATCTGTCAATGTGAATAATGTAAAACTAGTTAATCAGTCAATGTAATTGTTGTAAAACTAGTCAATCACTCAATGTGATTGTAAAACTAGCCAATCAGTCAATGTAATTGTTGTTAAACTATTCAATCTATCAATGTGATTGTTGTAAAACTAGTCACTCTGTCAATGTAATTGTTGTTAAACTAGCCAATCAGTCAATGTGATTGTTGTAGAACTAGTCAAAAAGTCAATGTGATTGTTGTAAAACTAGTAAAAAAGTCAATGTGATTGTTGTAGAACAAGTCAAAAAGTCAATGTGATTGTTGTAGAACTAGCCAATCTGTCAATGTGATTGTTGTAAAACTAGTCAAAAAGTCAATGTGATTGTTGTAGAACTAGTCAAAAAGTCAATGTTACTGTTGTAGAACTAGTCAAAAAGTCAATGTGATTGTTGTAGAACTAGTCAAAAAGTCAATGTGATTGTTGTAGAACTAGTCACAAAGTCAATGTGATTGTTGTAGAACTAGTCAAAAAGTCAATGTGATTGTTGTAGAACTAGTCACAAAGTCAATGTGATTGTTGTAAAACTAGTCAAAATGTCAATGTGATTGTTGTAAAACTAGTCAAAAAGTCAATGTGATTGTTGTAGAACTATTCGCAAAGACACTAGTCAATCTGTTAATGTGAATGTTGTAAAATTAGTCAATCAGTCAATGTGATTGTTGTAAAACTAGTCAATCTGTCAATGTGATTGTTGTAAAACTATTCAATCAGTCACTGTGATTGTTGTAAAACTAGTCAATCTGTCAATGTGAATGTTGTAAAACTTGTCAATCTGTCAATGTGATTGTTGTAAAACTAGTCAATCTGTCAATGTGATTGTTGTAAAATTAGTCAATCTGTCAATGTGAATGTTGTAAAACTAGTTAATCTGTCAATGTGATTGTTGTAAAACTAGTCAATCTGTCAATGTGAATGTTGTAAAACTATTGAATCTGTCAATGTGAATGTTGTAAAACTAGTCAATCTGTCAATGTGATTGTTGTAGAACTAGTCAATCTGTCAATGTGATTGTTGTAAAACTAGTCAAAAACTCAATGTGATTGTTGTAGAACTAGTCAAAAAGTCAATGTGATTGTTGTAAAACTAGTCAAAAAGTTAATGTGATTGTTGTAGAACTAGTAAAAAAGTCAATGTGATTGTTGTAGAACTAGTCAAAAAGTCAATGTGATTGTTGTAGAACTAGTCAAAAAGTCAATGTGATTGTTGTAAAACTAGTCAGAAAGTCAATGTGATTGTTGTAGAACTAGTCAAAAAGTCAATGTGATTGTTGTAGAACTATTCGCAAAGACACTAGTCAATCTGTTAATGTGAATGTTGTAAAATTAGTCAATCAGTCAATGTGATTGTTGTAAAACTAGTCAATCTGTCAATGTGATTGTTGTAAAACTATTCAATCAGTCACTGTGATTGTTGTAAAACTAGTCAATCTGTCATTGTGAATGTTGTAAAACTTGTCAATCTGTCAATGTGATTGTTGTAAAATAGTCAATCTGTCAATGTGATTGTTGTAAAATTAGTCAATCTGTCAATGTGAATGTTGTAAAACTAGTTAATCTGTCAATGTGATTGTTGTAAAACTAGTCAATCTGTCAATGTGAATGTTGTAAAACTATTGAATCTGTCAATGTGAATGTTGTAAAACTAGTCAATCTGTCAATGTGATTGTTGTAGAACTAGTCAATCTGTCAATGTGATTGTTGTAAAACTAGTCAAAAACTCAATGTGATTGTTGTAGAACTAGTCAAAAAGTCAATGTGATTGTTGTAAAACTAGTCAAAAAGTTAATGTGATTGTTGTAGAACTAGTAAAAAAGTCAATGTGATTGTTGTAGAACTAGTCAAAAAGTCAATGTGATTGTTGTAGAACTAGTCAAAAAGTCAATGTGATTGTTGTAAAACTAGTCAGAAAGTCAATGTGATTGTTGTAGAACTAGTCACAAAGTCAATGTGATTGTTGTAAAACTAGTTTAAAAGTCAATGTGATTGTTGTGGAACTAGTCAAAAAGTCAATGTGATTGTTGTAAAACTAGTCAAAAAGTCAATGTGATTGTTGTAAAACTAGTCAAAAGGTCAATGTGATTTTTGTAGAACCAGTCAATCATCCAATGTAATTGTTGTCAAACTATTCAGTCAGTCAATGTGATTGTTGTAAAACTAGTCAATCAGTCAATGTGATGATTGTAAAACTAGTCAATCTGTCAATGTGAATGTTGTAAAATTAGCCAATCTGTCAATGTGATTGTTGTAAAACTAGTCAATCTGTCAATGTGAATGTTGTAAAACTATTGAATCTGTCAATGTGAATGTTGTAAAACTAGTCAATCTGTCAATGTGATTGTTGTAGAACTAGTCAATCTGTCAATGTGATTGTTGTAAAACTAGTCAAAAACTCAATGTGATTGTTGTAAAACTAGTCAAAAAGTCAATGTGATTGTTGTAAAACTAGTCAAAAAGTTAATGTGATTGTTGTAGAACTAGTAAAAAAGTCAATGTGATTGTTGTAGAACTAGTCAAAAAGTCAATGTGATTGTTGTAGAACTAGTCAAAAAGTCAATGTGATTGTTGTAGAACTAGTCAGAAAGTCAATGTGATTGTTGTAGAACTAGTCAAAAAGTCAATGTGATTGTTGTAGAACTAGTCACAAAGTCAATGTGATTGTTGTAAAACTAGTTTAAAAGTCAATGTGATTGTTGTAGAACTAGTCAAAAAGTCAATGTGATTGTTGTAAAACTAGTCAAAAAGTCAATGTGATTGTTGTAAAACTAGTCAAAAGGTCAATGTGATTTTTGTAGAACCAGTCAATCATCCAATGTAATTGTTGTCAAACTATTCAGTCAGTCAATGTGATTGTTGTAAAACTAGTCAATCAGTCAATGTGATGATTGTAAAACTAGTCAATCTGTCAATGTGAATGTTGTAAAACTAGTCAATCACTCATTGTAATTGTTGTAAAACTAGCCAATCAGTCAATGTGATTGTTGTAAAACTAGCTAATCTGTCAATGTGATTGTTGTAAAACTAGTCAATCTGTCAATGTCAATGTTGTAAAACTAGTCAATTATTCAATGTGAATGTTGTAAAACTAGTCAATCTGTCACTGTGAATGTTGTAAAACTAGTCAATCAGTCTCTGTGAATGTTGTAAAACTAGTCAATCAGTCACTGTGAATGTTGTAAAACTAGTCAAAAAGTCAATGTGAATGTTGTAAAACTAGTCAATCAGTCACTGTGAATGTTGTAAAATTAGTCAATCTGTCAATGTCAATGTTGTAAAACTAGTCAATCTGTCAATGTGATTGTTGTAAAACTAGTCAATCTGTCAATGTCAATGTTGTAAAATTAGTCAATCAGTCAATGTCAATGTTGTAAAACTAGTCAATCTGTCAATGTGATTGTTGTAAAACTAGTCAATCTGTCAATGTGATTGTTGTAAAACTAGTCAATCTGTCAATGTGATTGTTGTAAAACTAGTCAATCTGTCAATGTGAATGTTGTAAAACTTGTCAATCTGTCAATGTGATTGTTGTAAAACTAGTCAATCTGTCAATGTGATTGTTGTAAAACTAGTCAATCTGTCAATGTGAATAATGTAAAACTAGTTAATCAGTCAATGTAATTGTTGTAAAACTAGTCAATCAATCAATGTGATTGTAAAACTAGCCAATCAGTCAATGTAATTGTTGTTAAACTATTCAATCTATCAATGTGATTGTTGTAAAACTAGTCACTCTGTCAATGTAATTGTTGTTAAACTAGCCAATCAGTCAATGTGATTGTTGTAGAACTAGTCAAAAAGTCAATGTGATTGTTGTAAAACTAGTAAAAAAGTCAATGTGATTGTTGTAGAACAAGTCAAAAAGTCAATGTGATTGTTGTAGAACTAGCCAATCTGTCAATGTGATTGTTGTAAAACTAGTCAAAAAGTCAATGTGATTGTTGTAGAACTAGTCAAAAAGTCAATGTTACTGTTGTAGAACTAGTCAAAAAGTCAATGTGATTGTTGTAGAACTAGTCAAAAAGTCAATGTGATTGTTGTAGAACTAGTCACAAAGTCAATGTGATTGTTGTAGAACTAGTCAAAAAGTCAATGTGATTGTTGTAGAACTAGTCACAAAGTCAATGTGATTGTTGTAAAACTAGTCAAAATGTCAATGTGATTGTTGTAAAACTAGTCAAAAAGTCAATGTGATTGTTGTAGAACTATTCGCAAAGACACTAGTCAATCTGTTAATGTGAATGTTGTAAAATTAGTCAATCAGTCAATGTGATTGTTGTAAAACTAGTCAATCTGTCAATGTGATTGTTGTAAAACTATTCAATCAGTCACTGTGATTGTTGTAAAACTAGTCAATCTGTCAATGTGAATGTTGTAAAACTTGTCAATCTGTCAATGTGATTGTTGTAAAACTAGTCAATCTGTCAATGTGATTGTTGTAAAATTAGTCAATCTGTCAATGTGAATGTTGTAAAACTAGTTAATCTGTCAATGTGATTGTTGTAAAACTAGTCAATCTGTCAATGTGAATGTTGTAAAACTATTGAATCTGTCAATGTGAATGTTGTAAAACTAGTCAATCTGTCAATGTGATTGTTGTAGAACTAGTCAATCTGTCAATGTGATTGTTGTAAAACTAGTCAAAAACTCAATGTGATTGTTGTAGAACTAGTCAAAAAGTCAATGTGATTGTTGTAAAACTAGTCAAAAAGTTAATGTGATTGTTGTAGAACTAGTAAAAAAGTCAATGTGATTGTTGTAGAACTAGTCAAAAAGTCAATGTGATTGTTGTAGAACTAGTCAAAAAGTCAATGTGATTGTTGTAAAACTAGTCAGAAAGTCAATGTGATTGTTGTAGAACTAGTCAAAAAGTCAATGTGATTGTTGTAAAACTAGTCAAAAGGTCAATGTGATTTTTGTAGAACCAGTCAATCATCCAATGTAATTGTTGTCAAACTATTCAGTCAGTCAATGTGATTGTTGTAAAACTAGTCAATCAGTCAATGTGATGATTGTAAAACTAGTCAATCTGTCAATGTGAATGTTGTAAAATTAGCCAATCTGTCAATGTAATTGTTGTAAAACTAGTCAATCACTCATTGTAATTGTTGTAAAACTAGCCAATCAGTCAATGTGATTGTTGTAAAACTAGCTAATCTGTCAATGTGATTGTTGTAGAACTAGTCAATCTGTCAATGTAATTGTTGTAAAACTAGCCAATAAGTCAATGTAATTGTTGTTAAACTATTCAATCTATCAATGTGATTGTTGTAAAACTAGTCACTCTGTCAATGTAATTGTTGTAAAACTAGCCAATCAGTCAATGTGATTGTTGTAGTACTAGTCAATCTGTCAATGAGATTGTTGTAGAACTAGTCAAAAAGTCAATGTGATTGTTGTAGAACTAGTCAATCTGCCAATGTGATTGTTGTAAAACTAGTCAAAAAGTTAATGTGATTGTTGTAGAACTAGTAAAAAAGTCAATGTGATTGTTGTAGAACTAGTCAAAAAGTCAATGTGATTGTTGTAGAACTAGTCAAAAAGTCAATGTGATTGTTGTAGAACTAGTCACAAAGTCAATGTGATTGTTGTAGAACTAGTCACAAAGTCAATGTGATTGTTGTAGAACTAGTCAAAAAGTCAATGTGATTGTTGTAAAACTAGTCAAAAAGTCAATGTGATTGTTGTAAAACTATTCAATCAGTCAATGTGATTGTTGTAAAACTAGTCACAAAGTCAATGTGATTGTTGTAGAACTAGTCAAAAAGTCAATGTGATTGTTGTAAAACTAGTCAATCTGTCAATGTGATTGTTGTAAAACTAGTCACAAAGTCAATGTGATTGTTGTAAAACTAGTCAATCTGTCAATGTGATTGTTGTAGAACTAGTCAAAAAGTCAATGTGATTGTTGTAAAACTAGTCAATCTGTCAATGTGATTGTTGTAGAACTAGTCAAAAAGTCAATGTGATTGTTGTAAAACTAGTCAATCTGTCAATGTGATTGTTGTAAAACTAGTCACAAAGTCAATGTGATTGTTGTAAAACTAGTCAAAAAGTCAATGTGATTGTTGTAAAACTAGTCAATCTGTCAATGTGATTGTTGTAAAACTAGTCACAAAGTCAATGTGATTGTTGTAAAACTAGGCAATCTGTCAATGTGATTGTTGTAGAACTAGTCACAAAGTCAATGTGATTGTTGTAAAACTAGTCAATCTGTCAATGTGATTGTTGTAGAACTAGTCACAAAGTCAATGTGATTGTTGTAGAACTAGTCAAAAAGTCAATGTGATTGTTGTAGAACTAGTCACAAAGTCAATGTAATTGTTGTCAAACTATTCAGTCAGTCAATGTGATTGTTGTAAAACTAGTCAATCAGTCAATGTGATGATTGTAAAACTAGTCAATCTGTCAATGTGATTGTTGTAAAACTAGTCAAAAAGTCAATGTGATTGTTGTAAAACTAGCCAATCTGTTCATTGGAGCATATACATTACTGTACCGACCCACACTCTTTCAGAAACTCTAAAGCTTCTCTTTGACTTAAGGGCGAGAACTCTTCCTCGAGTCTATCTTTCATTGAAGTTAAAAACTGAGTCATTTAATGACTTCATGATTGATATGTTTTCACTTTCATATTCAGATATCTTGACATGAAGTGTAATACATTAGAATGATGAAACCACACGTAAAACTCTGAAGAAATGAAAACAAATATTTTTTTTTAAAAACCGGTATGATTAATATGTTTCCGGTTGTTTCCAAAATGGTGGAATTATTTTTCTCCGGCTTGGTATAGAACCGTTGATCAGAGGTTTAACAAGCCGCTATCGTAAAAACGATGTTGTTAATGAAACGTAGACCTGATACAGAATGTGTAAATCGAATAGCAAAGCAAGCCCTCATATGGGAAACAACAGGTAAAAGAAAAAGAGGAAGACCCAGGGAGACACTGAGAAGAACATTGATGAGAGAGGCAAGAGCAGCAGGAATCGGCTCCCTCAATGAGATAGAACTGCTTGCACAGAACAGAGACAGATGGCGAGATTTGATAAAATATCTTTAAAAGAAAACTGCTAGAACAAAAATTCATATAGGAGAAGGTGTATCTTGGTCTACGCCCTATGGGCCGGTTACGGCTCGAAAGGTCAATAGATAGATAGATGATTAATGCTTTACGTAGTATGTGAACGACACAAATTAGAACGACGTTTCGGCTCAATGTTCCTTCCGTAGGAACAAACACACAACACGCACAGATATGTATTTAAAATAAAAATAAAAATAAATAATAACAATAATAATAATAATTTCGAACTAGAATGAGAAACAAAAACGAAATGTCCCGCCTGTATACTGTTTTGTGGGCAGTTACGTAGAGAGAGAGAGTTAAGTAGAACTCTGCCAGTTCATTCTCGAAGACGTTTTCTATAAAGTAAAGTAAAGTACCCCGTCACGCCAAATGGCGAATAGAGAATATGGTGATTGTGACCATAAATTTTACAGGACTTCGGCACATGATTTTTGGGGTAATGTGGTTGGTATTACGCCCGTGCCGCTTTATTTTCCAAGAAAAAATCCGGTACCCATTAAAGGCTGGGTGAACCGTAAGCCGTCGGTTGGAATCGAACCCTACCTCTTATCCTTTGTAGTCCATTTCACTAACCACTGAGCTATCGCGGCTCCAACGTTTTTTATGGTTGTGGGATAACTTTTTTTTGAGTTGTGAAAGAAAATATACTTTTAGTGTCAGAAACATATTTTGCAACATTTTATTATCAAGGAAGAGAATCAGCCATTTAGTTTTAGTGACATAAAAATGTTTCATTTTTGATTTCCACAAAATCACACGATAATTTCATTTCTTTTTTCAACCACCGAGTAAATGTGCGAAAAGTTAAATATTTTTAGAACGATACTCTTCATGACGACACTAAGACTATCTGCACCATGTTGCCGCCAATTGTGGAGAATGTGAGCGGACAGTCAACATCGAACATTTATTCATTTACTCTCTTTATTTTTAAATTCACATTATTGTTCCGGTGTTTCTGGCAAAACCTCCAAAAGTAATATTGGTGCTGTCATAAGAAAATAAAAAGATATTACACTTCGTTGATAACTCGCGCATTTCAAGTGTATGTGATATGCAATCTGATACTCTCTTTGCAGTTTCATTTGCCCATGTTTTTATTTCTAGCAACTTTACTTGATTCCCTTCATTCTTATAGAAATACTGCACAGCTAACGGAGAATAATTTCAGCACTTGATGTTTGCTACCACCAACTGCGACAGCCACCCCCCCCCCCACCCACACACACCATTCTCCCTTCCCCCCCCCCCCCTTTTTAAGTACATCCTTTCCTAAACTCTCAGTAACGATACCCAAAATCATGAGAGGCATTTACATTGTTAACAACAGCTTCTGTTTTACTTCTCCCATACTTGATATTGTTTTCCATTTCAGAAGCCGGATAGTTATATTTTTATTTCAATTTGACGCACAGTCCTCGCGGCATGAGGTCGTATGATGAGCTACATTTCTTTCATTCCTTCCAGTTGTTGTCCTCTCCACATCGACGTTTGGCCACCATGCAGCGCCATTTTATTTTGTTTTTTTGTCTTGACAGTGCACGTTGTCATATTTTCGTCCACCAATTTATTGATGTTATCAGTTCTCTTCAGTCTTTGTCTGCTTCTGTCTGGTCTCCACTTTTACCAGTCCTTCCAAAATGACTTTTATAATGGTATTATGTCTCTTTTCATGTCCACAAAACTTTAGTTGCCTTTTTTTCGAATTGTGCTAAGTAGTTATTTTTTTTTTACATGTTCAGCTGATTCAGAACCCCCTAGTTTTGTCTTCTTTTTCTTCCACCCAATTCTCCCAATTTTTCTAAAGACCCACATTTTAAAAAAGTGTGTTTTCGGTTGCCTTAAACTTTCTGCCTAATGTAGACAACTTTTGAAAATAAAAAAAAACTACTAATTTTTTTATTTTTATGAAGGAACAGTCCTGATTGCATTCTTATACTTTTTTCTGTAGCAACATGACTTGGTAATTCTCCCGAACTACAGTGTTCAAAGCTCTACAACACAATCACAAATAATAATTTTAACTTTACGTTCGTTCACTCCCTCTGAATAACATGAAACATTTGCTCTTAAAATGTCAGAAAATTTGCGCTCTTTTTTACTATTTTCTCCTCCTTTAAATGCTAAAATATTTTTAAAATGTTTTAAAATTTAAACTCATGCCACAAAAGATATTTGCAATATAAATTCGTTCGCAATTCACAAGTTGACATTAACGAAGAAGAGGACCGGAACTAAATTAATGGATAATCGAAACATGGACCGGATCTACATGTTAGATCGATACCGTACTTCAGCGGAAGGCGAACTATTGTACACACACTCTTATAATCACGCCGTGGGTTACATTGCATGAACTTACAATGGTGTAGGATAACTGAAAAATCCAAGAACAACGCACTGCAATTTGCGCTAAACAATTGTATCTTTATGTACAAAGACAGCATTACAAAGACAGCATTACAAAAGCAGGATAATTTCTAATTTTCAGCAACGCCTGACCACGTTGCTTTTTTAAGCAGGGCATGTCCTGCAAAATAGAAGTGTATAGTAACTCTATTATTAAGTGGAGCCCTGCGTCCTCCCTACGTCGAGAGTTGCGGTGCGTCCTCCCTACGTCGAGAGTTGCGGTGCGTCCTCCCTACGTCGAGAGTTGCGGTGCGTCCTCCCTACGTCGAGAGTTGCGGTGCGTCCTCCCTACGTCGAGAGTTGCGGTGCGTCCTCCCTACGTCGAGAGTTGCGGTGCGTCCTCCCTACGTCGAGAGTTGCGGTGCGTCCTCCCTACGTCGAGAGTTGCGGTGCGTGCTCCCTACGTCGAGAGTTGCGGTGCTTCCTCCCTACGTCGAGAGTTGCGGTGCGTCCTCCCTACGTCGAGAGTTGCGGTGCGTCCTCCCTACGTCGAGAGTTGCGGTGCTTCCTCCCTACGTCGAGAGTTACGTTATTAATCTTCATTTGTCCATGTTTGTATGTGGAATGCGTTGCCCTATTTCATTCACCTCAGAATGCACTGAATCCAACCCTGACATGCACCAATGAAGGATTTCCTGTTTGAATTTTCAGCTGTTGGCCAACGTATGCTTCTGTCATGGATTTCAAACTCTTCACAGATGAGTGTTCAATTGTCTCTAATCCCAGTTCCAGTTTGAAATGTCGTGTTGTTCTTGCCTTTGCCCCCCTGACGAATACGTCATGGATCGAAACGTTGTAATGTAAGTTTTTTAAGCCCTCGATCAGGATCGAACCCGACCTCTTGTCCTTTGTAGTCCAGTTCCCTAACCACTGAGCTATCGCGGCTCCCTTTGTGACGTAATCCCTTCATTCTTCTGTAAAGTTCTAACTGTAAATTTATATTTGGTGCTTTCCCCCTTTTACAAGACTCGCTTATCGTCCTTGACCTAGCGCAGAATGAGTTTAACAATGTAAGAGACCTCTGTATTATCAGTCAAATCAGCATCTGTAAATGCTCTGCATGCATAAAACAGTGACGTGAAATTAGCTATTTTGTTACTCCGCCTTGTCTGAAACAGTGACGTGAAATTAGCTATTTTGTTACTCCGCCTTGTCTAAAACAGTTTTCAACTTAACCATCTTTATATATATATATATATTAAATTGCAGCCTCGTTGCTGTAAAACAGCTGGGCCAGTTTGCATTTATTGGCTAAATAAAGAAATAGGAAATAAATTTCCAGCAGAGTTGAATACAAAAGGAAATCTGTTTCAGGATTAGGTTAATTACATAAACAAACATTCTCTAGATTACTTATATGTAAAAATAAATATCTCGCTTGTATAATAAGAGGTGTAAAGAATTTAGTAGTGTTGTGGTTACAAGGCTTGTTTCTGGATAACAATAACATGAACTTTGGTTCACTGCTAGAAAAACTCTGTCTTGTCGATTTGGCTGAAAGAAGAGCATAAACCTGACTCCTTGTGCTGGGAATATTAATCATCATCAAGTGAAGGAGCAATGAACTCTTTCAGCTTCAACTGTACCCGTAAAGTAGGAGTTAAATGTTATGTCAGGATTATCATCGCGGCATCCAGATTAATCTACACGTGCTCCAAGTTTTTCCTCAAAATATGGCGAAAACTCCGAGGAGAACTCTTACTTACGTGCACGAGCTCCGTAGTACCACCTGGGGTGCATCGGTATGGGCAGACGTTGCTGATAATTTTCCCGGGCGGCGACCATTTTTGACCACTCATTTAGATTTTTGACTGCCAAGAATTTGTTTTACGTGCGCGAGTGCACACGGGACCTCCTTCTTTTCCTTTATGTAAGAGAGATAGATATGAGATCTCACTACCCCGAGCGTGGCCGTGCGGCTAAAACCACTGTTCCGCTGGCTGAAAAGCCGGCGTACGATGTTCGAAGCCCGCGGTAGACAGAAAGGATTTTTTCTATCGGGGGTGAAATAAAAATCCTGAGTCTCACACGTCGTGGCGACTGCTTGACCAAGCGGCCTTTATCTCTTTCCTGCCCAGAAACCGACATCTTACCTCCACACCGCCCAGCTCTTTGTAATATGTCACCTAGTTCCCTCCTCACACGTTAGACATTACAAGTTAGTCATTATCTTTGTCATTTAATATTAGAATTAGTGATCCTGTAATCAAGTGACCCAAGTGCTATTGGACGCGGTTCTAGTACACTGGTGAGGTTAGTTTATGCAAAAAATATACAAGCGATAAGAGTTAGTAATAATAACAAGCGGAATCACTGGCCACACCACGTTCAAATGATTCGACGTGTTCCTTTACACACTTTGCACAGTTCACATTTATGTGATTTGTTTTATGTTAGTGGACCAGATTGGATGTTAAGGATTTGAATCTCAAATCAAATTTAATTCTAGGTGTATTAGGCACAATGGTCACAATGTTCTTATTTGAACGTTAAAAGAAGATAATCAATAGTTTATTTTAAATTCCCAAATATAAAAAAAAATGGTGAGATAGATAGATAGATAGATAGATAGATAGATAGATAGATAGATAGATAGATAGATAGATAGATAGATAGATAGATAGATAGATAGATAGATAGATAGATAGATAGATAGATAGATAGATAGATAGATAGATAGATAGATAGATAGATAGATAGATAGATAGATAGATAGATAGATAGATAGATAGATAGATAGATAGATAGATAGATAGATAGATAGATAGATAGATAGATAGATAGATAGATAGAGAGGGGAGAGAGGGAGAGAGAGAGAGAGAGAGAGAGAGTTAAAAAAATACCAACTGTCAAAAACATTCCGTTTTTCTAAATGAAAAAAAAAAACCTGACTGCACATTAGAAATATCAATAATAGACTATCATGTTTTAAAATAAATGAGGAATGAATCTCTCATGCTACATATCAATAACTGATTTGACATTACCAAATATTTCCTTCCTTCTACGGTAACATTAAGGGTAGTTGGAACAACAATTATGACCGCAGCGAGCTGAAGCTCTTTCTCTTCTGTTCGCCTACTTGTTAAACCGACCTATTCATTATTTTATCTTGTCCTACAGTTTGCTCTGTCTTCCACGTTTTCTCCATTATTCACTAATGGAGATTTTTGTAATGTGTGAATATATAGCCATGCCACCTGAATGTGCTTTTCATTTCCTGAGGCCAGGAGGTCATCTCATAAATCCCTACATGTTCCTGATTCTGTTTTTGAGCCTCTTTATTTGTGACGTGTACTTTAAGTACTTATGTTAGGTCTTAAAGAAAACGTTCGTAAAAGAATACAACAAACAATCGGAGTACTTGATGATCTTTTGACTATTGTGAACGAGCCCAACATGAAATGCTTCTACCACCTTTCTCTATCGTCTCATCTAGCGGAGATCATTCTGCAAGGAACTGTGAAAGACACAAGAAGAATATATGTAGGCAGAAAAAGAGATGGGAAGATAATATTAACGAATGGACATGCCTCGACCTTGTTGAGTTTCAAATAAAGTCTGAATATAAAGATCAATTATAAAGTCTGTCAGTGGTGCCCCAAAGACCCCATGGATTATGAAATGAAGAAGTTGAAGAAGATTCAAATATAAATACAAAACTGGAAGCTATCATTATCCTTTACATCCTATTGCCTGGGGGCAATTCTCATGTTGCAAAAAAAAAAAACTGATGGAAAAGGTGCAACCCAGTGGAGATACACTCAGTGACAGCAAGCAGGAGATTGTAAAGGGGGGGGGGGGGGTTGTCACATGCTCCAGAAATAATCACAAGAGCTCCACGAAGTTGACTCCCGGGGAAAGGCAAAAGAAAGGCAGGTCAATCTAAACAAGCACAATAGAAGCAGAGGTGAAAAGTGTGGGCCAGACATGGGACTCCTGGAAAGATAGTCACGGAGTGCACAAAGTGTAAGACCTCTCTTTGTCTTATAAGACTGCACAGATGTATCAACCAAAGCAGTGTGCTGAGACTGCTATGACGGGGTCTACAGCTACCTTTCTCTGTTTGGGAGAGGAGTTAGTCATTCGGATGATTCCACTGGCACGGGCGCTTGAGCAATTATGGATTTTAATTCGTTTCCAGTAATACCGGGGCCTTCCATAACCACAGAACCAAATCAACTAATATGTCGTTGTTGATCTATGGAGATGGAAAAGAAGCAGAGGAAGAAAAAGATGAAGAAGAAGAAGAAGAATTTGTAACATTTTCTAAACAAGAGATGTTTAGATTTACAATTATTTTTTATCATATTGTTTCCTTATCTTATTTTTTATTATATTGTTTTCTTATCCTATTTTTTATCATACTGTTTCCTTATCCTATTGTTGTTATTATATTGTTTCTTTAGCTTATTTTTATCATGTTGTTTCCTTACCTTATTTGTATTATATTGTTTCCTTACCTTATTTTTCATCATATTGTTTCCTTGTCCTATTTTTCATCATATTGTTTCCTTACCCTATTTTTCATCATATTGTTTCCTTACCCTATTTTTCATCATATTGTTTCCTTGTCCTATTTTTCATCATATTGTTTCCTTACCCTATTTTTCATCATATTGTTTCCTTACCCTATTTTTCATCATATTGTTTCCTTACCCTATTTTTCATCATATTGTTTCCTTACCCTATTTTTCATCATATTGTTTCCTTACCCTATTTTTCATCATATTGTTTCCTTATCCTATTTTTCATCATATTGTTTCCTTACCCTATTTTTTATCATATTCTTTCCTTATAATATTTTTTATCATATTGTTTCCTTACCCTATTTTTTTTTATATTTAGTATAAATTAATATCATATCATTCCAATCATGTTCCCATTTGAGGGACTGCATTGCAATTCTCTTGTTGTCTCTTCTCGTCACATGACAAACATATAACCACCTTCTTCTCTTGTTGTCTCTTCTCGTCACATGGCCAACATATCGCCACCTTCTTCTCTTGTTGTCTCTTCTCGTCACATGGCCAACATATGACCACCTTCTTCTCTTGTTGTCTCTTCTCGTCACATGGCCAACATATGACTATTTTCTTCTCTTGTTGTCTCTTCTCGTCACATGGCCAACATATGACTATTTTTTTCTCTTGTTGTCTCTTCTCGTCACATGGCCAACATATGACTATTTTCTTCTCTTGTTGTCTCTTCTCGTCACATGGCCAACATATCGCCACCTTCTTCTCTTGTTGTCTCTTCTCGTCACATGGCCAACATATGACCACCTTCTTCTCTTGTTGTCTCTTCTCGTCACATGGCCAACATATGACTATTTTCTTCTCTTGTTGTCTCTTCTCGTCACATGGCCAACATATGACTATTTTCTTCTCTTGTTGTCTCTTCTCGTCACATGGCCAACATATCGCCAAATTCTTCTCTTGTTGTCTCTTCTCGTCACATAGCCAACATATGACCACCTTCTTCTCTTGTTGTCTCTTCTCGTCACATGGCCAACATATGACTATTTTCTTCTCTTGTTGTCTCTTCTCGTCACATGGCCAACATATGACTATTTTCTTCTCTTGTTGTCTCTTCTCGTCACATGGCCAACATATGACCACCTTCTTCTCTTGTTGTCTCTTCTCGTCACATGGTCAACATATGACCACCTTCTTCTCTTGTTGTCTCTTCTAGTCACATGGCCAACATATGACCACCTTCTTCTCTTGTTGTCTCTTCTCGTCACATGGCCAACATATGACCACTTTCTTCTCTTGTTGTCTCTTCTAGTCACATGGCCAACATATGACCACCTTCTTCTCTTGTTGTCTCTTCTCGTCACATGGCCAACATATGACCACCTTCTTATCTTGTTGTCTCTTCTCGTCACATGGCCAACATATGACCACCTTCTTCTCTTGTTGTCTCTTCTCGTCACATGACCAACATATAACCACCTTCTTCTCTTGTTGTCTCTTCTCGTCACATGGCCAACATATCGCCACCTTCTTCTCTTGTTGTCTCTTCTCGTCACATGGCCAACATATGACCACCTTCTTCTCTTGTTGTCTCTTCTCGTCACATGGCCAACATATGACTATTTTCTTCTCTTGTTGTCTCTTCTCGTCACATGGCCAACATATGACTATTTTTTTCTCTTGTTGTCTCTTCTCGTCACATGGCCAACATATGACTATTTTCTTCTCTTGTTGTCTCTTCTCGTCACATGGCCAACATATCGCCACCTTCTTCTCTTGTTGTCTCTTCTCGTCACATGGCCAACATATGACCACCTTCTTCTCTTGTTGTCTCTTCTCGTCACATGGCCAACATATGACTATTTTCTTCTCTTGTTGTCTCTTCTCGTCACATGGCCAACATATGACTATTTTCTTCTCTTGTTGTCTCTTCTCGTCACATGGCCAACATATGACCACCTTCTTCTCTTGTTGTCTCTTCTCGTCACATGGTCAACATATGACCACCTTCTTCTCTTGTTGTCTCTTCTCGTCACATGGTCAACATATGACCACCTTCTTCTCTTGTTGTCTCTTCTAGTCACATGGCCAACATATGACCACCTTCTTCTCTTGTTGTCTCTTCTCGTCACATGGCCAACATATGACCACTTTCTTCTCTTGTTGTCTCTTCTAGTCACATGGCCAACATATGACCACCTTCTTCTCTTGTTGTCTCTTCTCGTCACATGGCCAACATATGACCACCTTCTTATCTTGTTGTCTCTTCTCGTCACATGGCCAACATATGACCACCTTCTTCTCTTGTTGTCTCTTCTCGTCACATGACCAACATATAACCACCTTCTTCTCTTGTTGTCTCTTCTCGCCACATGGCCAACATATGACTATTTTCTTCTCTTGTTGTCTCTTCTCGTCACATGGCCAACATATGACCACCTTCTTCTCTTGTTGTCTCTTCTCGTCACATGGTCAACATATGACCACCTTCTTCTCTTGATTATAGATGATATTGTTGGACGCTTGGTACTTCCGGTATATGGTGGATAGGCGGCGGGAACAATTGAAGGCTATGTATGAAAAGTGTTCCTTGTTGCAGTTTCCTCATATTCCAAGTCCAGCTTGTTGGTGGAGCTACTGAGTTAAGTGCTCTGTGCACACCGTGAGCTGTGTGTCTCATCCGTTTTGATCATGTTTCGATATTCCAATTGTTTACGATGAATGATGATATCGTATGACAGGTAACAGTTGGCGGTGTTCACTTCCTGCGCGGTTTCGCCTTATGTCTGTTGGCGTGTGCTGAGACTGCTACGATGGGGACTACAGTTACCTTTCTTTGTTTGGGAGATGATATATTAATTTGGATGATTACGCTGGAACGGGCGGTTGAGCAATTATAGATTTTAATTCGTTTGCAGTGATACCGGGGCCTTCCATAACCAAAGAACCAATTGTTGGACGCTTGTCATTTAAATTATTTCTGCACGAGTCTTGAATTTATTCCATGGAATATGAAGTATTTTCTTGAAGCTGAAGTACCTATTTTCAATTATCTCTAATTTTTTTTATATTTCTTTAGTTTCTTTCCAGCTCTCGCAAGCATAAGGTAAGGGTGGATGGCACATTTGATTTGAAAATCCTGAGCTTTATTTTTGTGCTTAGTAATTTTGATTTCAACATTTCATCAGAGTTTCTAAAAGTCATTGTTACATTTGCTATTTATATTCTAGTTTAAGATCATTCTTAATGAAACTTTTCACACTATCAAATATTAAATTACATCCAACGTTTCCATAAAACAAAACTTAACATTTACAATACCAAATATAATAAATATATAACTTTCACTTTAAAAAAAATCTCAAATACTTTTCATACTATTAAATATTTTAAAAAGACCGTCCACTTTACCAAATAAAAATAATAAAATATATATAGATATATCTTTCCCCATTACCAGCCTAATCAGCAGACGTAAACAGTTGATGGAGATGTGGTCGCCAACATTACTAGTCAGACAATAATTTCAGGGAGAGATAGCAACCGGGTATCGTTTAGAAATAGATGGGAATCTGCTAGGAGGCGACAAGAAATGAGATTAAAACTGGCTTGTCTCGTGAACAGATTCGTAAACAAATTTTCATGCAACAAACGTGAACCAGTGGCAATAGAAGGAATGTAGACTGATGTTGATTTGAATAACCTTGGCTCGGGTAGCTTTTCTTTCTCTTTCCTTCCTCATTTGCTTTTCAGTGTAGATGGGAAATAATTTGCGATCTTTTGCTCTTCTCTTGACCTCTGCTGCTGTTATGTTTTCTAATGTTTCTAACATTCCATCAATTCATGTTTTTTTGTGGTCGCAACTTGAGTCTGGTATTCTCGTAACTTTTATTAAAACCTTGATGTGTTGTCGTGTTCTGGTCTTTCTGTCTTAAAGCGTGCCCAAATTATTGTATTTGTGATTTCTTTGTGCAGTCGTTGGCGGGAATTGGCTTCTTCTTAACTTTTCTCTCAATTCTTCATTTCTGATGCTATCTTTCAGGTTGTTTCCAGTCATTCGTGTAACACATTTCATCTCGGTTGTGCCCATTTTAGTTCTAAGGGTATCATGATGAGGCCGCATGTCCTTTAAAGAAGTGTGCATTCACCACAACCAGTCTGAAAGAATCTCTGTCTAGCCAGATCTCAAACTTCTGTTGTTATGTTCAAGGTTTCCTCGATCGCCGAGAAACTTGACCTCGAATTATTGTTCTTGATGTGCCCCCTGTGTCTTTTCACGTGGGAATAATATTTTAATTTCCTCTGAAGAGTGGTGTTTATACTCGGGTATATAAAGTAATAATCCATATATTCTGTAGTTTTGCTTCTTTTTTAGACCAAAATTCGATACTTTGGATCAAGAATTGTGTTTGACCTACTGTTTACTGCCTTATTAACAATTTATACGATACATGTTTTCTGTCTTTTTGTAACTTTTAAGAGCAATAATTTAAACAGTCATTTGCTGCGGTAGAGCAATGGTTTTTGAACTAGTCCACGTTAGAGAGGAGTATAATATATATATATATAATTAGTAGAATTATAATTTTGTGGCTGTCATGTAGCGGGAAGAGAACAACCGAAATATATTGTAACAACAAAAACAATTGAGGGAAGAAGAGATAGATTGAAACAGAGAAAAAAAAAATACCAGTCAGCTTGAAATAACGGTTCGGTAGGAAATATAAAATATAATTTATTATTTTGTGTATCTTCATTTACCTTTGAATCCGAAGACTGAACACAGAGGGGAAGTCATAGTTCCCTGCAATTAACGATTTGCTGCTAGTTCTTGTAGGTCTAGGTTTTTGCCTAGTCCCATGGTTGAGCCTTTCCTACTTATTGTTCTTCTTAGCCGTTATCTTATTCTGCCTTGTTTTCTTTAACCACATTGTTTCCACATGAATAAAGAATTGATTTACAGAACTGTAACGAAAGATAGTTGTGGAGAGACATGTTCATCTACCCCAGCTAGCACGGTACGTGATGGTGACTTACGTTCATACGCCTATCTCGTTTAGCACTGGCTGGTGATAGCACTGACTGGTGATAGCACTGACTGGTGATAGCACTGGCTGGTGATAGCACTGACTGGTAATAGCACTGGCTGGTGATAGCACTGATTGGTGAAAGCACTGGCTAATGATAGCACTGGCTGGTGATAGCACTGACTGGTGATAGCACTGGCTGGTGATAGCATTGGCTGGTGATAGCACTGACTGATGATATCACTGGCTAATGATAGCACTGGCTGGTGATAGCACTGACTGGTGATAGCACTGGCTGACGATAGCACTGGCTGGTGATAGCACGGACTGGTGATAGCACTGGCTGGTGATAGCACTAGCTGGTGATAGCATTAACTGGTGATAGCACTGGCTGGTGATAGCACTGGCTGGTGACAGCACTGACAGGCCAAAGTGAGTTCGTAATCCCATATGGACCAATGACACTCTTCACTCGATACCAGCTGAAAGAATGTGTACCTGACTCACTGAGTTCAGTAAGGTAGTAACATAGAGGAGAAGCAGTGATCCTCATTACCAAATACTTTTGACTGGTTCGGTAAAATGTAATACTTCACTCGCCCAGACCGGTGAACGTTGCAAGACATAATTGTGTTCATTCTCCAGTTTTTTTTGTTTTTGTTTTTCGTTCGCCAGCTTTCACCTCTGGCGAAGTCCGAACTGAACTTATTTGTTGGTCTTTCTGTTCGTGAGCTTTCTCTGGCATATCTCTAGCAAGTTTCGATTGACTCAATTTTGTGCGAATATAACCTTTTCGTTTCTTTCCACACCGGCAACAGTGTTGTCAGGTCTCCCCCGCCATACAGGTAGATATTCTCTGATTTCAGAGGTACTCTCATTTTTTTATCGTCGAGAGTTTTAACGTTTCATGTACATTTTTCTTCTTATTTTTTTCACCGGACAGCGGCCATTTTTTGCCTACTTTTTAGATTTCCAACTGCTAACAGTTCTTTAACGTCCTCAGAAGCCTCACGTGAACTCCATTTTTTCGCCGTTTATCGGGGGCGCTAAACATCGAAGCTCACTACCCAGAGATCAGGGTGTAAAAAAACATTATCTCATCTTTTGTCAAATGTTCGTTTGAAAATACTTTTGGCTAGAGTACTTTTTATATTAGGGAGCCGCGATAGTTCAGTGGTTAGTGAACTGGACTACAAAGGACAAGAGGTAGGGTTCGAACCCAACCGACGGCTTCCGGTTCAGTCAGCCTTTAATGGGTACCGGATTTTTTTCTGGGAAAGTAAAGCGGCACGGGCATAATACTGACCCCATTAC
Source organism: Megaustenia siamemsis (assembly GCA_032433765.1). Classification (NCBI taxonomy): domain Eukaryota; kingdom Metazoa; phylum Mollusca; class Gastropoda; order Stylommatophora; family Ariophantidae; genus Megaustenia; species Megaustenia siamemsis. The sequence continues at coordinate 51,987,090 of JAVIAB010000156.1, forward strand.
CCCAAAAGCCATGTGCCGAAGGTCTGTTAAATTTATGGTCACTAACACCATATTCCCAATGCGTCACTTGGCGTGATGGGGGTACTTTACTTTTTTTTTTTTTTACTTTTTAGATTCGATCCTTAAAAAGATCTTTACGACACATAGTACTATTGCTGGTGTATGTCAAGGGGCTCACGATAGAACAAGAGGAATAACGGTCGCATGGTCAAAGCAATCGCCACGACGTGTGAGACTCTGGATTTTTATTTAACCCTCGATAGAAAAAAAAAACCTTTCTGTCTACCGCTGGTTTCGAAAACTCGGTAATTTATTTTAATGTCTCCGCGTTGTGTTTGTCCGTTCGTGCTCATACTTCATATACTGCTATTATTAGGCCGTTTCGTTCTTTCTCTAACACATTCTTCAAATCACTTCTCATCCGCTCGACCTTGACAATCGACAAAGGCTTTAGGTGTACAATAACACCAACAAATATTTATTTATGTACTATTTACAGTCCGATGGTTACAAGTTACATTAACACATTTGATGAATTAATTAACGATATATTACTTCTAGGTTACACTCAATATCAATACTACTTGGTGGTTTGGATGATCGCTGAATCACACACTTCTAGAATTATTTAACACATCACTGGTTATACTGGTTCTAGCTATCTATTCACAAGTCCTGTTGTTGACTCACTAGATCAGTTAATCTATTCACTTGATCTATTATTGATCTTGTTCAAACGTTTTGTCTAGCTATACTATTTGGCAGCCTTTCTATATTTGTCCTGATGACAAATAATAATAAATGAATACCTTGAGACAGAGAGGTTGTGAGTTCTAATCCCAGCTGAACCAGTCGAAAGTAAAGCGGCACGGGCGCAATACTGACCCCATTATTATATTACATTATAGACGGAAACTACCGAGGCGATAATCAGCGAACCATTTCAGAGGAAGAGGTATGTTTACAGCACTCGGAAAAAAAGAAATAGTCAATAACAAAAAAAAAAGGAAAATATATGGTCCGAAGCAGGATTAAACCCGTACTCCTTGGTACAGCGTCTTGCCACGAAAAGCGAAACGCTAGGGAACACTGCCAACTCGGCTAACTAAACCTAAAACGTTTTAGAGCAAACAATTTATTTCAAACAATCTTAGTATTAACACTAATATTTGTAACGAATAATAGTGCGAAGTTTGTATACTATGTAATATAATATCGAGGCATGGTAAACTGGCATTACAAAACGTGGAATGTTCGACGATCAAAATACTATGTTTTCATAAGCACTGAATCATATTGTGTTACAAACATAGGTTTACAGGAGCTCTTTTTGTGATAATTTGGAAGACAAATGGCGCGTGTGTCCAAAATTATTATTTCTGAAAGTATTTACTATAGCAGAAACGTGGGATTTAGCCGAGGGATTTAAGGTAAATATTATTTCATTCTTCATATTTCATATTCAAGGACCTATTTTTTTTTCTTTCCAATTATTATAATATTTATATTATTATTTAATTCATTATTTTACTACTGGTGTAATCGCAACTCAATCCTATTTTTATTACGTGTATAACACATACTGTTTTTTCAGTAATAATTATCCTGATTTTATTTTTAAAACAGACACCTGCATTTATTTTTAGTCCGCTACTTCACTTTAGACAGGACTTGGTTTAATGGGAAATACACGTTGGTAGGAGAAGTGTGTCAAGTTTCGACATATCTGACCTATTACCCTTTCTCAGATGCTCACGATGTGGTCAGTTCATATCATGAGGAATGTAGGTCGTGTTTCTGACATGATTTCGCGTTGTAGAAAATATTCCTAGATATGTTTAGCAAGACGAAAACCAGAAAATGAAACTAGCATCTGCTGCGATTCCGAATAAGAGACCTGCTACATCCACTTTCTTTCAATCTGTTAAGACGATTAACGCTGGAAAAGAAACATAAGACTCATGTATTGCCTATTCTCTCTTTATCTAACTTTATATTACTTTGTTGTGATTTCTTAATGTCTTTTCAAATGTTCTTAAACTATAATGTATTTTGGCTAAAGGCCCTCATCTACTTCAGGGTTAAGACTGTGAGTGCATTTTTACCAGAATTTACTTTTATGTTATCATTTATTGGCAGTAAGTGCCTCTTTTACTCGTCTTTTATTGCCGTCGTATACACGTGGGGAGTGAACTCGGTAGAGATAAGGTGGTTTTAGGTGCATATCGAACAGTATTGCTTAGGTCTGGTATAGATTTTATTTCTAAATATGTACTTCTTCCTTGATTGCTCCGATCCCATACTTATAGAGTATCTCTGTCTGTTTGAATCCTACCTGTGCAAATCTGTCTCGCTCAGATCAACCTAGCAGGAGTTAAATACTTGCTGGCTTACCTTTGAGAGTTGTCTGGTAGTGATTTCTCAAACTGGGCCAAGGTAAAGGTTGCTTAATATTGGCAGGACGTTAAAGGCGAAAAGGAGGCAAACCAAGGATGCCTATTAGAATGATTGGAAGACAAGATACAATTTGTAGACAACATTATTGGCGCTCTGTTAACGAGAGTTACTGAAAGAGCGATAAGAAAGGTCTCAGTCTGAATAGTTAAAAAACAGAAGTAATGGTCATATAGAAAAAACAACCATCACTATCATGCAGCATAACAATAACAGGACAAATCTGAAACAAGTACAGCGCATCAAATACGTGGGCATAATATTAACATTGGATGGTAGATGCACCACATAAATAAAAAGCAGAATAGCTAAGGACAAAATTGCATTTCAAAATGAAAAACATCTTATGCAACAAAGCTATGTCAATAGAAGTGAGAAAGATAGTTTGTCGGTGCTATATAGAGCCAATCTTGACTTATGGAAGCTAATCATGGACAGTAAACTAACAAATGAAAAGACGATTAGAGACCACAGAGATGGGATTTCTCAGAAGAATGTTGAAAGTTCCATGTACAGCTAAAAAAGACCAATGAGGAAATTCTCAAAGAACCCAACACAAAAAGTGAGCTCCTTAGAAACATCAGAAAGAAACAATCAACACTTTTCGGGCACATCTTGATAAGAGAAAAGTTGGAATACTTGGTTACAACTGGTAAAATACAGTGAAAGAGAGATCCTGGACAAAGAAAGATGATACTAAAAAGCTTGGTGTCATAGCATGGAAAACAGACAACAACACAACTGATACGATGCACGGTAGATAGAAAATTGTGGAAGGAATTGATCGCCACGCCAACCGGTATGTCACATGATGGTGATGACTGAATAATCGAGGTTGGTAGAATGTTGTTGTTGTTGTTGTTGTTCTGCAAAGATATGATCCGCCGCAGCGGCCCGTAACAACAATTAATGATCTTCATTTCTTATATCAATCTACTGATGGCTTGAGTCGTCGCAGCAGCCAGTAACAACAATTAATGATCTTCATTTCTTATATCAATCTACTGATGGCTTGAGTCGTGGCAGCAGCCAGTAACAACAATTAATGATCTTCATTTCTTATATCAATCTACTGATGGCTTGAGTCGTGGCAGCAGCCAGTAACAACAATTAATGATCTTCATTTCTTATATCAATCTACTGATGGCTTGAGTCGTGGTAGCGGCCAGTAACAACAATTAATGATGTTCATTTCTTATATCAATCTACTGATGGCTTGAGTCGTGGCAGCAGCCAGTAACAACAATTAATGATGTTCGTTTCTTATATCAATCTACTGATGGCTTGAGTCGTCGCAGCGGTCAGTAACAACAATTAATGATCTTCATTTCTTATATCAATCTACTGATGGCTTGAGTCGTCGCAGCGGTCAGTAACAACAATTAATGATCTTCATTTCTTATATCAATCTACTGATGGCTTGAGTCGTGGCAGCAGCCAGTAACAACAATTAATGATCTTCATTTCTTATATCAATCTACTGATGGCTTGAGTCGTGGCAGCAGCCAGTAACAACAATTAATGATCTTCATTTCTTATATCAATCTACTGATGGCTTGAGTCGTCGCAGCGGCCCGTAACAACAATTAATGATCTTCATTTCTTATATCAATCTACTGATGGCTTGAGTCGTCGCAGCGGTCAGTAACAACAATTAATGATCTTCATTTCTTATATCAATCTACTGATGGCTTGAGTCGTCGCAGCGGCCCGTAACAACAATTAATGATCTTCATTTCTTATATCAATCTACTGATGGCTTGAGTCGTCGCAGCGGTCAGTAACAACAATTAATGATCTTCATTTCTTATATCAATCTACTGATGGCTTGAGTCGTCGCAGCGGCCCGTAACAACAATTAATGATCTTCATTTCTTATATCAATCTACTGATGGCTTGAGTCGTCGCAGCAGCCAGTAACAACAATTAATGATCTTCATTTCTTATATCAATCTACTGATGGCTTGAGTCGTCGCAGCGGCCAGTAACAACAATTAATGATCTTCATTTCTTATATCAATCTACTGATGGCTTGAGTCGTCGCAGCGGCCCGTAACAACAATTAATGATCTTCATTTCTTATATCAATCTACTGATGGCTTGAGTCGTCGCAGCAGCCAGTAACAACAATTAATGATCTTCATTTCTTATATCAATCTACTGATGGCTTGAGTCGTCGCAGCGGCCAGTAACAACAATTAATGATCTTCATTTCTTATATCAATCTACTGATGGCTTGAGTCGTCGCAGCGGCCCGTAACAACAATTAATGATCTTCATTTCTTATATCAATCTACTGATGGCTTGAGTCGTCGCAGCGGCCAGTAACAACAATTAATGATCTTCATTTCTTATATCAATCTACTGATGGCTTGAGTCGTCGCAGCGGCCAGTAACAACAATTAATGATCTTCATTTCTTATATCAATCTACTGATGGCTTGAGTCGTGGCAGCGGCCAGTAACAACAATTAATGATCTTCATTTCTTATATCAATCTACTGATGGCTTGAGTCGTCGCAGCAGCCAGTAACAACAATTAATGATCTTCATTTCTTATATCAATCTACTGATGGCTTGATTCGTCGCAGCAGCCAGTAACAACAATTAATGATCTTCATTTCTTATATCAATCTACTGATGGCTTGAGTCGTGGCAGCGGCCAGTAACAACAATTAATGATCTTCATTTCTTATATCAATCTACTGATGGCTTGAGTCGTCGCAGCGGTCAGTAACAACAATTAATGATCTTCATTTCTTATATCAATCTACTGATGGCTTGAGTCGTGACAGCGGCCAGTAACAACAATTAATGATGTTCATTTCTTATATCAATCTACTGATGGATTGAATCGTCGCAGAAGAAAGGAAGAATATATCATATAATCTGATATCTGTAAATCTATTATTTATTTTTTGTTGTCACTTGCACATTAGATGCATTGTCGTTCTTTCTGGTGTACCTGAACGCTTTTAGGATACAAATATTTTGCTTTTGCACATGCCTTTTATTCCGTCTATCAGTCTTTGCTCTCCCAATTGTTCTATGTCCTGATGTTTTGAGGCGAAAGCTTTTGATATTGCTTGGTCTGATTTCATTCTTCTTCGTGATATACACCTCAGATGTAGTTATCAACAATTTCTGATATTCTGGTAAGCTGGAAAACAACAGATGAGACAGAGAAGAAACTAGTTGCATTCGCTAAAATGTTTCAGGAAAGTACTTTGTATTCAATAGAATGACTAGTTCAGAAATTGAAAAAAAAATGACAATGCATTCAACAATTGCATCTATAATGAAGAAAATAGATGAGAATTCTTCGGCCATGTAATGAGAAGAAATAACAATCAGAATATTATAAAATAACCCATCAAATGGGGAACAAAGAGCAAGAGATCGACCTCAAGATCAATGTAAGAAGAGCACTGATAGGAGAGGCAAAAATAACAGGTATTGACTACCATACTGAGTGTGAACGATTCAGCACAGTAACATATATACAGGGTGATTCGTGAAGTCTCACTATACTTTGTATATAGAACACATAAAAAAGAGTAAATTACGTCAACATGATGTCATAAAAAAAAATTGATGCGTAGTCCATCGTGAAGCAAAATGCAGTGAATGGCTGTCGTCTGCTGGAGGAATTCTTTGCATTCAAAACTGGATCATGTTATCAACGGAAGACATATTTTTTTTTTTGGTTTGAACAAGTGTTTCGAAAAGGCGGTCGATACACACGGATGGTTGTTCAAACATTTATAGCAAGATTTCCTGATAAACAACCTCCTCATCGCATTACGGTTAGAAATTTGTTAAATAAGTTTAAATAAATTTGTGCTACATGAAATGTGGAAGAGCTCCGCGATCTGGTAGGCCTACTGTGCCTGAAGAAAAAGGTCTAGATATCCAAGACATACATAGTCTTGAAAAGTCCAAGCAAGTCCTTAAGGAAAATGTTCGCAACAAGTGAACGTATCATTGGACACAGCGCACAAAATTCTTAAACACTGGTTAAATTTGTATCCAAACACGATTTCTGTTGTGTCTGGGCTAAAAGAGTGTGACTACCAATCCAGGGTCAACTACTGCACGTGGTTTCAAGCAGTTTTAGCCGAAGAAGACGAATCGATTCTTGATGTAACGTTCTTCTCTGATGACGCATGGTTTCATCTATCTGGATCCGCTAATAGTTAAAATAATCGTATTTGGAGCAGTTTTAATTCCAATTGTATATAGAACACATTTGTAATATATGTTTCTATATACAATTGTTGTAATATATATATAAATATTTACAAATTGGGAGGGGGGGGGGGGGGGGGGGGGAATTGGTTGGTCTCGAGGCAAAACGCCGGCCTCGAGACAGAGAGGTTGTGGGTTCAAATCCCGATTTGTTGGGATTTTTATTTATGATTTCTCTCTGCGGCAACCACCCCTGGTCTCAGCAACGAGACCCGGCTTCAAACGTCAATTACTTATCGACGGAAAAAATATGAGTACATCCGAAGTCGGAGTTATCTGCCTGTGCGGCGAGGGACCCCTGTGCACTCGGCTGTCATGGAAAAATGGATTAACACGCAAAATTCAGTTCCTAGTCTCTAGGGACTTCGTCAGAGGCAAAAGCTGGCGAACGAAAAAAAAATCCAATGCATTTCATGAAGTGTCTCTACACGATGCAAAATTTGGGGTATGATGTGCCGTCAGTAGAACACGTTTAATTGGGTCAATTTTCTTCAACAACACTATTAATGCCAATCGGTACCATACTGACATAATGGAACCTTTTTTAGGACAGCTGAATGAACATGAAATTAAGGAAGCGTGGTTCAAGCAAGATGGAGCAACTGCACACACGGCTAGAGCATCACTGCATTTTTTTGGAAGAAATTTTCACAAATCGCATAATATCACGAGAAATTTGGCCTGATCGTTCTCAAGATCTAACTCCAATAGATCATTATCTGTGGGATTTCTTGAAAGGAAATGTTATCAAAAATAATGTACACACAATTGAGGACCTGAAAAAATAAATCCGAATTACCATTCAAGAAATAACAACAGACACGTTACATAAGGTATTTGACAATATGAAGAGACGTGTACAGTCATGTCTTGAAGCCCGTGGTGGACATTTCCAGCACCTTTTACAATAAATATTCTATTGGCACTTTCCAGATTGCTCAAAACAGCATTAGACAATGGCAGTAACTATTGTAACTAATTTAAGTAATTTTAAAGCACATTTTTTATGACGTCATTTACTTATTTTTTTCAAATGTGTCCTATATACAAAGTGTAGTGAGACTCAACGAACACCTTGTATAACGAGGTACACTGCGAGTATTGTGCAGTTAAAATGGATGAAAGATAATGGTCATGATCAACGACTACTGTTGAATAGAGAAGTACTCGACTACTGATGCTTTAACTGCCGATGTAATACATAGCCGTTTATTTTCATCCCAAAGTGATACTTTAGTTCTAATCTTGGAAATTTTACAGCATTTATGGTTGAAGATGTCTTGAGCTTTGCACATTCCACTCATCCTTAAATCAATATTTTATGGCAGTGGTTTCAATTTGGGACACCAGACACAAAGCGTGAAAATTGTAGCTAAAGTCAATATTCGTGTATGAATGTTAAATTTTATGATACAGCTGGTTCTAATCACGTTGGTTGTGTAATAGAAGAAGTGTGTGTATATCTTTCTGTCAAGGCAAAAATGAGCAGATAAATTAAAGTGTCAGTGGCGAACTAATGCGAATAGACGACAACAGCAAAAAGATTAAGAATGTAACCAACTTTGCTTATAAATCTTCAAGTTTGTCGCTATAGTCCGTTCAGAAATTCATAATCACACCAGAATTAGCTTTGCGTGATAACCGCTTGTTATTTTGGTTTCACATTTTGCAATCTTAGAATATTGATGACGCAAAGATTTTGGTATTTTTTTTTTCCACAAACACAACAGATTTTGCACATCAACGAACTCCTTTGATCTTTTATGACGATATCACACAAGTTGATTCAAATTTTAGAGTTTACAGTAATCGTGTTAAATTTTCCAGTTTACCGCAATTCTTGTCAGAGGCGTATGTACATAGTGCTTAATTGTGGGTGTTGTTCGTTATGTGTATTTGCAAACATGAATTCAATTGGTCACAATTAGTCTTGTCCTTCAGTCACCATTAGACCCCATGACGTCCTAACTGCAGCTGGAATTGAATTCATCTTAATTTTAATCATTCCGAATCTGACGATTCCAAGAGGTTGATAATCATTACTGGCTGGACAAATAGTAATCCATCTCGTTTCCAGCACTCATCTTCCACCCGCAACACATGTTCAGCACACTTCTTTTGCATAGTTATAAATTTGCATTTCAAACTCATTGTAATTTAGATATAAATGTTGGTATTTAAAGTCAACAAATTGTCTACTGAGTCTTCACAAAATTAATAAAGATACGCCTTCCCTTCGGTAATTAATACCCAGGCCGTGGTGCGTCATGTCGTTCAATAACAATTCAGTTTTGTGCACGGGATTTTCCTGAAGTTAGTGTTTCTGCAATAGCCAAACTATTTTACGTCAACGACCGCACCAAATTAATGTATATATCCTAAAATGGTGTCAAATTCGAACAGGGTAAATTTAATATAGCCTAAAGAAGAAAACTTTTAAACTAGATCAAATTTCTCAGAGCAAAAAATATTTCTATAATGTCATCAATATTCTAAGATTGCATGCAAAATGTGAAACCAAAATAACATGAGGTTATCACGCAAAACTAATTCAGGTGTGATTATGAATTTCTGAACGGACTATACCAAAAGTTTGTGTTTTGTCAACGCCAACAAAGTCACATGAACCCTATCTAAAGTGACCCCCTCCCTCAGCCCTTGATCCGCACCAACCTTTAGTGGGTGTGTTGTTGAGAACTATAGACAAAGTGCCCGTGATTTATTTTGAGTATCAATCTTACTCAGCATATATTTTGTGCTTCTTATTCGCTTGACCTTTCAGAATCTCTGTAACAAGCACAATCCACTTTCGTTTGAAATTTCTTTGTCAGTGTTTTTTGTACTTTCACATTTTTGTTATTTTGTTACATCTTTTCGTGTTTATTCTCGGTTAAAATCATTACGAATGTTCTACAAATTATTTTTTCTTCTTGTTTTCATTCTTCCTATTTTGTCTC
>JAVIAB010000156.1:52001747-52019247 GCA_032433765.1 Megaustenia siamemsis
TCCCTGGACATGCGGGAGTACGGGGAAATGAAAGAGCGGACAGGTTTTTCTAGCTGCGCTGACGTTGAGGACGGGCAACCGATGGATCGGGCGGACATCATCAATGCCCTCCGAGATGTGGGACGAGCGCAGGACTTCGACAAACACAGATCCACGTCACTTCTTCGGATGATGGAAATGGGATTTAAGATGGGCACGGCCAGAAATGAGAAACTTGGTGGCCGTGTAAGAAGACTTATCAACCAACATAGAACTGGAGTCGTCAGTCGCTGGACACTGAGGGAATTGCTGAGGAGGGGATCTGAGCACCTATGGACATGTTAGGAGTGCAATGATGATGACCCGCAAATAACACAATAACAATAACAATTAGGCTTGAGATCAACAAAGAAAAAACAAAGGTAATGAAAAATCAAATTCACCCAGAGGGAAAAAAAAAATACATTGAAGGAAAAGCAGTGGAAAAAAAGTAGGTCACTGTATATCTTGGAAGCTACATAGATCAAGAAGGAGAAAGAAATAAAGAAATTAGAATCAGAATAGCAAAGGCAGTAATGATTAAATATTGAAATCAAAATTACTAAGCACATACAGCTCAGGATTTTTGAATTAAATGTATTATCCTTACTTACTTATGCATATGAGAGCTGGAAAACAACTAAAGTAATAAAAAATAAACTGGATGCATTTGAAAACAAATGCCTGAGGAAAACACTTTGCATACCATGGAATGAGTTCAAGACCAAGTGCAGAAATAAGAGGAATGACAAAGCATCCTAAAATATCAACTATAATCAGAGAAGAAGGTGGTCATATGTTGGCCATGTGATGAGAGGGTACAATGAAAGAATCTCAAGGCAGGTCCTCAAATGGGAATAAGAAAGAAAAAGAAAAAAGAGGATCTAGAAACATTAAAACGAGAGACAACAACAGCAGGCATTAGCTCCCTCGCCGAGATTGAACAACTGGCCCAGAACCGAGCCGTGTGGCGAGACACGATGTAGGTTATGTGCACACAAGATTACAATTTAGCCCTATGTGCCGTTTTAGTCTCGAAATGACAATATATAGACAGTCAGACCGACAAACAAACAGGTAGGTAGGTAAGTAGGTAGGTTGGTAGATAGGTAGGTAGGTAGATAGGTAGTTAGGCAGGCAGGCAGGCAGACAGACAGACAAACAGACAGACAGACAGACAGACAGACAGACAGACAGACAGACAGACAGACAGACAGACAGACAGACAGACAGATAGATAGATAGATAGATAGATAGATAGATAGATAGATAGATAGATAGATAGATAGATAGATAGATAGATAGATAGATAGATAGATAGATAGATAGATAGATAGATAGATAGATAGATAGATAGATAGATAGATAGATAGATAGATAGATAGATAGATAGATAGATAGATAGATAGATAGATAGATAGATAGATAGATAGATAGATAGATAGATAGATAGATAGATAGATTAGTAGTAGTAGTAGTAATTGTTGTAATAGTAGTAGTTGTAGTAGTAGATGCAGTAGTAGTTGTAGTAGCAGTAGTAGAAGTAGTAGTGTTGACTGCAGAAACGTGGCTACTCAAACAACTACCATTTTGATCTAAACATAGATCTTCTGACCGTCGTTCATGAAAACAAGCCTAGACTCTTCAGTCAAATATCAAGATCAACAGATCCACCAACGATAATTCTCCAACGGTCAGAGACACAAAGGTAGACCGAAATAAGAGATGGGAAGATAAGATATAAAGAATAACGAATGTGAGGCCCTGACATTGAAACTACACACGCGTCAGATAGAACGATATAGAACAAGACGGGGTCTAGTATCAACATTGTTTCAGCGTCATGGAAGACTTAAGCTTAACCAAACGACTAGAAACACATTGACGTCACTGATCACCATTGTCAGAGGATGTAAATGTAAGCAGACAAAAATCCGGTACTCATTTAAGGCTGGGTGAACCCGGAAGCCGTCGGTTGGGATCGAACCCTACCTCTTGTCCTTTGTAGTCCGGTTCACTAACCACTGAGCTATCGCGGCTCCATGGCAGAGGATGTACTGACGTTTTATTAACCCTTAAACAATTAGCAGAAAAGAACAGAAAATCGATCAAATTTGTACACAGATTTCAATGACCAGGAAAAAGGCATTCCACAGAGTAAATAGAGAACAACTATGGGAGATACTAACAAACTACAGAGTAGACCAACATCTAACCAACCTAATTAAAAGTCTCTACATCAACATCAGCTGTACAGTCAGAACAGCAGCAGGATACACAGAGCACTTCGAAGTTAGATCAGGAGTAATGCAGCGGTGTGTACAATCCCCCGTATAGTTCATTACATACATGGACTACATATGCAAGTTAACCAACCTATTGGAGATCAACGAGCTTCTATTTGCAGACACTAATACCTGAAAAAAAAGATCTACAAGAACATTTAAATAGACTCAACAGCACAGGCACAAAATACAACATGAAAATCAACATTAACAAATCAGAAGTCACGAATATCGCAAAAGAGAAACAGAACATCAACATAACTATAGACGGTAGAAAACTAAAACAAGTATAGATAGTTAAATACCTAAGAAGTCTAGTGACAATTCACAAACAGCAGAAATAGACTCAAGAAGCAACAAAGCTTATCAAATCATTGGACAGCTATCACTACTATTGTCCAGCAAAAAAATAACTCTAGAGGCAAAATGGGCACTCTTCATGGAAACGGTGTGCTGCCAATGCCGGTCCTGGACCCTAGATGCAAGAACAATAAGAAAAAATAACCTCTGCTGAGATTAAATGGGTTAGAGGAATGACAGGAGACAGCCTAAGAGATAAGATCAGAAATTAAGAACTGAGAAAAAAGCTAGGAATAACCTCCGCCATAAAATATATAACGAAACAAGAGATACGATAGATTGGCTAAGTGATAAGGCTGGAAGATCAAACCACAACACAACGAGCCTTCATTAGACATCGCGGGAACTCCAGACCCAATGGCCAACCACGAAAAAAATGGAGTTACGGAATATTAGAAACACTAGGTAAAATAACAGCAGCAGAGGTAAACAAAAGAGGAAAAGAGCAAATTTTATCTCCCTTCGACGCTGAAAGGCAAAGAGGAAGAAAGTAATAATTAATAATAATAATTATAATAATAATAATAATATGACATCACGTAACACTCTGGGAGCCGTGATAGCTCAGTGGTTAGTGAACTGGACTACAAAGGACAAGAGGTAGGGTTCAATCCCAACCAACGGCTTCGGGGTTCACCCAGCCTTTAATGGGTACCCGATTTTTTCTGGGAAAGTAAAGCGGCACGGGCGTAATACCGACAACATTACCCCAAAAATCATGTGCCGAAGGTCAGTAAAATTTTAGGTTACTAACACCGTATTCCCAATACGCCACTTGGCGTGACGGGGGCTATTTACTTTTTTTTTACGTAACACTCTTACACATCATAAGACATCATAATACAACATAACATAGCTAACATAACATAACATAGCAAACATAACATAACATAGCAAACATAACATAACATATAGTTACAGATCATAACAAAATGTAATAGAACAGCATGCTAGAGAAATAATTCACGCCAATATATAAATTTCCAAGAGTAGCTCTTAATGTAAAATATGTGAAGCAAAATAAGGCAGTACAAATAGAGAAATATGCCTACACTTATACCCCCTGTGAGATACACCCGGTGAGAGACTCCAACGTGGCTGCTCAAAACATTCGCTACAACGAAGGCAGTAGCTCTTCATTAATACTACTTGACTTTATGTATTTTCTACGTTGAGTGAATGTTTATAAGGTCAGAACTCTCGGAACTTGGCGCGCTTGTCTTCATTTACTGTCTTGTATTGTTTACTTTTCGAGTGGTTACAGACGACTTTTCGCGAAATGAATGCGTTGCCTATTAACCCTACTTCTATTTCATTATTTTATTACTAAGCCCCTTCATTTCTTTTTTCTCTTTCTTTATAGGTTTTCTTATTTTTATTTTTATTTCATTTGTTTTCATCTCCTTCCAGCCGTGAAGTAGATGCAAATAAAAGTAGACACAAATCATATTTGTGCTTGTGTTGTATGTTTGTACCTGTTGAAGGCCTTTGCGTCGAAACGTCGTTCTGATTTGTGTTGTCCACTTACTACTTTAACCATACCGTTTTTTATTCTATTTTATTTTCTATATATCTATATATTTACATTTCTCTTTCATTCTCTGAGAAACGAAAACATTGACAACATATTGACAGTAGAGGAAATGAGTAGTGGTAATTTGTTCGTCCAGAAATTCGTGCCCACAGAGTTCATTAATTATCTCGGAAACTGTTTAATGAATTTCTGTAATTCTTTTTCGTGAAATCTTATTTTTTCACCGACCTTCAGTCTGATTGTATGCCCTACTGTCACGCATTTATGAAATATTTTTGCATATTTGAGGTATATACAAATATCATTTTCTTGCTTGTCCTAAATTTTTGGATTTTACAATACCCACATTTGTTGTAATCAACTCACCAATTAAAAAGGCAAATTTCACGTGCACACCACACAATCTTAGCACCTTTTTGTACTCTTAACTTGTAATACGTACGCCACTGCGAGATTTTGTTTGGGCAATTTCATTTCCGGTTGCTTCTTAAATTGGTCCAGAGGCGTATTTTGACAACATATTTACTATTAATGAATATTCCTGTAAGTGTGATAATTTGTAAGCTGTTGTGAAGGGACTATTTGATTTTTAAAACCATGAAGAGTTTAAAGTGTAAATTCATCACTATGCAAAAGGTAACTGTGTTATAGTACAAGCACTTTTGCAAGGAATCTAAATGGAGTCGGTTATATTACGACATAAAAAAACCCAGAAAAAAGAACATGGGCAACTCTAAATATAGATAGAAAGTCTTTCAATCGATGGATAGGACAGAACTTTGACTCTGCAGAGGCGACGGTCAAGCAAGGAAGAAAAATGAAAGTTGATGATTTTGAAAAAGATGTTTTTAGACGTGAAATTTTGAAAATGTTTGAATCGAACCAACTTGTTACACTGCGCAAACTTAAAGTTCGACTGCATTTAGAATGTGATATTGAAATCTTAAAAACGACCATTTGGAAGACCGTAAGAGGCGTTGGTTTCACTTTTCGTAAATCTGCTAGTGGTAGAAATATTGTTTGTGAAAAACCACACCTGATAGCTGCCAGAAGCAAATACCTGAGGCAGATCCGTGAGCGACGAATAGAAGGCTACGATATAGTATATTTGGATGAAACGTGGGTCAATGCTCATCATACATATGAGAAAGAATGACAATCAGTTGACAGAGAAAATAAAAGAAGCATTCCCAGCAGCAAAGGACACCTCATTATATTGGTACATGCTGGCAGTAGAGAGAATGGTCTTGTTAATGACACACAACTTATTTTTCAATCAAAGTCTACAGACAATAGGGACTACCACACTGAGAAGAATGGACGAATTTTCAGAGACTGGATATAGAACACTTTACTCCCCATTCTGGATAGACCTTCATGTCTTGTAATGGACAATGCATCCTATCATAATGCCTTACCACTGGAGGATAAAGTTCCTAATTCGCCAAGCACAAAAGATCAAATCATCACATGGCTTAGAGAAAAAAATGTTTCCTTTCAAAACACTCAGTTAAAATTAGAGTTGTTGCAACGTGTTAGACAAACTAAGAACACAAAGTTACATCAAATTGATAAAATAATTGGAAAGTATGGCCACACATCTCTTCGCATCCCACCTTATCATTTACACCTCAACCCAATAGAACTTGTGTGGGTTAAAGTCAAAGGGCAAGTTGTTGCACAGAACACGACTTTAAAATTTGTGATGTTAAAAAAATTGACGCGTGGTGCCCTCTCAACGATAGACATTGAGTACTGGAGAAAATGTGCCAACCATGTGCTCAGAGAAGAGGAACAATGCTGGCAACGAGATGGATTGCAGTTTGTCCAACCGATAACGGTTGTTAACCTCTTAGAGATTTCTGATTCGGAATGACATATGTATGACATTCTTACTAATTTGCTGACTATGTGTGTTTGATGTTCTGGTTGTTCCATATATTTTGTTGATGACACGCCTGCTATTTGGCGAATATGTGTGTTTGATACTTTGGTCAAAGTTTACCTATCTCTATGACGAAGATATAAAAATCAAATGAAGAAAAATTGCCATATTCAATGTAATACGGGTACGCCTTTGGCTTGCATTGTTAGAAAATTAACATAATTTACAGTAAAATATGTTAAGAGCACACGGTTTGATATTTTCCTAAAATTATATAACAAAAAACGATTTGTGCAAAATTCAGACTACCTTTGTACTTAAATGTTATAAAATCTGAAGGTCGGTGAAAAAATAAGATTTCATGAAAAAAGAATTACAGAAATTCATCAAACAATTTCCGAGATAAATTGATCAACCTAACACAGTGTCCTTTAGCTGTCATTGTTGTGATCCAGATTGTCTTCTGTTGACAACTTTCTTTCTATCTTTTCTCTCTCTCTCTCTCTTGGAAGACAAATGTTTTATATGATGGGTTTAGTTTTAAAAATCTATTTGAGTGCTAGGTCTATCCATCTGGAACGTCTGCTTAATGCCAATATCAACATGTGGTTTACTCTAGGAGGAATGGTTGAAAAATATCGATGTTATGGGTTGATACATTTCTTTGGCCACATTGTTACGTGGAAGTATTTTTTAAAATGTGTATTTAATGATTTTAATTATGTTTTGATGGCTTTTTTTCGTGAGCCCCAACCCCCTCCCCGCCACCGGCATACACCAGCAATGGTAATATTTGTCGTAAAGAAAGATAGTTTGTGATGGTTTTTTCGCGAACGTGGTTTTTAACTACTATTTATACCTTTTTTAACTATTACTTGTAACTTTTTTAACTATTACTTGCACCTTTTTTAACTATTACTTGCACATTTTTTAACTATTACTTGCACCTTTTTTAACTATTACTTGCACCTATTTTAACTATTACTTGCACCTTTTTAACTATTACTTTCACCTTTTTTAACTATTACTTGTACCTTTTTTTACTATTACTTGCACCTTTTTTAACTATTACTTGCAATTTTTTAAAAACTATTACTTATACTTATTTAAACTATTACTTGTACCTTTTTAAAAACTTTTAATTGTACCTTTTTAAAAACTTTTATTTGTACCTTTTTTAAATATTGCTTGTGCCTATTTGCTACTGAAGAATAAGTTTTTGTTATTGCTTTCATAACTATAATGCCAATAATCGTTTGCAATTATTGTGCCTCTTACCACTGATACAACAACAGTAGTCGGCACTGTCATTAGCCAACAAAGACATCAAAATTAACAAAAACCGAATATTCATTAACACTATCCTCAACTCCACTTTGCGATGCTTATGGTTATGAAAGGCCCCGGTATCCCTGCAAACGAATTAAAAAAAAAAAAAAAAAAAACGAATTAAAATCCATAATTGCTCAACCGCCCGTGTCGATGGAATCATCCGAATTACTAGATCATCTCCCAAACAAATAAAGGTAGATGTAGTTCCCATCATAGCAGTCTCAGCACACGTCAAAAGACATCAGGCGAAACCGCACAGAAAGTGGACACAACCATCTGTTTCCCGTCATACGATATCATCATTTATCGTAAACAATCGAAATATTGAAACACGATCAAAACGGATGAAACGCACAGCTCACGATGTGCACAGAGCACTTAACTCGGTAGCTGCTGCAACAAGCCGGACTTGGAATATGAGGAAACTGCAACAAGGAACACATTTCAGACATAGCCTTTAATGGTTCCTGCCGCCAATTCACCATATTGACCGGAAGTTCACGTCCTCCTGAAAATGATGATCGTCGTATTTTAAAAAAAAAATGTATTTTGTTGATGATGTTAAGACATCGTTTTTGACTCCAAATCCGAACATATGAAACACAGTTAGTCATCGAATTATCCCCGTCGCACATCAAACAACAGACCGTAAGATCTCCCTGCAATGTGAATTTGTGAAATTATAAAACAGTTCGCATGTCTACCCTCTATCTCACAGTAGCCCTCTTGAATCTAGACAACATCCTTCTTGGCTAACATGAAACTCCGAGAGTCACCCTGGTGCTGCAAAGTCATGAACATAATTCCGTCATTTCGCCTTTCATCATTAGCGTACTGCCGATCTAGGGATATACGATCAGCCATCATGATGACGTAACACACACAAAAATAGCTGCGTCCATAAATTACTCTAGTGAATGCAGCCAACAACGCACGAAACACAGTACAAGATCCCTAAAGTAAAGCCTTCGGTTGACTTGGCAGAGCAGTCCATATTAATGAGTTGTAACATATAAATAATTGGCGTCAAACAATTGCAACGACGGCCACTGAACAGCACTCAAAGTGTTGACGTAAATCGCATATCAACTCTAGACGGGGGAAGGTCACATTCACAACACTTGACTTGTCAAAAAGGAATATTGTCCAGTGTACGACTCCGCATCACGGCGCATATTTGTTAAGTGGAACATCATGTTGACTTTAACGCAGAAAATTGCACTGGAGAGCCGAAATTAATCAGTTCCCAAAAGCAATTCCTGCAGCTGTCGAGAGAACATGAACTTCATTCCACCATCTTGGAACCGGAAGTCAAGATATCATTGTCGAACAATGACAGCAGATTCTAGTTTTGTTTGGCTCAGTAGACACACCATCCTCATTGCATATCCAACACATCCATAAGTGCTCAGATCTCCTCCCCAGTATATCCCTCACTTTGTTTGTTACTGACGACTGTGTGTTGATATGTTATTTTTCTGTGTCTTCCAGCGTAGTGCTTGTTTCTGGCTTCTCTCTGTTCATTTAGCCTGAACATGGCTATAGATTCATGATCGTTCTTTGAACCTGTAGCTTGCCTTGCCCCCTCCCCCCTTTTTAAGGCATTCAGGATACCATCCCGATCTATTATACGCCAGCTTTCTACGACAGTCACTTCAGCAAGTCCTGCAGCTCGCTCGTTTCCTTTTATGCCATAGTGCCCAGGCATTTAAAATTAAACAAAAACTAAACAGTTTTGAAATCTCTCTTGACTCCAACCACTGTCTTTGAGCGGAGCATCCTTGCATTTTTTTCTTGAACATGCTCATCTAGTCATTCAGTAAACATTACAATCTGGTACATTTAATAAGATAATGACACCGAAATAAAATGTGTCAAATTCATAATGATATTTGACTTAATTAAGACAACGATAGAAATTAAGTGTTATGAAGAAACTCAGAGATCACTCCCACTGTAAAAATATGAATACAGTATATGCGATATAAACAGCGCGTTAAATACCTCGTCTGTGTGAAAAGGGTGCCGCGATAGCTCAGTGTTAGTGAACTGGACTACAAAGGACAAAAGAGCTAGGGTTCGATCCCAAACGACGACTTCCGGTTCACCCAGCCTTTAATGAGACGGGATTTTTTTTCTGGGAAAGTAAAGCGGCACGGGTGTAATACCTACCCCATTACCCCAACAATCATGTGCTGAAGGTCTGTCAAATATGTGGTCACTAACACCATACTCCCTATACGCCACTTGGTGTCACTTTACTTTTTTTTTTTTTACTTATTTACGTGAAAAGACAGACAGGGAAAACTAATCTATTTCCAGCCAGCTATTAATAAACACTAGACAGAAATGGTGACCCCCACAAAAGTAGAGTAAAGGAAATGCTTGAAATACTCGTAAACGTCACAAAAAAAGAAGCGAACAAAAGAGTGAATGATCATAAATCATCTCTTCCCGCGACACTGAAATGCAAATGAGAAAATAATGAAGAAGAACAAGAAGAAAAAGACAGGGAAAGACAGGGAAAACATAGAAGAAGAAATGGAAGACACTTTTATATTATTCTTTAAGTAAAATTAATTTATTCTCCACCAGAAGGGGTTATATAAAAGAGTGCACAGAGAAGAAAATGATTGACTGTAATGATGACAAAGCAATAATATATTTTTGACATTCCAGAAACCACTGTGTGAGCTTAATTAGAAAGTGAAAGAAACTTCTTTCTGGGCAATCTCGTGATGTTTTGAGAAATCTGGTAGCTTAAGCAGCTGAAGAAAGACTTCATCTGTGAGATTCTAGTATATCAAGCATTATCACAAACAGGTGTGTGCTGATAACGCGCACGTAGTATGTTTCGCTGTGATACGACACGTCTGGTACCTGAGACTATACTCTTATTCTGAGCTAACATCATACGCTCTCATACAACCGCTACAACCCCATCAAATCTTAAATACCAGCGATTTCTTTTATATAATATCATAATGGCAACAGTTACTTACAAGAAAACCTTTCGGAATGTCTGTCGATACTTTCTGTCTAAGTGCAGGGATACCAACTTGCCGTAGTAGCCGATCTGTACTATAGTTTGTTTCAGATTGTTTGCCTCCCTAATTCCAGTAATATCTCGAAAACCGTCTGATGGAATACCATGATTTTTTGCATGCGACCTTAGATTTTCAATGACGTAACGAATTTATCATTTAAATTATCGTATGTGTTACCGTTTCCTCAAAGCGGCAACTTCCTTTGATCTCCTTCATATTTGTATTTATTTGACACAAAAAACAGAATGTACGGTAAATGAAGATCTTTTACACTTTTTAGAGGAAAAGGCGTAACTTTTATTTTTATATAAGGGACATTATTACTTTATAATAAGAGAGTAAGTAAGTAAGTGTTCCTGTCATGCCTGAAGGTGTATAGGGGAATAAACCGCCACAATTGCACTTTTTCACAACATGCTACCCATTTGGATTGGGCTCTTTTAATTATACAACTAATATTGAATCAAATCAAAATAGGCCGAACATTCACCGAATAGAAATTATTTATTTTAAGAACACAGAATACATCGTCAACTCACTAAAAAAACAGTTCCTGAAGTGGTCCGTATCCAGAGTTTCCAACTCCAACAAAGTCACTTCAGTAAGTTCAAACAAATGAGTTTTATTCAGAATCTGCCGAATCTAATAGACGTATTACCATTTTTGGTTGAATAACCCACAGACCATCGTTTCTCCAATACTTATCTTCCTCAACCATAACATGGTCTTCACAACTAGCCCAATAATCTTTGTCTATGTTTGAAATAGCAACATTGGTAAGCTCTTTAACATCAGATAATTTGAAAGTTTTATTTTCGGATGCTACTTGCCCTTTGATCTTTGCCCAAACTAATTCAATAGGATTTAGGTGTGAGTGATATGGAGGCAGCCTCAAACATCTATGACCATGTTCTTCAATTAATTTATCTATTTGAAATATCTTTGGCCGTTGTATCTGTTTTACAAGTGAAAGTAATTCAGGCTTGAGATACATATCGTTAAATGGTATTTGTTCCCTTGTCAGCCATGTCTTTATTTCAGCTTTAGTGCTTGATGATGTTGGAACTTTATCTTCTTGTGCCACTTTGTTATGGTAAGATGCATTATCCATGATCAAACAAGATGGTCGATCTAATAAAGGCAAAAGAGTGTCTTTAATCCAATCTCTGAACATATGACTGTTCATCTCTGAATGATAATCCTGGTTATCAGTTGACTTTGCAATAAAAACAAGTTCAGCATTCTCCACCAGGCCATTATTTTTGCTCCCAGCATGTGCCACTATAAGGCGCTTTCCTTTGCTGCTAGGTACATACCTTTTAATAGTCCCATCTAATGACTGCCATTCTTTTTCATTTGTGTGGTGGGCATTAATCCATGTTTCGTCCAAGTACACAATGTCATAATCTTCATTACGCATTTGTCTAACTTCACGTAAATATTTGCTTCTTGCAGCTACTAAATGAGGTTTCTCGCAAATGATGTTTCTTCCACAAGAATATTTTCTAAAAGTGAAGCCTAAACTCCGCACACTTCTCCATAGTGTGGTTTTTGATACATCAATACTGGTGTTCTTTTTAAGCCAAATCTTAAGTTTCCTTATGGTAACTTCTTCCCCTAAGTCAAACATTTTACAAATCTCTCTGCGGACAAGTTCTCTGTCAAAACTGTCTAACAAATGTTTTCTTCCTCGACTTCTTTCTTTCCTTGAACATTCACATTGAACATTTTCCACTGATCTATGAAACGACCGTTTACTTAAACCTAACACGTGCATCGTTCTCTTTTCAGGATTTGATATGCTGTGATATAGACTCCCTCGTTTGCCTCTCTACAAAAATATAAATATAATTTCTTTGTAATATTTTGTTCAGTAACAAATTTCAACTTTAAACTCATTGTTAAGGGCACAACTCACAAAACACGCCTATGTAAATAATTTGATTTTGTATTTTTGGTGACGTTATACTAATGACGTGATACAAAAAGTTGACAATTTTAATCCAGTAAGTGCAAAACCAGAATTGCGCACCGAATATAAGAGAAATTTGCTACACATATGTGCAAATATTGACAAAAATCTGACATTTGCAATTCAATAGTGTAAACCGGTGCCTTTACCCACCAACATATAAAGGAAATTCCCAAACGAAGATGTTTAAATCATTCTTGAAGTGATATGGAAGGGGTAAATACTCTTAAATTTTGATTCAAATGTGCCCAAGTTTAATCATACTTTTATCCTCCTGGTAAGCAAGCGCACAAGAAAAACCAGCAGTTTGTTTGCAATGAATTTATTTTTTCTATTACGTTATGAGATTCAGTAGGTTACATGCAAAATATCAGCACTGTAGCACAAATGAAGCCTTGAAAAGTTGTGGAAATCAAAACTCATTAGCACAAACACAAAACTTAGGCTATTCAAATCAAATGTACTATCAACCCTTACGTATGCGTGTGAAAGCTGGAAAACAACAAGAGATATAGAAACAAAGTTGAACGCATTCGAAAATAAATGTCTAAGGAAAATACTTGGTATAGAATGGAACGAATTCAAAACAAACGAGGAAATTAGAGAAATCGCCAATCAACCACTAATATCTTCAGTAATAAAGAAAAGACGATGGTCATACGTTGGACATGTGATGAGAAGAGATAATAATCGAATAGCAAAGCAAGCCCTCATATGGGAAACAACAGGTAAAAGAAAAAGAGGAAGACCCAGGGAGACACTGAGAAGAACATTGATGAGAGAGGCAAGAGCAGCAGGAATCGGCTCCCTCAATGAGATAGAACTGCTTGCACAGAACAGAGACAGATGGCGAGATTTGATAAAATATCTTTAAAAGAAAACTGCTAGAACAAAAATTCATATAGGAGAAGGTGTATCTTGGTCTACGCCCTATGGGCCGGTTACGGCTCGAAAGGTCAATAGATAGATAGCACAAATGGTTGCTGAGCTGTGGTTTTTTGAAGTGAGGCAAAAAATCTGAAGCGAACTATAGTGTGCGTTTGTGTTAGTGCGCAGCCTAGTACTATTTTCTTACAAGATTGTCTCTTCCTACTGATATTTATCAGGAATATTATAGCCGTCTAGTCCTGATACTCGGGAAGCGAGTGGCCGAACAGACTACTCTAATCGCTTTCCAATTAGTAGGATGTAGGTTTGATTCCAGTAGCATCAATGATTTTTATTTAATTTCTGGTAATTATAAAGGTTAATTATAACATCACTAACATAGAATTATGGAAATGTACCTGTCAAATACCAGTGGATAAAGAGATACAGCGAAGAAGATGGCGCTGGATAGGACACACACTACGGAAGCCCACTGAGAGTATTACACAACAGACCCTTTTTGGAATCCCCAGGGGAAAAGACAAAGAGGAAGACCAAAGAATTCTTGGAGAAGACAGACAGAAGCAGAGATGAAGATGATGGGTAAGACATGGAATGATCTTAAAAGAATGACAAGAAACAGAACGACTTAGAAGGTGTTTTGTTGAAGACCTATGCTCCACAGGGTGGAAAGAAAGGTGGAAGAGGAAGAATTATAAAGGTTGATTGCCTGTCCTCATTTTCTGTTTATTTTTCAATTACTATCTTTACGTTATTTCATCATCATCATCACCGTCATTATCACAATCATCACCAACACCATCGTTAGTCCCGTAACCGTTGTGAGTCTATGAAACAAGCAAGACCTACACAAACCAGCAGCAAATTGTCAATTGTGGATATCTAGGACATTCACCACGTGTGCCATCTTCTGCTCGAGTGGAACTAATTTGCGACATATTGACAATGTGGCGTTAGTACTCTTTCATTTTATTTTAAATTACCTCGGGACATTGATAGATGATAGGATCAGTGTCTTGTAGATGTGGCAATACAGAGCGAATGATAAGGGGAAAGAAGAATGGATGGGGTGATCAAATACACAGGAATTCTTCTTGTGCGATCGTCTGACCACAACTCTTCTTAGTCGTTGGCATTTAAAATTAAACGCGTAACTGCGTTATCTTGTGACTTATAACAAAGTTTCGATATTTGTTCTTTCCGGCCCGAAACATCCGACTCTAGCATGGTGTTTTTTTTTAGTAATAAGTTATATTCGCTTGTCAATCACTTCTTGTTTGGCCAGGAAAGTTAGTCTGTGCCCCAGCCACTCGGAGATGAGGTCCAATCTTGATCAGATATAGTTCGCGAACTCTAACGCAAGCAGTCAGCTCTGAGTCGCCGGTAACCTTCAGTCGCAGCACTATTGAACATTGGACCCTGCATGAGGGACTGAGAAATAATGAAACAGCCAAATTCTGAAGGTTACCATAAAAGTCACATTACCTGACAGAAGACAGTAAATACAGCCAGAAAATTCAGAAGTGAAATGCTGTGCTATAAACGTTGATAATATTGAAGAGGGTGTGTACACCGAAAACACATGTTGGCTCCTTCCTAAAAAACTCACAACGAAAACTCGTTACATACCAACTTATCATATCCACATGTGGCGGGGAGCTTTTTCGGGAAACCGGGAAGTTTTTTTTATCCTGGGCCAAGTGATTCGCACTTGCAATTGTTAACCCGTACCTCGGCACGATTACCGTAATAATCTCAATAATTCTTTACATGCTTTATCTCAATGATGGGAAAATTAGAGCTAAGAAAAAGTGGCATTTTGACACAGGTTTATAGCAACGGGATCTCTTATTTCTCCCAAGAAGGGTAGCAAGTTATTTTGTGGTTGTTAGGACGGCTGCATATACGTCCTTTGTCAGTTAAACATGCATTGGATTGTAGACATCATCATCATCATCATCAAGTACCGGGCCTACTGGCGTAGGCAATCATGTCTCTCCAAAACTTTCGATCTCGGGAGCTATTTATCATTTCTGTTGTTGACCTTCTGCCAAGCCATTCTCTTAAGCTGTCTGTTAATTTTTCTCTTTGCTTCCCTCTATCTCTTCGTCCCTCAATCTTTCCAGTTGTTACAATATATTCCAGTTGTTCTCTTCTCATTACATGGCCAAAAAATGATGATTGTTTCTTCCTAATATTGGAAATTAGCTCTCTTTTTGCTTTGACCTCTCTCAGAACATCTTCATTACTCTTCTTAGCTGTCCATGGTACTCTAAACATTCTTCTGTAAAACCACATTTCTACAGACTCCAGTGATTTTCTTGTTTGTTGTCATATTGTCCATGATTCGCATCCATATGTTAAGACTGACTCTACATAACATTTAAGAACTCTTTTTCTTGTTTCTATTGTCAAAAATGGATTGCATAGTATCTTCCTCATTTTTTGGAAAGCTACTTTTGCCTGAGCCATTCTTCATCTCACCTCTTTTGTACATCTTCCGTCTGAGGTTAACAAAGTTCCCAAATATTTAAATTCATTTACCTGTTTTAATATTGTTCCACTTGTCTTTATTTTGCACTGAAGTGATGTCTTTTTCTTTGTTGTTACCATTACCTCTGTCTTTTTGTTATTAAGGATGAGTCCTTTATTTTTGCTTTCTTTCACAATAATGTCCAACATTTCTTGTAACTCATTTTCACTCTTAGCGATTAAGACTGTATCATCAGCATACCTTAGATTATTTATACTATAACCTCCAATTGTTATTCCAGGCATGTCCCTTATGGATCTTAAATAATCTCACTATAAATATTAAACAAATCTGGTGACAGCACACAACCTTGTCTAGCACCCGGTTTTATTTGTTGAAACATTCCCAATTGGTTTCCAGTTCTTATGGCCGCTGTTTGTTGCCAGTACATGTTCTTTATTATTCTTAGATCTTTGCTGTCTACGTTTATAATTTCTAAAATTTGATTATTTCTTGGTGCTTTACTTTGTCAAATGCCTTGGTGTAATCTATGAAACATAGGTATAGATCTGTTTTCACCTCTATGGCTCTTTCTACTAAAGATCTTATGATATAAATGGCATTGCTTGCTCCTTTATCACTGACAAAACCACACTGTTCATCGCTAATTTCTGGACTGATTTTGTTTCGCACTCTGCACATGATGATTCTTAGTAATACATTAGTCATATGACTCATAAGACTTATTGTGCGATGATCATCGCATTGTATACATATCTGTCTCATAATAAACGTATTCAAGAAGCTTGTTTGCTATACAACGCCCATTACAGCCACTGGTAGTCTTTACAGGAAAAGATGCGGCCTAACTATCGCTGAATACTTTCAAGTGGTTGGAAGTTTTCACATGTTTCAGTGACAAAAACTGGAAATATAAATGCGACTTGGTCTGTGGTTGAACCAATGTGACTAGACACAAGATAAGACAGAAAGAAAAAACAGAAATACAGAAAGAGCAAGCCACGTAGGTTATAAGGAACATGATGCTAGAAACCATATTTTCCTTACAATTAGTAATTGTTTTAGATCGTGATCAGCATTACCATAGCGCCGCATTTCTTTCTCAGGTAAATTTCATATCAAGTTAAGGCTGGTCGGACCTAGGAGCCGTCAATTTAAATCCACTCAGACCCCTTGTCCATAACAGACGGGTCCAAATCAAAATTCGAAATTCGTTAACAGACATTTTTAAAAATCTTTGTTATTTTTGTAGGTTATACAAAGATTCGACTTTTTGGTCTTGTGCCATCGGCTCTTTTAATGACGTTTTTCAGTTTCCTCTGAGAATCTTCTAAAATAATTGCTGACTTCACTTGATCCTTCACTTTGCAAATTTTTTATGAAACAATTTCCATTTTCTGATTACATGAGTCACATGAGTACATTGGTCACATGAGTACATTGGTCACATGAGTACATATGATTTATCATCACCATAACGTTTGTGCCTGTGGGTCATTTTTATTTTATTTTAGGAAAATAAGTGTTAATGGAACACAATCGCTCCGATAGCGTGATGTATAATTTGATAACTGAGGCGGCTATTAAGTGACTAACGGACGAGTAGCTCATACAGCGTGGATAAATCGGACAGAGGGAATATCGTAGGTGGCACAGAGACATATTTTGTGTTAGAATTGTGCACG
>JAVIAB010000156.1:52024247-52031747 GCA_032433765.1 Megaustenia siamemsis
GTATAGAGACTTTGCTCTTTCAGGATACGTACTTAATTTTTTACTTATTTTAATTACGTAATCACTCAATTTGCAAAACCCAGGATTTATCTTTTCTTTAATTTTTTTTTTTTAAAGAAAGAAACAAAATAAGGATCAAACGACTTTTAAAAATATTAAATTCATCATCAAAAACACCGTTATGTCTGTATGATCGCGATTGTTAATATCAAACAGCTTTGGTGAAATTGGAAATATCATGCCTAAATTATCCTACACATAACGAGATTTCCACAGTTGTTTTTTTTCCCCATTAATATAGAAAATACTTAGTTGTTTTATCCAGGCAAAGACATAATAGATTTAAACACCATATGCCTCAAGAAGTTCAGATTTGGAAATAAAAAATATTCCTGTTATCAATCTCCAGAAAATGCAGAGCATATTCTCCTGTCTTTCTATCTGTAGATAAGCCTTCATGAGGCAAATTCTGGCCCTCAGAGATGGCTCGAAGATGATATGGACTTTTAACTCCCAGGAACAACGGAGAACTCGTGCATTGCTGACGTCAGCGTCATGTCTGAGATTATTCCAAACAGGAGAAAATTACAAAAAGGAAAAAAACAAAGTATGTTGAGGAATTTTGGAGCATTGGTTACTTGACCTATCTGATAAGGACACGGGGTCAGGGTGGATTTAGATCAACCGCTCCTAGGTACACCCAGCCTTAACCTGATATGGAGTTTGTCTGAGAAAGAGATGCGGAGCTTGGATAATGATCCCTTTCTCTAAAACAATTGCTGATTGTAAGAAAAATATGGGCTCTAACATCATGGTCCTTATACCCAAGTGCCTCTTTCTTTCTTTCTTTCTTTCTTTCTTTCTTTCTTTCTTTCTTTCTTTCTTTCTTTCTTTCTTTCTTTCTTTCTTTCTTTTTTCTTTCTTTCTTTCATTCATTCTTTCTTTCTTTCTTTCTTTCTTATCGTATGTCTAGTTACATTGGTTTAACCACAGACCAAGTGGCATTTATATTTCCAGTTTTTGTCATTGAAACATGTGAAAACTTCCCAACCACTTGAAAGTACTCAGCGATAGTTAGGCCGCTTCTTTTCCTCTAATAAACTACCGTCCTGAAATTGGCGCTTTATAGCAAACAAACTTCTTAAATACGTTTATTGTGAGAGAGATATGTATACAATTCAATGCATGTTTAACTGACAAAGGGCGTATATACAGACGTCCTAACAACCACAAAATAACTTGCTACCCTTCTTGGGAGAAATAAGAGATCCCGTTGCTATAAACCTGTGTCAAAATGCGACTTTTCCTTGGCTCTAATTTTCCCATCATTGAGATAAAGCATGTAACGAATTATTGAGATTATTACGGTAATCGTGCCGAGGTACGGGTTAACAATTGCAAGTGCGAATCACTTGGCCCAGGATAAAAAAACTTCCCGGTTTCCCGAAAAAGCTCCCCGCCACATGTGGATATGATAAGTTGGTATGTAACGAGTTTTCGTTGTGAGTTTTTTAGGAAGGAGCCAACATGTGTTTTCGGTGTACACACCCTCTTCAATATTATCAACGTTTATAGCACAGCATTTGACTTCTGGTATTTCTGGCTGTATTTACTGTCTTCTGTCAGGTAATGTGACTTTATGGTAACCCTCAGAATTTGGCTGTTTTATTATTTATCAGTCCCTCATGCAGGGTACAATGAGCTGACTCATTGAATTAGGGTTCGCGAACTATAACTGATCAAGATTGGACCTCATCTCCGAGTGGCTGGGATACAGACTAACTTTCCTGGCCAAACAAGAAGTGATTGACAAGGGAAGGTAACTTATTACTAAAAAAAAACACTATGCTAGAGTCGGATGTTTCGGGCCGGAAAGAACAAATATCGAAACTTGTATATAAGTCACAAAATAACGCAGCTACGCGTTTAATTTTAAATGTCAACGACTAAGAAGAGTTGTGGTCAGACGATCGCACAAGATGAATTCCTGTGTATTTGATCACCCCATCCATTCTTCTTTCCCCTTATCATTCGCTCTGTATTTCCACAGCTACAAGACACTGATCCTATCATCAATCAATTTCCCGATGTAATTTAAAATAACAAGAAAAGAGTACTAACGTCACATTGTCAATATGTCGCAAATTAGTTCCACTCGAGCAGAAGACGGCACAAGGGGTGAATGTCCTAGATATCCACAATTGACAATTTGCTGCTAGTTCTTGTAGGGTTGGTTGTTTCTTAGATCCATGGTCGAGCCTTCCCTGGTAATTGTTCTCTGTAGCAATTCTCTTGGTCTTCCTTGTTTTTCCTTTACCAGATGGTTTCCACATGAATGCCGATGATGAAGTTTTTCTTCATCCATTCTGAGCACATGACCGATGTATTTCCAGGGATATATGTCGCAAGTCTGCCTTTTTCTTTAATAGCCAAAGATAAGTAATTTGAACGTTTTACTCCGAGACATTGCATGGATCTGGCCATCCAGCAGTGTAGAAAAAATAAACCACAAAAACGCCGGCTTCGAGACAGAGAGGTTGTTGGTTCAAATCCCAGCTGCACAAGTTAGGATTTTTATTTGTGATTTCTCTCTGCGGCAACCACCAGCGAGGCCCATCTGTGCTTATCAAATAACTACCGTAAGCATAACAGTTGAACAAAAATTCACAGATAACGAAAAGCCATTGATAGTTTAGATAGAGGAATCCTTTAGACGTTACTGAGTCATTACGGAATCCCCATTAAGTTTATTAACCTGATAAGAACAATATATTAAGGAATGAAGTGTACAATGTTGTGCACTAAAGGCAGCTGACAGAAGTATTTTAAATAAGAACAGGAGCAAGGCAGTGATGCCTTCTATCTCCATTTCTCTTTCTACCGGCCATAGATTGGATTATGGAAAAAAAAAAACCCAGAATAACAAAAATTTTCTAAGGAAAAAACTTGGTATATCGTGGAACGAATTCAAAACAAACAAGGAAATTTGAGAAATCGCCAATCAACCACTAATATCTTCAGTAATAAAGAAAATATGATGGTCATATGTTGGACATGTGATGAGAAGAGATAATAACTGAATAGCAAAGCAAGCCCTCATGTGGGAAACAACAGGTAAGAGGAAAAGAGGAAGACCCAGAGGAGACACTGAGAAGAACTTTGATGAGAGAGGCACGAGCAGCAGGAATCGGCTGCCTCGTTGAGGTAGAGCTGCTTGCACAGAACAGAAACAAATGGCGAGATTTGATAAAATATCTTTAAAAGAATTGAAAACTGCTAGAATAAAAATTTAGATAAGAGGAGTATCTTGGTCTACACCCTATGGGCCGGCTATGGCTCGAAAGATCAATAGATAGATAGATAGTCCAGTCGTCATTGACCAAACTACTTAATGATTTAGACTTCGTTGAAGACATAGCTCTCCTATCACACAACCATCAACAGATGCACGATAAAATGCGCACACTCGATGAGAGATCAGAACAGTTGGACTGAAAATACATTTAGATAAGATCAAAATTATTACAGTTAATGCAGTTGGCAATAACCAAATAATAATAGGAGAAATACCTCTACTAGACGCACAATCTTACATACATCTGGGCAGTAATATAGACAAAGAGGGAGGATCAGAAAATGATACCAAAATAAGGATATAAAAAGCAGGAGAAGCGTAAGTTTCACTAAGAAACATACGGAAATCCAAAGAAATTAGGATAAATACCAAAAAGATCTGCAACTCTAATGTTAAGTCAGTCCTATAATATGGCAGTGCATATGGAGAACAAAAATGACAATCGTGAAGATACATACCTTCAAATTGATATTTGCGCAGAATGAAAGAATGGAAATGGCAGGAAAAAGACAAATACCAGTGGATAAAGAGATACAACGAAGACGATATAGCTGGATAGGACACACACTGCAGAAGTCAACTCAGAGTATTACACAACATGCCCTTTTTTGGAATCCCCAGGGAAAAAGACAAAGAGGAACAACAACATATTCTTGGAGAGGGTAGATGGAAGCAGAGATGAAGATGATGGGGAAAACATGGAATGATCTTAAAAGAAGACAAGGAAATGAACGACTTGAACAGTGTTCGTTGCAGGCTTATGCTCTACAGAGAATTGAAAGGTAGAAGAAGAAGACTCCGGGACATTCGACTTTGTGGAAAATCTTTGTGACTAGACCTGCCTTCCCTCTTCGATACCTGTTTGACTGATGAAGTTTCGAAGCCCTTTTTCTACACCGCTATTAAGGAGTCCTGATTCTCGGAGTCTTGAATAGCTCTGCTTATCTTACTCTGACGCCAGATTCAGATATTGGTCGTTGGCTGCTATCAGCTTATGCGTTGCTTTAGAGTCCCTACCTCTTTATAATTGTTGCGTAAATTTCCAAATAAAGGCTGGGCGCCCTGATAATTACTTTCGCTAGATCTATTCTATCTGTAAAGTTAACAATATTTACAATATTCCGAGTTAAATGCCATGTTAACAATTTGACAGACATAACATAAACATCGTGAGATACGAGTATATCCGTGGCACTGTCGTAATAATCAAGTGAAAAAAATAATAAAAATATATATACAGAAATAGGCTGACGTGCTGTGATAGTATGTAAAGATAGTGGGATAGTTTCTAGAAAGAAAAACATAAAAAGAAAAGCTAAAAGGGATAATAACATGCGTAAAAAACATGATCCCCTATCCCTAGAAATGCTTCAAAGTAAATGTCTGACTGTGTCCGCCTCAGCGATTACTATTTTTAAACGTTTTCTCTGAAAATAGAGTATGTGCGTTGTGTTGTAGTTTATAGCATTCTGAAATTTGCACCCCTTTCTACCTAATACAGAGAATTCATAATGAATTTTTTTTTAGATCGGGTTTACTTTCTTTTTTCAATCTCTATTTGCTTCACACGCCTTTGCTAATTCATTTCATAGGCCTGCATGTGAGTAAGGTCTGTTTTGATGAATCGATCCCTAATGTTATGATTATGGTTATGGAAGGCCACGGTATAACTGCAGACGAATTAAAATTCATAACTGCTCAACCGTCCGTGCCAGTGGAATCATCCGAATTACTGTCTCGTTTCCCAAACAAAGAAAGGTAGCTGTAGTCCCCATCATAGCAGTCTCAACACACGCCAAAAGACATAAGGCGAACCCGCACAGAAAGTGAACACAGACACCTGTTCTCCATCATACGATATCATCATTCATCGTAAACAATCGGAATATCGAAACACGATCAAAACAGATGAAACGTACAGCTCACAGTGTGCACAGAGCACTTAACTCAGTAGCTCCTGCAACAAGCTCCACTTGGAATATGAGGAAACTGCAACAAGGAACACTCTTCAGACATAGCCTTTAATGGTTCCTGCCGCCTATCCGCCAACAAACAACACATGTAAGAACAATCTTACAGACTGTAAGATCTCCCTGCAATGTGAATTTGTGAAAATTATAAATCCCTCCTGACTAACATGAACCTCCGGGAATCAAAATGTTGGAAGTCAGTTATGAGTCGCTGACTACCTTCACGTGAGTTACTCTACTGTGTCTTCTATCAACAAAAGAAACGTAAATCTTAATCCAATAATTGTTTTGAAGATTGAGACTGTATTATACACTGAGCAGTGAAAAGAGTTAATAAGAATAATGTACGAATCGATTATATGTTCATTGTTGTAGTTTTTGTTACGTTTAGCAAAATGTCGCTGAAGCCAAAACTCTTTTTCTGGCGATGATAACATTAATCGATGTTAAGTTAGGACGTTAAGTTAGGACGTTAAGTTAGGGCGTTAAGTTAGGACGTTAAGTTAGGACGTTAAATTAGGACTTTAAGTTATGACGTTAAGCGGGCGTAGATGCGTTGTGTTGTGGATTAATTGTGCTTTTTGACCCAACACGTTCGACTTCAGCACGACATTTGTAAATATCTGGTTGCCTTCCATCTTCTATCCTTACTAACTTGGCCAGACTAGGCTACTTAGTCTGTTACCAAGGGCACCACGAAGAGGTGGATTAGGGGGTCCCTGCCTTTTGACCTGTCTAGCTGGTGTGATCCCTTATTAGCGTTGCTACCACTAGATCAGTTTTTGGGAATATGGTCAGACAGCTTCCTCTACCATTTTGTGGTTGAGGCACGTCAGAGGAGCAAATGTCCATACAGATACTCTACTGGTAAAGTTTTAATGCACAAAACTTCATGTTACAGTAGAAAATCTATTGAGTTATAATGTCACGTGGTGTCCGATCTGATCGGTCATGGCTGAGTAGCTAGAGACAGCTTATGATACAAGCCAATATATAAATGTTAGTAATTTTAATTAATTTGCAACTCTTTACGTCTACTTGGAATGTGTCCTATGAAATTCCATAAACCGATTATTTTATATTGTAACGATGCTGTTTTGTGTTAAATAGATACCAATTAAAGTCATTGTAATGCCTAAAGACTTTATAATATACTTCACAAGTCCTTTTTTTTCCGTCACGCCAAGTGGTGTATAGGGAAATATGGTGTTAGTGACACTATATTTTACAGACCTTCAGCACATGATTTTTGGGGTAATGTGGTCAGTATTACGCCCGTGCTGCTTTACTTTCCCAGAAAAAAATCCGGTACCAATTTAAGGCTGGGTGAACCAGGAAGCCGTCGGTTGGGATCGACCCTACCCCCTTGTCCGTGGTAGTCCAGCTCACTAACCACTGCGCTATCGCGGCTCCCTTCACAAGTCCTTATGGTCCCAAAAGATTTAATCTTGAGACTGCAGAATTCAGTCCTAAACGCTTCTCAACATTTGGACAAAAAGTGATCGTCGACTCCTAGCAGACTTTCTGTTTCATAAATATTAAACTAAAACTGATCAAGATCCTACTCAACATCTCCTATGTGGGTCTGGTAATGGACTAACCAATCTGGCAATGAAAGTATTACATCGAAGAGAGAATGCAACCAGATATGAAAGATGGCTCGCTGAAGTCTGATTGATGGGATGTGAGATGTAGATAGTACATATTGCTGTAAACTACATCATAGTATCAAAAATGGCTCTCTGAAGTCTGATTTGTTGGGATGTGAGATGTAGATAGTTCATGTTGCTGTAAACTACATCATAGTATCAAAAATGGCTCTCTGAAGTTTGATTTATTGGGATGTGAGATGTAGATAGTACATGTTGCTGTAAACTACATCATAGTATCAAAAATGGCTCTCTAAAGTCTGATTTGATGGGATGAGAGATGTAGATAGTTCATGTTGCTGTAAACTACATCATAGTATCAAAGATGGCTCTCTAAAGTCTGTTTTGCTGGGATGAGAGATGTAGATAGTTCATTTTGCTGTAAACTACATCATAGTATCAAAGATGGCTCTCTGAAGTCTGGGATGTGAGATGTAGATAGTACATGTTGCTGTAAACTACATCATAGTATCAAAGATGGCTCTCTGAAGTCTGGGATGTGAGATGTAGATAGTACATGTTGCTG
>JAVIAB010000156.1:52036747-52116747 GCA_032433765.1 Megaustenia siamemsis
GCCACTGAAAGCGACAGGGTACCTATGAGTTTATCCGGAGTGCTATGCTGGTCAATCTAGCAACAATGAACAACGAATAAACTGTGCTCAAATTTATTTTAGAACACACACTCAGATGTGCTGCGATAGCTACGTGATCATTAAGGACAAAAGATCGAGTTCAATCCTGATCGATAGCTTCCAGGTTCACCCAGTCTTAAATGGATACCGGATTTTTTTTAATGGTAAAGTAAAGCGGCACGGCGTAATACTGACCACATTACCTAAAAAAGCATGTGTCGAAGGTCTTTTAAAATGTGAGGACTATCACCTTATTTCCCTAAATGCCACGTGGCGTGACGGGCATCATTACTTTTCTTTTAATAATCATATAGACAGCACACTATACACATTATCACACATCACGCACACCACACCCCATATACTACACACATATCCCATAAACTCTATATACAAATAAATCATTTAATATTTTGCTTTTTTCTCTGTAAGGCGCACCCCTTCTAGCAAGATATACGTTTCTCTTTTTATATTGAAGTACTTGAAAACATAGATAAAGAGCATTCCTAGAACATGAAGTTCTTGAAAGGATGAAATCGACAACATAACTCATGAATAGCTAGCTAGCAGCATACATCTAAGGACATAATCTTTAACAGTCAGCAGAATACACGTTAATGCTGACATTATTGATAGTTTTGTTTTATATCTCATTTTGATGCTGATAATGTGCTTCTGGTGCAGAGTTGTTTTAGTTGCATTTGTTTGCTAAAGATTGTAACATCGGCGAGACAAATAGCGATATTGTGCGGTATTTATCACCGTAGAAGGGAATTAGTTTCTTATTATTATTATTATTCTTTCCTTCCTCCTTTGTCTTTCAGCATCGATAAGTCTAGTGGCATCAATAAGTCTAGTGGCGTCGATAAGTCTAGTGGCATCGATAAGTCTAGTGGCATCGATAAGTCTAGTGGCGTCGATAAGTCTAGTGGCATCGATAAGTTTAGTGGCATCGATAAGTCTAGTGGCATCAATAAGTCTAGTGGCATCGATAAGTTTAGTGGCATCGATAAGTCTAGTGGCATCGATAAGTCTAGTGGCATCGATAAGTTTAGTGGCATCGATAAGTCTAGTGGCATCAATAAGTCTAGTGGCATCGATAAGTCTAGTGGCATCAATAAGTCTAGTGGCGTCGATAAGTCTAGTGGCATCGATAAGTCTAGTGGCATCAATAAGTTTAGTGGCATCGATAAGTCTAGTGGCATCAATAAGTCTAGTGGCGTCGATAAGTCTAGTGGCATCAATAAGTTTAGTGGCATCAATAAGTCTAGTGGCATCGATAAGTCTAGTGGCATCGATAAGTTTAGTGGCGTCGATAAGTCTAGTGGCATCGATAAGTCTAGTGGCATCGATAAGTCTAGTGGCATCGATAAGTCTAGTGGCATCGATAAGTCTAGTGGCATCGATAAGTCTAGTGGCATCGATAAGTCTAGTGGCATCGATAAGTTTAGTGGCATCAATAAGTCTAGTGGCATCGATAAGTCTAGTGGCATCAATAAGTCTAGTGGCATCGATAAGTCTAGTGGCATCAATAAGTTTAGTGGCATCAATAAGTTTAGTGGCATCGATAAGTCTAGTGGCGTCGATAAGTCTAGTGGCATCGATAAGTCTAGTGGCATCGATAAGTTTAGTGGCATCAATAAGTCTAGTGGCGTCAATAAGTCTAGTGGCATCGATAAGTCTAGTGGCGTCGATAAGTTTAGTGGCGTCGATAAGTTTAGTGGCGTCGATAAGTTTAGTGGCGTCGATAAGTTTAGTGGCATCGATAAGTCTAGTGGCATCGATAAGTCTAGTGGCATCGATAAGTTTAGTGGCGTCGATAAGTCTAGTGGCATCGATAAGTCTAGTGGCGTCGATAAGTCTAGTGGCATCGATAAGTCTAGTGGCGTCGATAAGTCTAGTGGCATCGATAAGTCTAGTGGCATCGATAAGTCTAGTGGCGTCGATAAGTCTAGTGGCATCAATAAGTTTAGTGGCGTCGATAAGTCTAGTGGCGTCGATAAGTCTAGTGGCGTCGATAAGTCTAGTGGCATCGATAAGTTTAGTGGCGTCGATAAGTCTAGTGGCATCGATAAGTCTAGTGGCATCGATAAGTCTAGTGGCATCGATAAGTTTAGTGGCATCGATAAGTCTAGTGGCATCGATAAGTCTAGTGGCATCGATAAGTCTAGTGGCATCGATAAGTCTAGTGGCATCGATAGTCTAGTGGCATCGATAAGTTTAGTGGCGTCGATAAGTCTAGTGGCATCGATAAGTCTAGTGGCATCGATAAGTCTAGTGGCATCGATAAGTCTAGTGGCATCGATAAGTCTAGTGGCATCGATAAGTCTAGTGGCATCGATAAGTCTAGTGGCATCGATAAGTCTAGTGGCATCGATAAGTCTAGTGGCATCGATAAGTCTAGTGGCATCGATAAGTTTAGTGGCGTCGATAAGTCTAGTGGCATCGATAAGTCTAGTGGCATCGATAAGTCTAGTGGCATCGATAAGTCTAGTGGCATCGATAAGTCTAGTGGCATCGATAAGTTTAGTGGCGTCGATAAGTCTAGTGGCATCGATAAGTCTAGTGGCATCGATAAGTCTAGTGGCATCGATAAGTCTAGTGGCATCGATAAGTCTAGTGGCATCGATAAGTTTAGTGGCGTCGATAAGTCTAGTGGCATCGATAAGTCTAGTGGCATCGATAAGTCTAGTGGCATCAATAAGTCTAGTGGCATCAATAAGTCTAGTGGCATCGATAAGTTTAGTGGCATCGATAAGTTTAGTGGCATCGATAAGTCTAGTGGCATCGATAAGTCTAGTGGCGTCGATAAGTCTAGTGGCATCGATAAGTTTAGTGGCATCGATAAGTCTAGTGGCGTCGATAAGTTTAGTGGCATCGATAAGTTTAGTGGCATCGATAAGTCTAGTGGCGTCGATAAGTTTAGTGGCATCGATAAGTCTAGTGGCATCGATAAGTCTAGTGGCATCGATAAGTCTAGTGGCATCAATAAGTCTAGTGGCATCGATAAGTCTAGTGGCATCAATAAGTCTAGTGGCATCGATAAGTCTAGTGGCGTCGATAAGTTTAGTGGCATCGATAAGTCTAGTGGCATCGATAAGTCTAGTGGCATCGATAAGTCTAGTGGCATCGATAAGTCTAGTGGCATCGATAAGTCTAGTGGCGTCGATAAGTCTAGTGGCATCGATAAGTTTAGTGGCATCGATAAGTTTAGTGGCATCGATAAGTCTAGTGGCGTCGATAAGTTTAGTGGCATCGATAAGTCTAGTGGCATCGATAAGTCTAGTGGCATCGATAAGTCTAGTGGCATCGATAAGTCTAGTGGCATCGATAAGTCTAGTGGCATCGATAAGTCTAGTGGCATCGATAAGTCTAGTGGCATCGATAAGTCTAGTGGCATCGATAAGTTTAGTGGCATCGATAAGTTTAGTGGCATCGATAAGTCTAGTGGCATCGATAAGTTTAGTGGCATCGATAAGTCTAGTGGCGTCGATAAGTCTAGTGGCATCGATAAGTTTAGTGGCATCGATAAGTTTAGTGGCATCGATAAGTATAGTGGCGTCGATAAGTCTAGTGGCATCGATAAGTCTAGTGGCATCGATAAGTATAGTGGCATCGAAAATATAAAAGATGCCCACCAAACAAGGTGAAGTCGATTCAGTCAATTTTAGGTAATTTTGTTTTTGGATTGTAGAGGTATTAAGCACAATCCATGACAACTGTGGAGCCTCGATAGCCCAGTGGTTAGTGAACTGGACTACAAAGGACAAGGGGTAGGGTTCTATCCCAACCGAAGGCTTCCGGGTTCACCCAGCCTTAATTGGTCCCGGATTTTTTTCTGGGAAAGTAAAGCGGCACGGGCGTAATACCGACCACATTACCCCAAAAAATCATGTGCTGAAGGTCTGTAAAAATGATGGTCACTAACACCATATTCCCTATACGCCACTTGGCGTGACGGGGGTACTTTACTCTCTTTCTCTTCTATGACAACTGTACAGAAACATGCGACCGTTATTCTCCAGAACTTACAAATACTCCAGGCATCACGAAGAAAATGGGCGAAAAAAAGCATGGAAGGTCATTGTATTTAAGCAGTGCTCAGTGCAATACTAATCTCTGGTTTGATTACACACAACGGTCACAGCACAGTGCACGAATTCCGTGTCACCGACGCTGGTCCCTCATTACAAAAAGAAACCCCAATAATGTTTTTGAACAGAGAGAAAGTTATTACTGGTTACGCCCATGCACCATGTCCCTGTAACTCTACTAGAAAATTCTTCTCCTTCAACGATCAGTCATTGCTGTGCATTTAGACATTTTTAATGTCTACTTTTGCACAGGACCAGCATTTTGTCTCGCGAAAAGTGGTCTTGCATTCTTGCAAAATACAGAGCATAAAACGAAATTAGGTTTAAAGAAAAAGCGGCAGTCAAAATTTAGGTGTACTTATGTTGGCCTCATACAATAAGGTGTACTTATGTTGGCCTCATACAATAAGGTGTACATATGTTGGCCTCATGCAATAAGGTGTACATATGTTGGCCTCATACAATAAGGTGTACTTATGTTGGCAACGTCTAGAATCAAGGTGAGAGCTAGTGACTGATTATAGATTTGCACAAATGTATTATTTAACAGGATTTCTCCACCCTTAAGCAGCACGGAGAATGTGGTGGCCTATATTTTTGAAAGATCCGCTGCATATTTTATAAGTGTTGTAGTCAGCATTACGCCAGGCCGCCTTACTTTACCAGGAAAAAAATCAATGGGACTCATTTGTAGATGCTGGGTGAACCCTGAAGCTGTGACGGCTCGAAAAATAGCTCGTCCCATCCGGGGATTGAACCCGCACTTTGCTGGTCAGTAGCGAGATTTCTAACCACTCAGCCACCTCGGCTCCATGATATGTAAGTATTAGAAGTTGAACGAAGAAATAAAAGAAGAAGCAGCGAAAAATAAAAGAAGAAGAAGAATTAATCATTGCTACACAAGTATTCTCTGTTTCTAATATACTGGCTACTTCAGTAACATATGTTTGCAGATCGCGTTATTATTGCCACAGCCAAACTAATCAGAAGCATATACATCGAGAGATAAGAATGTGTTGCTTTAATCTGTTATCAGGTGTTGTGTGCGTGTGTCCTTCACTTCAGTGTGGTAGAGTGCGTATTTCTGTAGCTCAAGATGCTAAAATGGACGCAGTAGTTCTACCACATATGCTTATGAGGCAGTGAAGATTGAAGTGTAACCTGGATATGGAGATGATAACAGCAACAATAAAGAACATGTGTGAGCTTCTATATTAAGTGGGAAGATGTCACAAGATATTATCCGCCGCTTTGAGAAATAAAGGCTTCAAACGTGGATACAAACAAAGGCATGTAATATAAAATAAAGTAATAAATAATATAAAAATAGTAGTAATTAAATTATTAAAATAGTAATACAGGTAATAAATTTAAAAATTATAACAAGCTAACGGTTAAAGATAAAAGGAAGTGAGTCACCTTAATGATGATATGTTTGAGAAAAGCTTTTGGAGTGAGCTGAGCAGTCAAAACCAGAAATGATGTTTTAAGAGAGAAATTGATCATTGAATCTATTATGAACCAGGTACAGAGACAATAAACGACATGGTCTGTTGATCTAATAAGAATGTTAAAAGACTCTATACCACATAAAGCATACACTAAAGGAAGAGATGAAAGAAGAGCTATGGTAGACTCATAATGAGATGGGCTGACAACATCTGATAAATGCTACAACATCAATTGACAACGTTTGAGGCCGACAGAAGGACAAGGTCTAGAACTTTGTATCTCCCTCGACATCCAATGGGGTATAAGAGGACATCCAATGGGGTATAAGAGGACATCCAATGGGGTATAAGAGGACATCCAATGGGGTATAAGTGGACATCCAATGGGGTATAAGAGGAAATTAAGAGAAATAAGGAGAGGGAGAGAGAGAGAAAGGTTTATAATAGCTGTTATCAACACAGATGAACGGAGAATGCTAGGAAATAGGGTCAGAATAGTTAAGCAGTAAAAAAAAACTTGGTTATAGCTGCGACACTAATGAAACAGAACAATCGATACATTCCTTGTTGACAGACACAGTATGCACCCCCCCCCCCCGCCCCCCCCCCCAAAAAAAAAAAAATTAATTAAATAAATAAAATAAAAAATTGAAAGGCAGCCCATTATACAACATGATGTGTAAAAGTCCTTTAATTTTAGTGATTGAAGCAGAGTGCATATTAACGAGGGAAGATAACTGATAGATTATACCAATATCTTTACTATGACTATTGGAATCTAGGAAGTACGTCCACTTATCAGTTTCTGTAACCATGATCAATGTTCTAGTCTATGAGGTCACACATTTTACAACAGAATAATTCTATTTTGTCGGAGTTTACATGAAAGTCTGGCAAGATTCTTTCTTAAAAGTACTATTCAACAACCCGAACTGTTGCCTGTTGATATGTAAAAGTATGGCGGCCTCAGTAGCCTAGTTGGGAAAACCACCCGACTAGGCTACCGACTTTCGGACAACCCGGGTTCGATTCCCGCTGGAAACAGTGTAAATTGTACTCGTGGTTGGAAATAAAATACCCCCGCGGTCGACCCAGCCGCTAGCAGAAATGGGTACCAGGGTAGTACTCTGGGAAAGTAAGGAATGTCGCCTCGCATCGTGAGTTTCGATGCTTGAAGCGACACTATCAAGAAGTCTACGAACACTTCTGGATGCGCGGCCGAGCACATATGGGTGAAAACTCGCGTGCTAAGACGCCGATTCAAGTCTCGTACCTTACCTTTATTATGTGAAAGTAAAGTAGTAAAGAGCCTCGTCACGCCAGGTGTAGCATAGGGAATTTGGTGTTAGTGACCATAATTCTTATAGACCTTCGGCACTTGGGGTAATGTGGTCGGTATTACGCCCGTGCCGCTTTACGCAGAAAAAAAAATCCGGTACCCATTTAAGGCTGGGTGAACCTGGAAGCCGTCGATCAGGATCGAACTCGACCTTTTGTCCTTTGTAGTGTCCAGTTCACTAACCACTGAGCTATCGCACCTGTTCATATATTGGTACATATTTGTATCTTCTTTCTTTCTTGTATACATCTGCTGTTGTCTTGATGCGTCGCAGAGGAAATTAAAAATGTAGATGTTTTATTGCAGTTCATTTTGGTCACTTCACTTTTATATCTATTGTCGTTCTTGGGCGTATCTGGACGCTGTTAGGATATAAATGTCTTGTTTTTTGCATATTTCTTTTATTCCGTCTATCCATCTCTGGGCACAATAATAACATCAGATGGGAGATGCACCTCAGAAATAAAAAGCAGAATAGCTCAGGCCAAAATAGCATTTCAGAAAATGAAAAATATCTTATGCAACAAATCTATGTCAATAAAAATGAGAAAGAGAGTTCATCGGTGCTATATAGAACCAATTTTGACCTATGGAAGCGAATCATGGACAGTGGACAAACAAATGAAAAGACAATTAGAGGCCACAGAGATGGGATTTCTCAGAAGGATGTTGAAAGTTCCCTGGACAGCTAAAAAGATCAATGAGGAAGTTCTCTAAGAGGCCAACACAAAAAGGCAGCTCTTTAAAAACATCAGAAAGAAGCAATCAACACTTTTCGGGCACATCATGCGAAGAGGAAAGTTGGAATAGTTGGTTATAACTTGCAAAATAAAAGGAAAGAGAGATCGCGGACGACAAAGAGAGAAAATACTGGATAGCTTGGTGTCATGGCATAGAAAACAGTCAAGAACAGAACTGATACGATGCACTGTGGATAGAAGATTGTGGAGGGACATGATCACCTACCCTAACCGGTATGGCACATGATGATGATCCATCTCTACTTTGGTCTCCCTCTTGCTCGCTGTCCTGTTGTTCTGAGACATAATCTTTTCTCGGATTTCTGCATTTGATATTTGATCTATCCTTTAATTTGTTATCTTTCTCAAACGACTGTTGCAGTCTTCTGTGTGTGAGCGCTATAATTTAACCATATTTAACATTGGTTAAACTATAGCAGCTATAGGTTAAAATGAAAATGGAATGTATCGTTTCTTTCTTAGGGATGGTTCAATGTTTCAAAAGCAATGCCCGTTGGTTTGTAAATAATTTTGAAGTAATAATACATATATATATATATATATATATATATATATATACATATAAATTAATGTAAATATTTACTCCTGCGTCTGAATTCAGTATAAAGGCTTACAGCAAAGTAAAAAAAAAGTAAAGTACTCCCGTCACGCCAAGTGGCATATAGGGAAATATGGTGTTAGTGACCCTATGTTTTACAGACCTTCAGCACATGATTTTTTGGGGTAATGTGATCGGTATTACACCCGTGCTGCTTTACTTTCCCAGAAAAAAAATCCGGTGCCCATTTAAGGCTGGGTGAACCCGGAAACCGTCGGTTGGGATCGAACCCTACCCCTTGTCCTTTGTAGTCCAGTTCACTAACCACTGAGCTATCACGGCTCCTTTACAGCAAAGTAGTCTGGGAAAATATAAAATAGAAAATAGAAAATATAAAAAACGTGCTAGTTTTGTGAAGTGTCGTTTTTTTAAAATTTAACTTTTCTTTATTGCGGGAGCCGCGATAGCTCAGAGGTTAGTGAACTGGGCTACAAAGGACAAGGGGTAGGGTTCGATCACAACCGACGGCTTCCGGGTTCACCCAACCTTTAATGGGTACCGGATTTTTTTTCTTGGAAAGTAAAGCGGCACGGGCGTAATACCGACCACATTACCCCAAAAATCATGTTTTGAAAGTCTGTAAAATGTATGGTCACTAACACCATATTCCCTATACGCCACTTGGCGTGACGGGCACTTAACTTTTTTTTTTTTTTAAACTTT
The DNA here is from genome assembly GCA_032433765.1 of Megaustenia siamemsis. Lineage (NCBI taxonomy): Eukaryota > Metazoa > Mollusca > Gastropoda > Stylommatophora > Ariophantidae > Megaustenia > Megaustenia siamemsis. The sequence continues at coordinate 52,045,714 of JAVIAB010000156.1, forward strand.
ATTGCGCCTCACATTGTTATGTTATATCGTCAAGTTCTCTCCCTTACTTGCAATACTTATCCAAAATGTGAGGAAGACCTACATATACTTTACATGTTCGTTCATTACCTACGAGTTTTTTTCGTTTCTCCAAGTGCTTGTTTTCCTGTCTCTGATGTCTCATTTCCGCCAACAAGTCCCCCCCCCCCCCCAAAAAAAAAAAAATTACCTCGGCAACCCTGTTTAAAAGCTGATTTATTATTTTTTAAATGGTAACTTCTAGTACTTTATCAGACACTTAATAACAGATTGAAGTCCTCGTGACTGCTGTGTAGTGAGTGCTTTCGTTAGTGACAAGAAGAGTCCCGTCTTATAAGAAACATACTTCTGTGTGATTTGAAGGGTAAATGTAGTCATTTTTAAACTGGGTTTTCTGCCAGAATTTTGGTTTGCGTGTGTTCTCACTGAGCATGATACTGGTGAAACTTGTAAGTGCCGTGACTGCAGTGTATTTTTTTCCTGAAAGAGATGTTTACAGAAATGTTATTATTCCGTAATAAAAAAGAGTCCCGACAAGGATGTGCTCTGTAGCCGGATTTGATCTCACTTTACAGTGTAAATATTATAAGATCAAGAATAGACAAAATGGAAATTTAATTAACGGCGCAGCATAAACAATCTGTGGTATGTGGATGATACAGTCTTGATAATAGGAGACAAAGAATGAACTATAAGAATTGATAGACATAATAGTAAAAGAAAGGGAGGCACGATAACTCAGTGGTTAGTGAACTGGACTACAAAGGATAAGAGGTAGGGTTCGATCCCAACCAACGGCTTCCGGGTTCACCCAGCCTTAAATGGGTACCGGATTTTTTTTCTGGGAAAGCAAAGCGGCATGAGCGTAATACCAATCACATTCCCCCCCCCCCCACAAAAAAAAATCACGTGCCGAAGGTCTGTAAAATATATGGTCACTAACACCATATTTCCTAAACGCCACCTGGCGTGACGGGGGCACTTTACTAACTTTGCTTATAGTAAAAGAAAGCAACAAGAAAGGCCCAAGTTTGAATAGTAAGAAAACAGAAGTAATGGTCATATCGAAGAAACAATCATCACCATCATGCAGCATACAAATAAACAGGACAAATAAGAAACAAGTGCAACGCGTCAAATATTTGGGCACAATAATAACATCAGATGGAAGATGCACTACATAAGCAAAAAAGCAGAATAGCACAAGCTAAAGTAGCATTTCAGAAAAAAAATATACTTGCGCAACAAGTCTATGTCACTGTCAATTGAAATGAGAAAGAGAGTTTATCGGTGCTATGTAGAGCCAATTCTGATCTAATGAAGCCAATCATGGACAGTAGACAAACAAATGGAAAGGCTATTAGAGGCCATAGAGACTTCTCAGAAGAATGTTGGAAGTTCCGAAGACAGCTAAAAAGACCAACGAGTACATTCTCAAAGAGGCCAACAGAAAAAAGAGCTGCTAAAAATAAAATTTACTGAAGCGCGTTCTGGACTTATCTGGCTGAAAAAAAAGTTTTTCTCGACATCGACAGTATGGAGCAACTTTACAAAAAAAAAAATAAAAAAATATGAAGGCAAGAACTGTGTATATAGTATCTAATTAAGAGTTTATGAATTGACAGAGACCTCACAAGGCTCAGAGCCGCGATAGCTCAGTGGTTAGTGAACTGGACTACAAAGGACAAGAGGTAGGGTTTGATCACAATCGACGGCTTCCGGGTTCACCCAGCCTTTAATGGGTACCGAATTTTTTCTGGGAAAGTAAAGCGGCACGGGCGTAATACCGACCACATTACCCCAAAAATAATGTCCCGAAATGTCTGTAAAATGTATGGTCACTAACACCATTTTCCCTATACGCCACTTGGTGTGACGGGGCACTTTACTCACAAGACTCAACATCCATACTACTTTAGCTATGTATCTTCTCATTTCTTGTACCAACATTTAGGCTGACTGATGAGTTCAAGTTCTTCTTATAGCAACCAACTAGAAAACGTTCGCTTCTTTTACGAGAATACGGTTTTTTTTGCTAAAACAATCATTGTCTGTGACATCGTAGTAAAAAAGATCGACTTCTTCCGGCAGGTAAAAATACATGTCTTATCCGCATCCGGTTAGTAAATACCTTTCTTGAGTATTACCATAATCATCATCATGTACCAAGCCTGCTGGCGAGATAATGTCGCTTCACAACTTTCCATCTCCACAAGTGTTCATCCCCCGGGGGCCTCGGTAGCCGAGTTGGGAACACCACCCGACTGGACTACCGACGTTCGGACAACCCGTGTTCGATTCCCGTTGGGAGCATGTGAATCGTACTCGTAGTTGGAAAAAAAAATACCCCCACGGTCGACCCAGCCGTTGGCAGAAATGGGTACCAGGGTATTATACTGGGTACAAATAATAATACATAAATATTATTATATGGGGAACTTCCGAGGCGATAATAATGTGGTTCGATCCCACTTCGGACCATATATTGTTCTTCGTTTTTTTCTATTGTTGTTTGTCTGTCAATTTTTCCGAGTGCTAACACATACTTCTTTGTTCTATTATTCCCTACCAGGGTATTACCCTGGGAAGGTGAGGAATGTTGCCTCGCATCTGAGTTTAGATGTTTAAGGCGACACTATACAGAAATTTCCGAACATTTCTGGATAGGCGGCCGAGCACATATGGGTGGAAACTCGCGTGCTAAGACGCCGGTTCAAGTCTCGTACTTTACCTTTACCTTACCTAACTGTTCATCCTCACTTCTGTTGTAAACCGTATTGTAATTTTTTTGTCCATTTTCATCTATAAACAAAAGTAAAGAGCCCCCGTCACGCCAAGTGGCGTATAGGGAATATGGTGTTAGCAACTATAATTTTTACATACAGAGCATGATCTTTGGGGTAATGGGGTCTGTATTACACGCGTGCTGCTTTACTTTCCCAGAAAAAAAATCTGATACCCATTTAAGGCTGGATGAACCTGGAAGCCGTCTGTCAGAATCGGATCCGACCTCTAGTCATTTGTAGTCCAGTTCACTAACCGGTGAGCTATCGCGGCTCCCTATTTTCCTCTGTCATCCCTTTAAATTGTTCATGTTGTCGATTTATATTTTAGCGGATCCCTTTATATCCCAGCTGTTTCAGTTACATACCAGCTTTTTCCTCTATATCGCAGTTATTTCCTTTATATCCCAGCTGTTCCATTTATATCCCAGCTGTTCACTCCCTATCCCAGTTGTTCCTTTTTTCCGCTGTTCGCTCCATATCCCAGCTGTTCCCTTTAAATCTCAGCTGTTCCCTTTATATCTCAAATGTTCCTTTTATATTCTAGCTGTTCCCTCTATAGCCCACCTGTTCCATCAATATCCCATCTGTTTCCTTCTCATTACATGACCAACAGATGATGATTGTTTCCTCCTGGTGTTGGAAATACAAAAACCATAATCAGATTTATCTAAACACGAATCAAAATCCATGAACGCATTTTTGGTTCCCAATTTTCTTCCAGTAAATTTCAACTTTTGCATCTAAAATTTGGCCGTCAAACATGGGGTGTTTCTTTTCAAACAATTTTGTTTAAGAGCTTCTGTTTAAAATATTAATTAATTTATCACAAACCTAAATAATGACACTATGTTACGATAACAATGTATGTGATAACAATTGACGAGTGACGTGGAAACAAAAAAGTCTCAAATTGTTCTTATTGAGTTATTGGCGGGTCATCGTCATTACACTCCGGAAATGTCCATAGGTGCTCAGATCCTATCCCGAGCAAGTCTCGCAGTGCCCAGCAACTGACGACTCCAGGACTATGTTGGTTGATTAGTCTCCTTCAACGCCCACTAAATTTCTCGTTTCTGGCTGTGCTTTTCTTAATTCCCATCTTTTTCATCCGAAGGAGTCACGTGAACTCATAGTAGTCCAAGTTCTGTGTTCTTCCTACATCTCGGAGGGCATTGATGATATCCGCTCGATCCATTGGTTGACCGTCCTCAACAATAGCGCAGCTAGTTAACCTCTCCGCTCTTTCATTTTCCTGTACTCCCGCATGTCCTGGGATGTAGACAAAGGTGACCTTACGTATCTTTGACTTCTGCAATGACTCTAACCATTGCATACGTACAGAGCCTGCCTCCACTTTCTTTTTATCATTCTCATCGAATCACGCAGTATGCAGCTGTGGGTGTAGTCTTGTGGTTCTAACCAGATGAATGTCTTGGTCACTGCCATCACCTCAATCGTCATGCTACTCGTGGACATAACGTATGCACCACTGTCTTCTTTGACTGTTCTGCCTTCCGAGCGTGCTGTAAATGGCAATGAACTCCTTTTGTGTCGTATTACAGATCCGTCTGTATAGATGATTGCATCGGTGTTACCCCAGATGACACCGTTGACTTCCGCATTGACCACGACTGAGTCCTGTTCCCTACATTTTCTGTCGAGTGTCACAATACACGAGAATGTCCCTCTGAATGAAGTAGGCACCGGTATCCATTGCGTTGATATCGGTAAGACCACATACCTGTTTGATGACATCTTCTCCTCGGCCCATCCATGATTTGCTTGTTTTTAGCCTGACACCCTTCCCTGTTCAAATTGTTCTTGTAACCTATTAACTAATATCAGCTTTCTCTGGTGTCCGATTATTAAAATCAAACTTTCTGTAGTATCCTACAAGTGAAGGACACCATCACTGGTGTCTAATTAGAGAAGATAAGAACAGGTATCAGATATACTAGGTGCTTTGCAGGGCTCCGAGAATAGCTGCGGAAAATCAATAGAAAAAAAAGTAGTTTGCCGTGTCTTTATCTTAAAGTAGTTTGCTGTGTCTTTATCTTAAAGTAGTTTGCCTTGTCTTTATCTTAAGGTAGTGTGTTTTGTCTTTCTGTTAGTCTAGCTGCTCAATACCATTTTATATCTAATTAGAAATAGGTCAACCTTCTCCATTACCCTATTAGCGTTGTTGATATGGACCCAGTATCGTCTCACGCCCCTAGAAAGACCCTACTAGTGTTGTTATGGATATAGGTTAACTTGACGCCCCTAGAAAGACACTGACAGTTTTGTTGTTATGGATCCAGCACAGCCTGACGCCCCTAGACAGACCCTAAGAGTGTTGTTGTTATGGATCCAGCATAGCCTGACGCCCCTAGACAGACTCTAAGAGTGTTGTTGTTATGGATCCAACATAACCTGACGCCCCTAGACAGACCCTACGAGTATTGTTATGGATCCAACATAGCCTGACGCCCCTAGACAGACCCTAAGAGTGTTGTTGTTATGAATCAAGTATAGCCTGACACCCCTATAGACAGATCCTACTAGTAAAATTAAGCTTTTTCTCTTGTCCACTTACACAAATGTCAATCTTCTCAAGTATCCTATTAGTATCTGTCAGTCTTTCGGTGTCAAATCAAATAAAACGTCAACTGATCTCTAGTATCCTCCTAATATTAATCAGCTCTCTCTGGTCAGCTATAAGAAAGAATTAGCTTTCTCTGGTGTGAGGTCACACAAAAAAGAAAAACGAAAAGAAACGAACGCCCAGGTTCACCTAATTAATATGAAAAGAGAACATTTGAGGGCTGGAGAACGTGTAGAAAATGTGTGAATCTACCATACTGGTCACTTAGACGTCCGCTGCAATGATAATAGCCGGCAGCAGCTGTTGTGGGAAGTTTAGTAGACAGACGAAATGTTTGGAAGTTTGTCTTTGCCGTTATTTGGAGTGAGACCCGGTGATTGATGAGCAGCATTAGGGAGGCTCCGAGCGAGAATAGGTTGTAGTTTATTGCAAGTAGCAGAAAGTTGTAAACGATACAAATATAAGAATTGTGCAGATTTTCGGTTTTATGCAAAATAATAGTACAAATGTTCCGGTAGAAAAACAAACCTTAGAATAAATAACAGAACAATTTAAAATAAAAAACAAAACTGAAGCACAAACATGCAAAATCTGAGCACTTATTTCACGCGTTTAAAAGTTTTCTTTAATTAGTAGTAACAGAACAGCCTATACGAACTGCAAGCGTGTGCATGTAATTAGCATGATCTGTTGAGAAAAATTCCCTTTTGGTCTGCCTTAGATGCTATGAGTTCGATTTTTGTAGTCAGTAAATATCAATCAGTATGCAAACAATGAAATGTGTTAGACGCATGGCAGGAAGTAGCATGAGAGATAACATCAGAAATGGAAAAGTGAGAAAAAAAACTAGGAGTAATACCTGCCATAGAATACATAAAGAAACAAGAGATAATATGATTTGGCTGCGTGATAAGTAGACTTAAGATCAACACACAATACAACGAGCCTTCAATAAACGCTGCGAGAACACCAGACCAAAGAGCCGGCTAATAAAAAGCTGGATTGATGAAATATTACAAACACAAGGAAACATAACAGCAGCACAGGCCACCGGAAGAGCAAAACACCGCAAACTATACATAACCTACACGTTTAAAGGTAAATGAGGAAGGAAAGAAGAAGAAGAGAAGAAGAACCACAAAACAACTTTATCTAATATTCATCATTATCATGTGCCATACCGGTTGGCGTAGGTGATCATGTCCCTCCACATTCTTCTATCTACAGTGCATCGTATCAGTTCTGTTTACTTTTTTCCATGCCATGACACCAAGCTATCCAGTATTTTCTCTCTTTGTCGTCCGCGATCTCTCTTTCCTTTTAATTTTGCCAGTTGTAACCAAGCATTCCAACTTTCCTCTTCTCATGATGTGCCCGAAAAATATTGATTGCTTCTTTCTGATGTTTTTTAAGAGCTCCCTTTTTATGTTGGCCTCTTAGAGAACTTCCTCATTGATCTTTTTAGCTGTCCAGGGAACTTTCAACATTCTTCAGCAAAATCCCATCTCTGTGGCCTCTAATCGTCTTTTCATTTATCTAAGTTTCTCTTAACAAACGTAAAATTCTAGAACTCTCGACTAGAAACAGAGAGACAGAAAAAAAACATTATTAGGAGGAAATTAGTTTCAGAAATACACTGTGTGGGCAAGATTGAGGGAACCCTGTCATGGGTGACTACGAGCAAGACAGAATTTTTTGTTGCCCCACAAGACCGTTGAAGCTAATAGTTTGTCGATTCTAAGTACTGGGAAAATAACCAGAAGGGAATCACTAAATGCTAACATTTCGGACTAAAATAGCTGTCTCACTTCAAACACAGCCAACTATAGATTTACTTAGGCCTGAGGGCTGAAAGGGAATACCCGGAAAACCTCCTATTAGCGTGACGTTTTCACTTTGAAGTGAAGCAGGGGCGGTTGTTGGAGAGGGACGTCAACCGTTTATATCTCCTATAGCTTATTACGTCACGCTTGTTGCAGGGTTCTCCAGTTTTATTTTCTACTCGCGAGCCTTAGTAAATCTATAGTTGGATGTGCTTCAAATAAGAAAGTGTTAACATTTTATTGATAATTTAACCATCTCAAATGAAGATAACAAAAATCTAAGACAGTAATAAAGAATAACAAATTTAATGATTGTAACAGAAGAGTAATATCGCCATAAAAAAGTAAAGTACCCCCGTCACGCCAAGTAGCGTATAGGGAATATGGTGTTTGTGACCATAAATTTTACAGACCTTCGGCACATTATTTTTGGGGTAATGTGGTCGGTCATATCGCCATATATATGTTAAATGTTCCCATCGAGCTAAAGACTATCAGTTTTTACACTTAACTCCAGACAAACGGTTGTGGAGTTTTGAGCAAAACTTATCCCAATAAAATGATGTGTTTTTAGCAAAACTTATCCCAATAACATGATGTGTTTTGAGCAAAACTTATCCCAATAAAATGATGTGTTTTGAGCAAAACTTATCCCAATAACATGATGTGTTTTGAGCAAAACTTATCCCAATAAAATGATGTGTTTTGAGCAAAACTTATCCCAATAACATGATGTGTTTTGAGCAAAACTTATCCCAATAAAATGATGTGTTTTGAGCAAAACTTATCCCAATAACATGATGTGCTTTGAGCAAAACTTATCCCAATAAAATGATGTGTTTTTAGCAAAACTTATCCCAATAAAATGATGTATTTTTAGCAAAATGTTGGTGTTGTGCTGCGTTTTCTACCTTAGTTGTTTGCCTGTTTAAACTATAAGCAATAATGTATCATCAGCATGTGCCACACCGTCTGGTGTATGCAGTTATATCCTTTCAAGTTCTCGACATGCATCGGTGCATCGTTTAAATTCTGTTCCTGACCGTTTACTGTGCCACGACTTTAAATTATGCCTAGTATCTTCTCTCCGTATAGTCCACTATCTCTCTGTCCCTGCATTTTGTCAGTTGTAACCAAGTACTCCACCTTTCCTCTTCTCGTGACGTGCCCAAAAATATCGATTTTTTTTCTTTCTGATATTTTTAGGAGTTCTCTTTTTTGTGAAATTCGTTGAGAATTTCCCTGTTGACTGTTTTTGACTATCCATGGAACTCTCAACATTCTTCTGAGAAATCACATCTCTGTGGCTTCTAATCTTCGTTTCATTTTTTTGACTGCTGTCCATGATTCACTTCCATATGTCAGAACTGGTTCTATATAGTTCCAATACCCTCTCTTTCTGGGAGCCGCGATAGCTCAGTGGTTAGTGAACTGGACTACAATGGACAAGAGGTAGGGTTCGATCCCAACCAACGGCTTCCGGGTTCACCCAGCCCTAAATGGGTACCGGATTTTTTCTGGTAAAGTAAAGCGGCACGGGCGTAATACTGACCACATTACCCCAAAAATAATGTGTTGAAGGTCTGTAAAATGTATGGTCACTAACACCATATTTATAGTCACTAACACCATATTTATAGTCACTAACACCATATTTATAGTCACTAACACCATATTTATAGTCACTAACACCATATTTATAGTCACTAACACCATATTTATAGTCACTAACACCATATTTATAGTCACTAACACCATATTTATAGTCACTAACACCATATTTATAGTCACTAACACCATATTTATAGTCACTAACACCATATTTATAGTCACTAACACCATATTTATAGTCACTAACACCATATTTATAGTCACTAACACCATATTCCCTATACGCCACTTGGCGTGACGGGGGCTCTTTACTTTACTACTACCCTCTCTCTCTCACTTCTATTGACAAAGACTTGTTGCACAAAATGTTTCCATTTTCTGAAATGCTACTTTGACCTGTTGTATTCTGCTTTTTTACTTCTCTGGTATATCTTCCGCCTGATGTTATAATCATGAAGTTATATTATTTTAATTTTTATTGTGATTTCATTATTATACAATAATTGAATATCAGTTTTGTTCTGTCTGTGGAGTCGATCAATTCACTTGAACAGACAGATGTCTTCATGTGAGAGTCTGGGATCCTACTTTGATTGAGTCCTGATCGCAGAGAGAGAGAGAGAGAGAGAGAGAGAATATCAGTTTAAATGTCATTGCACGTTAGATAGTTTACGACGATTTTGCATTTAAAATCGGATCATTCTGACCAAAGGCATTCTGGACGTTAAGATATGGGATTTTAAAACATAAACTTCTTCTTTCCTTGCAGATTTGCCTTTCCGCGTCGAGGGGAGATATAATTTGCGGTCTTTTGCTCTTCTGTTCGCCTCTGGTGCTATTATGTTTCCATGTGCTCTTAATATTCCATCGACCCATCTTTTTGGTGGTCGACCCTTGGGTCTGGTGCTCTCAAAACGTTTGTTGAAGGTGCGTTGTGTTGTGTTTTTATCTTTCTGCCTTGTCACGTGGCCAAACTATTTTATCTCTTGTTTCCTTATATATTCTATGACGGGGGCTATTCCTAGCTTTTTTCTCAGTTCTTCATTTCTGATCTTATCTCTCAGACTGTTTCCTGTCATTCGTCTAACACATTTCATCTCTGTAGCGGTTAATTTTTTTTATTGTTCTTGCATCTAGGGTCCAGGTCTGGCATTGGTAGCAAACATTGGGATGAAGATTGTATTGTATAGTGCTCGTTTTGCCTTCAGAGTTATTTCCTTGTTGGACAATAGTGGTGATAACTGTCCAATGATTTGACAAGCTTTGTTGCATCTTGATTCTATCTCTGCTGTTTGAGAATTATCGTTTGTCATTAGACTTCCTAGGTATTTGAATTCATCTACTTGTTTTAGTTGCCTGCCTTCTATAGCTATGTTGATGTTCTGTTTATTTTTTGCGACATTCATGACTTCTGTTTTGTTGATGTTGATTTTCATGTTGTATTTTGTTCCTAAGATGTTGAGTTTGTTTAAGTGTTCTTGTAGGTCTTCTATTGTTTCATGTATTAGTGCATTGTCGTCTGCAAATAAAAGCTCGTTGATCTCCTCTGTCTCTGATGGGTTGGCTAGCTTGCATATATAGTCCATGTATGTAATAAACAGTAGGGGGGATAGTACGCACTCCTGTCTTGATAGTTACCTTTCTCATTTAATAATTTCAAAATTATAAGTACATATGTATTCCTAACCCTATATGACACATTCAAACTGCCTAGAGGGATTTATATTTAGAAATGTTAATAACATGTATGATTAAAAATTGGAATCGTCGCTTGTGCAGCCGTTTAGGGTATGCACGGAGATAGATCTTGTGAAAAGAATTTGCCAGCGGCGTCGGCGCGCTTTGTGGAAAACTGTAACATGAGGTGGAGCGGATATGGGAAATTGGAGCCTGCAATGAGGCTGATTCCATTAATATAATAGAATAATTCACACCAGAAAGTATACGATTTTTCTCTCTTTCAGCTGTTTCTACTCAAAGACACAGAATTACAAAAATGCTACCAGTAATTGCAAAAAAGTAAAGAGCATAGGCAAATTACATTGTTTTAGCATGGCCATAAAATGAAACATGTGACATAACATATTGAAATGTAAAAAAAAGGTATGACGTAGTAAGTATACTCAGGACAATTTCACTTATAAACGCCATACCATTTATAAGAGTAAAAATTTAGATGAACTAAACTGCCACTTTGTGATTAACACAAGCAACTTTGGCAGCACAGGACGTGCAGGTCATTGATTGATTTGTGTCTGGAGAAAAAAAGATGAAGAAGAAGCAACAGAATAAATAGGCATAAGAAGTTGTCTAGACCTTTCAACATGTAACAAGGAGAAAGACGTAATATGCTTGGAGAAGACAAGTGGAAAGAGGGATAAAAAGGTTCGGGAAGACATGGAACGATCTTGAGAGAATGTCACTAAACAGAACTGCTTGGAAAGGGTTGTTGAAGACCTAAGCTCCACAGAATGTTTTAAGAAAGAAAACAGAAGAAAACAACAGGGAGAAAGCAGATAGATAACAACATCCTTCTTTTGTAATATCATCTATCTTTTCAAGCTTGCCAGATAGGAAAATGTCAGCCAAAATAGATAACTTGCCAAATGTATGAATATTGTTTTCATCGCTACAAGACGCTGTGACGGTGTTTTGTGTCAAAAACAAATTAATTCTTCAACTGTCGAGGAATAATCTCGGGATGGCTGATTTTGCATTTTTTTTTTTTTTTACTTCACGCAAAAAAGCAAGAAAATAGTTCAAGGACAAGAATAGGTTTATTGTGCTACTGAATTGTTTATTTTAAAACAGCACTAGTTTTTTATTTACGTAATTTTTTTTATAGACATACATACATGCATACATACATATATACATACAGGCATACATACATACATGCATACATACATACATACATACATACATACATACATACATACATACATACATACATACATACATACATACATACATACATACATACATACATACATACACACATACATACATACATACATACATACATACATACATACATACATACATACATACATACATACATACATACATGCAGACATACATGCATACATGCATGCATGCACGCACGCACACACACCCACACACACATACGCATACATACATACATACATACATACATACATACATACATACATACATACATACATACATACATACATACATACACACATACAAATATACATACATACATACACACACATACACATACATACATACATACATACATACATACATACATACATACATACATACATACATACATACATACATACATACATACATACATACATACATACATACATACATACATACATACATACATACATACATACATACATACATACATACATACATACATACATACAAACATACACATACATACATACATACATACATACACACACATACATACATACATACATACATACATACATACATACATACACACACACGTACACATACACACATACATACACACATACATACACACATACACACATACATACATACATACATACATACATACATACATACATACATACATACATACATACATACATACATACATACATACATACATACATACATACATACATACATACATACATACATACATACATACATACATCCACATTCACACAGACACGACAAACACAGAACGTGAACAGATATTGAACAGCTTATCCACCAAGAGGGGTTAAAAAAAAAACGACCGACTGAAATTATGACAAGCATAAAGGACCAAGTGATGTGGAGAGAGATGATCGCCTACGGCAACTGGCATGGCACCTGATGATGATGACTCTTATTGTTGTTTGCTTACACTTTTAAGTAGGCTGACCATAGGCTGGTCAACACAAAAAGGCAGCTCCTAAAAAACATCAGAAAGAAACAATCAACATTTTTCGGGCACATCATGAGAAGAGGAAAGTTGGAATACTTGGTTACAACTAGCAAAATAAAAGGAAAGAGAGATCGCGGACGACAAAGAGAGAAAATACTAGATGGCATGGTGTCATGGCATGGAAAGCAGTCAACAACAGAACTGATACGATGCACTGTAGATAGAAGATTGTGGAAGGACATGATCGCCTACGCCAACCCGTATGGCACATGATGATGATGATGCCCATATTTACTTGGGACAAAAACGGGACGTTGGGACGAGGAAAAAAAACGGATGGACGGGGGTTATGTGATATTCTTTATCAATCTTTGTTCAAAAGGAAGATAATTTTTTTTCCAAAGTGTAACTACATAAACATAGTTAGATTACCATTACTCCTCAGTGACAGAATCCATTCACAATTTTAGTGAAATATAGTGAAGGACTATACGTCACCACGATCTTACCGTAAATATTTACCCATTGAAGTAATAGTGGGAGGCACAATTTGCTCCTTCAACGCCTCATCATAAAACTTCTTACACAACCCATGACACAGTTTAAAAAAAAAATATATTCCATAATCTCACAAATTATCTGTATACAATAATGTTTGTTACGATATTTATGATTATTATTTTTACTAAAACAGAAACAAAAACTGACATAACAAATTTAAAACGGAACAAAATTGTCATTTTTAAAAAATCAAATGACAGAACGACCATGAAATATCAAGAAAACTGCACTGTCAATGTATGGTGTCAACCTAATTTGCTTACTGAAAAACGTGTATCTAGATATATCTAGTAATATACACACGGTTAAATGTAAACACAGTAGAGGAGAGCTGGGCAGCTTACGGCCCGTGGAACATTACCGGCCCGCCAAGCTATTTTGATCCGCCCTTGTCTTTAATTTGATAATTTAAATAAAATGATAATTTAAATACAATGATAATTTAAATAAAATGATAATTTAAATTTCCTGAACTAAACAAATAAATAAATGAAAAGTAACAAATTAATGCTCAAACCCTAACCAGTAAACTTTCTATTTATAATTTATTGTTTAATTTTCCCTCCCCTCGCCATTTTTTCTATCTCACCTCTCTCTCCCTTTTATGTCTCCCCTCTTTCTGTCTCTTCCACTCTCCATCACTAATACAATGTTTACATTACAATCGCTTGTGAATGTAAATTAAGTAATTTATATGATGGCTTCATTAGGTGAGGGTATCTGGCTCTTGGCGTCTTCGAGGTTTTCAGAACTAAAGACAAATAATAATAAATTAATATTATTATAGAGGGGAAACTTCCGAGGCGATAATCAGAGAATCATTTCAGAGGAAGAGGTATGTTTACAGCACTCGGAAAAAAATGACAAATAATCAGCAACGGAAAAAAAACAAATAACAATATATGGTCCGAAGCAGGATCGAACCCGTACTCCTCGGCACAGCGCCATGCCACGAAAAGCCAAACGCTAGGGAACACTGCCAACTCGGCTAACTAAATAACTGTTCCTCGGATAATGAAAGGTTACCTAAACCTGCGTTAGAGTATGAAATGCTTAAATCCTTCTTGAAATGCTTCTTCTTCATATAATGACTTACTTGCATGTTCTAGAGTACGGTAATGACTTACTTGCATGTTCTAGAGTACGGTAATGACTTACTTGCATGTTCTAGAGTACGGTAATGACTTACTTGCATGTTCTAGAGTACGGTAATGACTTACTTGCATGTTCTAGAGTACGGTAATGACTTACTTGCATGTTCTAGAGTACGGTAATGACTTACTTGCATGTTCTAGAGTACGGTAATGACTTACTTGCATGTTCTAGAGTACGGTAATGACTTACTTGCATGTTCTAGAGTACGGTAATGACTTACTTGCATGTTCTAGAGTACGGTAATGACTTACTTGCATGTTCTAGAGTACGGTAATGACTTACTTGCATGTTCTAGAGTACGGTAATGACTTACTTGCATGTTCTAGAGTACGGTAATGACTTACTTGCATGTTCTAGAGTACGGCAAGCTACAAGTATTACAAAAGCGAAGACTAAGGACGTCGAGTCAAGCTAAATTGTTGTCTAATAAACATATCCTGAGACAGTTACTGTCAGGAGAACTCAGCCATGAGAACTACGCGCACGCCAAAACCTAGGTATATCGACGTTTTCAAAACATTTATGGAAAATATCTGCATCAGTGAAAGTTCGATGTCTCCTTTAGTGAAAGTAAGATATATGAAAAAGTTATGGAAAAGGGCAAAGCAAAAAGAGAGCTAATTTTCAATATTAGGAAGAAACAATCATAATTTTTTTGGGCCATGTAATGAGAAGGGAAAAGCTGGAATTTATTGTAAGAAATGGAAAAATTGAGGGACGAAGAGATAGAGGGAAGCAAAGAGAAAAGATACCAGACAGCTTAAGTGAATGGTTTGGCAGAAGGTCAACAACAGAAATGATAAATAACTGTCCAGGTCGAAAATTGTGGAGAGTCATGATCACCTACGCCAGCAGGCCCGGTACTTTATTCATTGATTGAAGATATCTCCCTCAGTGAAAGTAAGATTTGTATTAATGAAAGTAAGATTTCTCCGTCTGTGAAAGTAGTATTTCTCCATCAGTGAAAGTATGATTTCTCTCTTTCTCTCTCTCTCTCTCTCTCTCTCTGCGATCAGGACTCAATCAGAGTAGGATTCCAGACTCTCACATGAAGTCAGCTGACAGGTTAAGTGTGTTGATCGCCCCCACAGGCAGAACATCACAATTAGAGTCTGCCAGATCCACTCTGATTGAACACCCGTTAAAACTTTGCACTGTCTTCTGCGCCAGTGGCCCAGTGCATCCTATTTCAGCCAGCATTTTATTCAGGTTTGCATTCCTTAGCCTTTGATTGTCCCCAATCTTCCTGCAAGGCAGCAGATGATCTTTTCTGTAGGGGGATTCTGCCCTTAGATGGTCGGCCCTCCCAGGTCCACGAGCACCATCCGCCCGAGTCACCAGAGGTGACCAACACAGACATGCACATACAAAGATAGGAGACGTGACCAACACAGACATGCGCACAGCGATACGAGGCATGACTAACACTGACACACATCAAGATATATGACACATGACTAGCACAAACATGCACATAAAGATATGAGACACGACTGACATAGACACGCACACACAAAGACACGTATGATTTCTACGTCCATGAAAGTAATATTTCTGCACCAGTGAAAGTAAGATTTCTCCAACAATGAAAGTAAGATTTCTTTATAAGTGAAAGTAATATCTCTTTATCAGAGAAAGTAAGATCTCTCCATCATTAAAAATAACTGGGCAACACTGGTGACAGAACGTGTCGTGTCACACGGAGAGCAGAGATAAGTAGAAGGGAATGGAAGATGACGAAAAGATCAGTGAGAAAATCCACATAGAGAAATGAGATCCAACATCACACACAAAAGAACTTCATCTTGCTCCTTCTGCAGCCGGACCTGTGGATCTATTATTGGCAGATTCATCCACGAGAGATTATGTTTGTCGAAAAGCACACCTGACGAGATCTGCTGACATTTATTATTTGCTAGCTATAAACCGCCTGTCATCTACAGATCGCCTGTCATCTACAGATCGCCTGTCATCTACAGATCGCATGTCATCTACAGATCGCCTGTCAGCTATAAACCGCCTGTCATCTACAGATCGCCTGTCAGCTATAAACCGCCTGTCATCTACAGATCGCCTGTCATCTACAGATCGCCTGTCATCTACAAACCGCCTGTCATCTACAGATCGCCTGTCATCTACAGATCGCCTGTCTGCTATAAACCGCCTGTCATCTACAGATCGCCTGTCAGCTATAAACCGCCTGTCATCTACAGATCGCCTGTCAGCTATAAACCGCCTGTCAGCTATAAACCGCCTGTCATCTACAGATCGCCTGTCATCTACAGATCGCCTGTCATCTACAGATCGCCTGTCTGCTATAAACCGCCTGTCATCTACAGATCGCCTGTCAGCTATAAACCGCCTGTCATCTACAGATCGCCTGTCAGCTATAAACCGCCTGTCAGCTATAAACCGCCTGTCATCTACAGATCGCCTGTCAGCTATAAACCGCCTGTCAGCTATAAACCGCCTGTCATCTACAGATCGCCTGTCATCTACAAACCGCCTGTCATCTACAGATCGCCTGTCTGCTATAAACCGCCTGTCATCTACAGATCGCCTGTCTGCTATAAACCGCCTGTCATCTACAGATCGCCTGTCATCTACAAATCGCCTGTCATCTACAGATCGCCTGTCATCTACAGACCGCCTGTCATCTACAAATCGCCTGTCATCTACAGATCGCCTGTCATCTACAGATCGCCTGTCATCTACAGATCGCCTGTCATCTACAGACCGCCTGTCATCTACAAATCGCCTGTCATCTACAAATCGCCTGTCATCTACAAATCGCCTGTCATCTACAAATCGCCTGTCATCTACAAATCGCCTGTCATCTACAAATCGCCTGTCATCTACAAATCGCCTGTCATCTACAAACCGCCTGTCATCTACAGACCGCCTGTCATCTACAAACCGCCTGTCATCTACAGACCGCCTGTCATCTACAAATCGCCTGTCATCTACAAACCGCCTGTCATCTACAGACCGCCTGTCATCTACAAATCGCCTGTCATCTACAAACCGCCTGTCATCTACAGACCGCCTGTCATCTACAAACCGCCTGTCATCTACAAATCGCCTGTCATCTACAAACCGCCTGTCATCTACAAATCGCCTGTCATCTACAAACCGCCTGTCATCTACAGATCGCCTGTCATCTACAGATCGCCTGTCATCTACAAATCGCCTGTCATCTACAAATCGCCTGTCATCTACAAACCGCCTGTCATCTACAAATCGCCTGTCAGCTGTAAACCGCCTGTCAGATATAAACCGCCTGTCAGCTACAAACCGCCTGTCATCTACAGATCGCCTGTCATCTACAAATCGCCTGTCATCTACAAATCGCCTGTCATCTACAAACCGCCTGTCATCTACAAACCGCCTGTCAGCTACAAACCGCCTGTCAGATATAAACCGCCTGTCAGCTACAAACCGCCTGTCAGCTATAAACCGCCTGTCAGCTATAAACCGCCTGTCAGCTATAAACCGCCTGTCAGCTATAAACCGCCTGTCAGCTATAAACCGCCTGTCAGCTACAAACCGCCTGTCAGCTATAAACCGCCTGTCAGCTACAAACCGCCTGTCAGCTACAGACCGCCTGTCAGCTATAAACCGCCTGTCATCTACAAACCGCCTGTCAGCTATAAACCGCCTGTCATCTACAAACCGCCTGTCATCTACAGACCGCCTGTCAGCTACAAACCGCCTGTCAGCTGTAAACCGCCTGTCAGCTACAAACCGCCTGTCATCTACAGATCACCTGTCAGTTACAAACCGCCTGTCAGCTACAAACCGCCTGTCAGCTACAAACCGCCTGTCATCTACAGATCACCTGTCAGTTACAAACCGCCTGTCAGCTACAAACCGCCTGTCAGCTACAAACCGCCTGTCAGCTGTAAACCGCCTGTCAGCTACAAACCGCCTGTCATCTACAGATCACCTGTCAGTTACAAACCGCCTGTCATCTACAAATCGCCTGTCAGCTACAAACCGCCTGTCATCTACAGATCACCTGTCAGTTACAGACCGCCTGTCATCTACAAATCGCCTGTCAGCTACAAACCGCCTGTCATCTACAGATCACCTGTCAGTTACAGACCGCCTGTCATCTACAGATCACTTGTCAGCTACAGATCACCTTCCAGTTACAGACTGCCTGTCAGTTACAGATCGCCTGTCAGTTACAGATCGCCTGTCAGTTACAGATCGCCTGTCAGTTACAGATCGCCTGTCAGTTACAGATCACCTTCCAGTTACAGACTGCCTGTCAGTTACAGATCGCCTGTCAGTTACAGACCGCCTGTCAGTTACAGATCGCCTGTCAGTTACAGATCACCTGCCAGTTACAGACTGCCTGTCAGTTACAGATCGCCTGTCAGTTACAGATCACCTGCCAGTTACAGACCGCCTGTCAGTTACAGATCGCCTGTCAGTTACAGATCACCTGCCAGTTACAGACTGCCTGTCAGCTACAGATCGCCTGTCAGTTACAGATCGCCTGTCAGTTACAGATCACCTGTAAGTTACTGATCACCTGTCAGTTACAGATCACCTGTCAGTTACAGATCACCTGTCAGTTACAGATCGCCTGTCAGTTACAGATCACCTGTCAGTTACAGATCGCCTGTAAGTTACTGATCACCTGTCAGTTACAGATCGCCTGTCAGTTACAGATCACCTGTCAGTTACAGATCACCTGTCAGTTACAGATCGCCTGTCAGTTACAGATCACCTGTCAGTTACAGATCGCCTGTCAGTTACAGATCACCTGTCAGTTACTGATCACCTGTCAGTTACAGATCGCCTGTCAGTAACAGATCACCTGTCAGCTACAGATCAACTGTCAGTTACAGATCACCTGTCAGCTACAGATCGCCTGTCAAGATGACAAATGTCATATTTACTCCCCTCTTCATATTCATGTCCATTTTAGCTTTGATAGGAGATAGTTTGCGGACAATTGTATCTTTTCCTAGTGATCTGTACATTTCTTCCTATTATTCACTTGATTTTTTTTTCCTTTCAAACGTATTCCTATCATCAGTCTGACACATTTTATCTCCATTGTATTTAACTGAATGACTTATAGAAACTGGCGTCCCAATACTGATAGCACAATATATAATGAATATTATATTTGAAAAGCGGTCATTTATCTCTATTGATATATATATATATATATATATATATATATATATATATATATATATATATTGGTAATTTATAGTGGTCGGTATTCGTATCGATAGGACAGAAGTATGGGCTCGATCTTGCTTCGGACCATCTATTATTTTTTTTTTTTTTTTTTGTTGTTGTTGTTGTTGTTGAATATTTGTGATTTTTTTCCGAGTGTTGTAAACATATTTCTTCCCCTGAAGTTATTCTTATCAATAACCTAACATGTATTGTTACATCTTTAATATGTTTCCACTGCTTGTTTATTGACAAATATCTAAATACCAAGATATCTGAGTTCATCTAAGCAATTTAACTGTCTCTATGTATGCATTTTTTTTTTTAAAGAAAGTCTCCCGTCTTTTATTCGTTTAGCGAATATGGCGTCAATGCTCATATGTTTTGTTAAAAACGTGGAACAGGTCCTGAACTTTCGAACTACAAGAAATCTGAAGTTGTGTACCAGCTACCGAACGATTATCTAATCTGTCATGCTAGTAAGATACTCGTCATCATGAAGAGGGGAGAACGGAAATTAGAATATGAGCTGCTTGTAGTTCTGGCAGGGTTCAGGCGTTGTAAAGGTACACGGGATCATACCTTTAACACCTTTAAGAAATGTTTAGTGTATAACGTAGGACTGCACATATGCTTCACAGATAACGGCAAGGCCTTTGACTGTGCACATCAGGAATTATGCGGCATCTTGAAAGTAGTCATGGGTTTTTCACGACACCTTAACGAATGACTACTGCATCAACAACAAGCAGGTATCAGGATAGCAGGTAAAACATCAGATTGGCTCAAGTATAGAAGGGAGAGGTACATGTGGTGCATCCTCTCTCCATACCTGTTGAAAATCTGTGCTGAGAACATCAGGAGGAATATCAGAAAAGTTGGCAATTTTGTGAAGTACAACCCTTCTACAGTAAATGGCGACATAAGACGAGACCTCAGAAACGCTGATGATAAAGTTCTTCTCTCAAACATTGCAATGGTATAAGAAGAGATAACTAAGTCAGTCAAACTAAAACACAGCGAAGAACAAAACCTCTATCTAAATAAACAGAAAACAAAGATAACGTCCACCTCCAAAAGGAGGCAACCTAAAATTATCACCATGAATGAAAAACCTAAAATGATAACAAAACTGAATCATATTTAAGATCTCTAAATAACAAGACCAACAATAAAGACTGTTAGAACGTAATGAAAAGAAGACTAGCAATAGCAATTAAAAAATAAGTCAATTACCGCGGAGAACATGTAGTACAACACCAACAAGGAAGTAAGAGTACAACTACTGAAGACATATATCTTTCTGATAAACAAAATATGGTTGCAAATTGTGGACAATCTCGCAAATAAAAATGGAAAAAAAATGTCAATTCGAAACAACACGCTATAGAAAAATCATTAGATTACATTGGACAGTAGGGGGGGGGGAGGAGATATTAACAAATATTAAAAGACCTAAACATTGAAAAGAACTGACTTAAAAACACGAGGAGAAATTAAAATATAGCCATAACAAAACAGCAGCCGACTAAGAAGAAAGTAGTTGCATATCAGAGAAACTTGACAAATGAGGAATTGGAAAATCTGACTAGAGAGAGAGAGATAGAGACAGAGAGAGATAGAGAGATTCCTACAAACTGACTCTGATGAGAGCAACGTTCTGCAAATGGCACACAATCTTATGATGATAATGATGATGCCCATATTCCATATTTTTCTCACATTCGTTAACTAACTATAAACTTGTGGACAACATGAGAGCGCAGCGCCAGACAGTTCCCAGAAACAAATGTGAATTAACTGTTCTAGTGACTCGACGATTAACAGCTGGCGGAAGCTGTTCCGCATGGAGACGAAACTACGGTCCTTGAGTTGCTAAATGGCGCAAAACCATGGTCGTAGCACGACGTCGTCTATAACGTTCACAGTTGTTACTCACTGATGCTTTAGTAGATTTGCATATTTGTGTCTTTTCGGGAAGATAAAATACACATACATCTTCCATTATGTATTGAATTGTTACATTAACTACCCACATACACATACTTCTTCCATTATACATTGAGTTGTTACATTAACTACCCACATACACATACTTCTTCGATTATACATTGAATTGTTACATTAACTACCCACATGCACATGTTTCTGCCATTATACATTGAATTGTTACATTAACTACCCACATACACATACTTCTTCCATTATACATTGAATTGTTACATTAACTACACACATACACATGTTTCTGCCATTATACATTGAATTGTTACATTAACTACCCACATACACATAATTCGTCCATTATACATTGAATTGTTACATTAACTACACACATACACATGTTTCTGCCATTATCTATTGAATTGTTACGAACATTAACTACCCACATACACATACTTCTTCCATTATACATTGAATTGTTACATTAACTACCCACATACACATGTTTCTGCCATTATACATTGAATTGTTACATTAACTACCCACATACACTAGTTTCTTCCATTATGCATTGAATTGTTACATTAACTACCCACATACACATACTTCTTCCATTATACATTGAATTGTTACATTAACTACCCACATACACATGTTTCTGCAATTATCTATTTAATTGTTACGAACATTAACTACCCACATACACATACTTCTTCCATTATACACTGAATTTTACAAACATTAACTACCAACACATCTTTCATAAATAAACGTTTACTTTAAGTAAAGAGTTAACATTTTGTGTTTGGTTTCGCAAATTGAAACCACTTTAATCAAATATTAGTTTTAATAATGAGTGGAATGTACTAGATTCAAGACATCTTCACCCATTAATGCTGATAAATTTCATAGAATAGAACTAAAATGTCACTTTGATATGAAAACAAACAACTGTGCGTCGCGCGTTCAAAACTGACGCTTATCTTCGTGTACATGATAATACAATTAACAAGTCGGGGCAATACAATAGTCAAGTAAATGTCCCGATGATGAAGTATGACAGCATTTCATCCTAAGTACGTTATTTTTAATCTTAACATCATTATAATCTTCTTCTTTTTCTACGACTACTACTACTGCTACAATAATACTACTATTACAATTGCTGATCTTTTTTTTTCTGGTACTACTAATACTGCTAGCACGAAAATTATTACTATTACTTTTCATGCTACTACAACAACTACTATTACTACAACTTCTATTACTACCATTATTACTACAACTTCTATTACTACTACTATTACTACTACTATTATTACTATTATTACTACAACTACTATTACTACTACTATATTACTGCTACAGCTACTAATACTACCATTATTACTACAACTACTATTACTACTACTATATTACTGCTACAGCTACTAATACTACCATTATTACTACAACTACTATTACTACTACTATTACTACTACTATTATTACTATTATTACTACAACTACTATTACTACTATTATATTACTGCTACAACTACTATTACTACTATTATTACTACAACTACAATTACTACTATTATTACTATTATTAATACAACTACTACTACTACTACTACTACTACTATTATTACTACTATTATTACTACAACTACTTTTACTACTACTATTATTACTATTATTAATACAACTACTACTACTACTACTATTATTACTACTACTATTATTACTACTACTATATTACTGCTACAACTACTATTGCTACTATTATTACTACAACTACTATTACTACTACTATTATTACTACAACTACTATTACTACTACTATATTACTACTACAACTACTATTACTACTATTATATTACTGCTACAACTACTATTACTACTACTATTATTACTACAACTACTATTACTACTATTATATTACTGCTACAACTACTATTACTACTATCTATCTATCTATCTATTGTCCTTTCGAGCCGAAGACGGCACATAGGGCAGGACCACAATCTCAAAAACAGAAACGTTGCATGTCAAAATGGCACATATTGCAGAGATGACTGCTTCTAAAAACTACTAAATTACTACAACTACTACTGTTTAAAAAATAATATATATTAATTTATAAATGTAATATTCACTCCACTAACACATATGTCAAAACTCATGGAGGTTTATTACTACTTTTACTAATCTTAACTGGGGAAGCAGAAACGCCTGCAACCTGCGGTCGCAATAGCAGAGTCGGCGCACCATCAGCCGGTCAAGACCTAGCAGTTCTACCTCCTCGTGGTCTCCCCTGGAAACAGTCTGTGTCAAACCAGACCGACTAACAGAAGCTAGGATCGCCGTGTTCCCTGTAGTGGTGACTGTTACTGATATAGAGGACCCAGTATTGCATTACCTCTGGGCTGAACTAGTAGTTTCCCAGCATAGCCTGGGACAGACGAACTCCAACTTCTCCAGTAAGAGCCGGGAATGTCAAGAAAGCCATTACGACCTGCCACATCTTAACAGTCAAAGGACAACCTGACCGCATCAACTCGTGGCAATCTGTCAACAACAACAACAACTAATCTTAACTACTTCTGTATTCCATTACTACTTTTTATTCTTCTACCACTCTTTTTATTTTAACAAATCTATCTTTATCTACGAAACTGCTAAGTTTACTGCTGATACATTTCCTACTTTCATCTTCTCTTCAACTTTCGCACTTAAGTGACCTTTCTGCAATCAGTGTTGCTGTTTACAGCCAGAGTGCAATATCTGCGCATTTCGTCCCGGCACTTCCTATTACCAACAGTTTGTTTAATATAATAATGATATCAGCTCCATCCCAGTTCTCTTTGATTACCATATACTAAAGATAACTGGGATGGAGCTGATATCTTGCTATATTACACAAACTCTTGGCAATCAGAAGTGCCGGGACGAATTACGGAACAACAGACCGGCGAAAACAAACCGCCATTTTTTCACGCTTTCAATAGCGCAAAAAAAAAAAACACCTGAAAGTGTATATGGTAACTACTGGCCAAAGAGTTTAACAAAAAACTGGCCAAAGAGTTTAATGCCAGCATTCGGAATGGCCAGATTAAGGAGGAGAAAAAATACGTAAGGTCACCTTTGTGTATGTCCCTGGATATGCGGAAGTACGGGAAATGAAAGAGCGGAAAGGTTGGCTAACTGCGCTATCGTTGAGGACGGTCAACCAACGGATCGGGCGGACAACTTCAATGCTCTCCAAGATGTGGGAAGAGCACAGGAATTCGACGACCACAAATCCATGTCACTCCTTTGGATGAAAGAGATGGGAGTTATTAGATGGGCACAGCCAGAAATGAGAAACTTATAGTGGCTGTGTAAGAAGACTTATCGACCAACACAGAACTGGAGTCGTCAGTCGCTGGACACTGCAGGACTTATTGAGGAGGGGATTTGAGCACCTATGGACATGTTCGGAGTGCAATGATGATGACCCGCAAATAACTCAATAACTCTCAGGAATGCAACAAGCCAATTTTTACCTGTAACTCGCACAGACAGCGTGTAATATATTTGCGTTCTCCTTCACACACCTTGATGCTGGAATCTAAAGAGGCAAGACGTTATTAGTCCATTCGTATGTTACGTTTTAACTTAAATCTATCCACTCATGAACTCTCATTCAGACAGCTTTTTACAACTTTTTTCAAACGAAAGTAAAAAGAAAAACACACACTAGTGTGTGGCATAGAGCAGTTGGCATCAGTAACTATGTTTTTACAACATCGATACATGTTTTAATTAATAATATTTCTTCTTCTTATCGTTTATCGTTCAATGGTTTATCGCCAGTTTACGCCTCGACTATCTGTACCTTTAGATACCACACATCCGTCTTCGATATTGCTAGATTTCTAATGAACTATTTTGAACTGGCCAGTGACCAATTTTAGCCTCCGATTTTTAACTTTTAACTTTCAAGCTCTTCAACGTACCGTTATCCGAGAGGGCTAGATGTCGGATCTTACTACCCAGTGAAGGCTGAAAGTCGGATCTCACTACCCTGAGAGGGCTAGACGTCGGATCTCACTACCTAGAGATGGCTAGAAGTCGGATCTCACTACATAGAGGGGGCTAGACGTCGGATCTCACTACCCTGAGAGGGCTAGACGTCGGATCTCACTACCTAAAGATGGCTATACGTCGGATCTCACTAAATAGAGAGGGCTAGACGTCGGATCTCACTACCCTGAGAGGGCCAGACGTCGGATCTCACTACCTAGAGATGGGTAGACGTCGGATCTCACTACCTAGAGATGGCTAGACGTCGGATCTCACTACCTAGAGATGGCTAGACGTCGAATCTCACCACCTAGAGATGGCTAGAAGTCGGATCTCACTACATAGAGGGGGCTAGACGTCGGATCTCACTACCCTGAGAGGGCTAGACGTCGGATCTCACTACCTAAAGATGGCTATACGTCGGATCTCACTAAATAGAGAGGGCTAGACGTCGGATCTCACTACCCTGAGAGGGCCAGACGTCGGATCTCACTACCTAGAGATGGGTAGACGTCGGATCTCACTACACAGAGAGGGCTAGACGTCGGATCTCACTACCTAGAGATGGCTAGACGTCGGATCTCACTACACAGGGGGGGGGGGGGGGGGTAGACGTCGGATCTCACTACCCTGAGAGGGCTAGACGTCGGATCTCACTACCTAGAGATGGCTAGACGTCGGATCTCACCACCTAGAGATGACTAGACGTCGGATCTCACTACATAGAGAGGGCTAGACGTCAGATCTCACTACCCTGAGAGGGCCAGACGTCGGATCCCACTACCTAGAGATGGCTAGACGTCGGATCTCACTACACAGAGAGGGCTAGACGTCGGATCTCACTACCTAGAGATGGCTAGACGTCGGATCTCACCACCTAGAGATGACTAGACGTCGGATCTCACTACATAGAGAGGGCTAGACGTCAGATCTCACTACCCTGAGAGGGCCAGACGTCGGATCCCACTACCTAGAGATGGGTAGACGTCGGATCTCACTACACAGAGAGGGCTAGACGTCGGATCTCACTACCTAGAGATGGCTAGACGTCGGATCTCACTACACAGAGAGGGCTAGACGTCGGATCTCACCACCTAGAGATGGCTAGACGTCGGATCTCACTACACAGAGGGGGCTAGACGTCGGATCTCACTACCTAGAGATGGCTAGACGTCGGATCTCACCACCTAGAGATGGCTAGACGTCGGATCTCACTACACAGGGGGGGGGGGGGGGGGGGGGGGCTAGACGTCGGATCTCACTACCTAGAGATGGCTAGACGTCGGATCTCACCACCTAGAGATGGCTAGACGTCGGATCTCACTACCTAGAGATGGCTAGACGTCGGATCTCACCACCTAGAGATGGCTAGACATCGGATCTCACTACACAGAGAGTGCTAGACGTCGAATCTCACTACCCAGAGACTACTAGGTGATAGAGCCAAGAAAAAAATTACGGATTCGAAGAGAACAATTCCTACCTTCTTGCCCAGGGACCCACGTCTCTCCTCAAAATCTTGCAATCCCTCTTGTAGTAGAAGATATATGTTTACAACAATGGGAAAAAAATCACAAATAGTCAGTAAGAGAAAAAATAAACAAAGAACAATAGATGGTCCGAAACATGATCGAAGCCGTACTCCTCAGCACAGGAATCATTTTGGATGGCGGAGTTGGTCGTGTGCTCTAGCATTTTGTTTCTTGTGGCACGGCCCTGTTTCGAGATGTATGGGTTCGATCCTGTTTCGGACTATCTATTGTTCTTTGTGTTTTATCTGTTGTTGACTATTTGTGATTTTTTTTACGAGTGATGTAAACAGTTTCTTCTTCTTCTTCTACCTTTCATCTCCCTGTGGAGCATAGGTTTTCAACAAGCACCTTCAGCACCCTATGGAGCATAGGTCTTCAACAAACACGTTCCAAGTCGTTCTGTTTCTTGCCATTCTTTTAAGATCATTCCATGTCTTCCCCATCATCTTCATCTCTGCTTCCATCTGTCTTCACCAATAATTTCTTGGTCTTCCTCTTTGTGTTTTCCCCTGGGGATTCCAAAAAGAACCTGCTGTGTAATACTCTCAGTTGGCTTCCGCAGCGTGTGTCCTATCCAGCGCCATCATCTTCGCTGTATCTCTTTATCCACTGGTATTTGACCGGTACATTTCCATAATTCTATGTTAGTGATTTTGTCCTGCCATTTTCATCCTTTTATTCCGCGTAAGCATCCATTAATGAAAGTCTGTATTGTAAAAAGTTTATCTCCATAACAATATTCAATTATTATTATTTGTCTCCCCTCTAGTAGTATTGTGATCAGCAATACGTCCGACCGTCCTTCTTTCCCAGAAAAAGCCTGCACTAATAATTTAAAGCGTGGTGACCGGATGGTAGGAAAAATTCGACCTATCGATCTCAGTAGATCAGATCAGCCGCCATTGTTCTACCGCAAGTTGTGGCTGAATTTTCTTTCAAAACTTTGTATTTCTTGAACTTGAACCTCATTTACAATTTTTAAAAAAACTTCTCTTCGGCACTATTTTTGTTTACTTATTTGTTTTCTTCCATTTCCACCTCTTCTACATCTCTTCTTCTAATTCCTATTAATTTTCTGCATTCCTGCTCCCCTATTTTTCATTTTGTTTCTCTCTTTCTCTTCTACTTCTTTCTTCTACCACTTTAACTTGTCTTCTCTCTCAGCTTCTACTTTCCATCTCTTCCTTTGCTCTCTATTCTTCTTCTTCATTTTCCCTGTAATTTTCTTCTTCGACTTCTGTTTCCTCTTCTGCCTTTCTGCTTTTTCTCCTTCTTATTCACCTCCACTTCTGATTTTCTTTTTTTCTTCTACCTTTCCCCTATTTCACCTTCTACTTATCTCTTTCTTCATTTTCTCTCTTACTTTTCTTTTCCTTACTCTTCGAATCTCCTCCATCTTCTTACTATTCTACCTTTCTTTTCCTCCTTTTTTACGCTTCTACTTTTCTCCTTTTTTCCTCTCCTAGTTTTGTTCTTCTTCTCCTCCTTCTTCTACCTTTCTTTTCTTTATCTTCTACTTTTCTACTTCTTTACTTCTTTCTTCTAGTTTTTTTCTCTGAACTCATCTACTTGTACAATACGTTTCTCCTTCTTCATCTTGTTCTCCCACTATTTTTTGAACTGCTTCATCTTGTTCTCCCACTATTTTTTGAACTGCTTCATCTTGTTCTTCCACTATTTTTTGAACTGCTTCATCTTGTTCTCCCACTATTTTGTGTGCTTCTCCTTCTTCTTCTTGTTCTCCCACTATTTTGTGTGCTTTTCCTTCTTCTTCTTGTTCTCCCACTATTTTGTGTGCTTCTCCTTCTTCTTCTTGTTCTCCCACTATTTTGTGTGCTTTTCCTTCTTCTTCTTGTTCTCCCACTATTTTGTGTGCTTTTCCTTCTTCTTGTTCTCCCACTATTTTGTGTGCTTCTCCTTCTTCTTCACTCCCAACTTATGAACCAATTTAATCACATTTTGAGTCAGGACTTTACTACCTAAATAATTTTGGATCGCTTATCCCACGGACATGGCAAAGTCGACTGACATTTTCCAAATTGTCACTTTGCTTACCACATTCACAAAGGTAGCAAAAGCAAAGAAAGGTAACTATCTTCTTACACAATTTAATCAAGATTTAGTGAGGGCCATTTAAAATGTCAACACTTTTTTCGAAATGAAACGAAATGTTCTCATCTTTTTCATTGTTAATTGTATTTGAAGCTTTTGTAAAAACGAAGATTTATCTATTAATAAACACATGTTTTTGTGCTATACATTACAATATAATTAAAATACAACACTTAGGAGTCGTAGACTAAGGTGGCTGGGTCATGTAAGAAGAATGGCAAACATTCGTATTCACAAACAAATATTGTATGACGAACTTAAGACGGAAAGATATTAAAGGGCAGACCAGTGCTAAGATTTAAGGATGTTTGCAGGGCTTCCTTGAGGGCATTCTCTATCCGTGAACGAAACTAAAACTCTGGCTGCAGATCGTATCACACGGAGAACAAAAAAAAAAATTGGCACAACAACTTTCGAGGAATTCCTGATATCAAGTTCAGAAGACAAAAGGCGCAGGAGAAAAGGAAACGATGCCAGACATCACGAATACATCTTGTTCGTTCTGCGGATGGATCTCTCTGTTAAATATTGGTAGATTCAGCCACGAGAGAAACCGTTCAGCAAAACAGGATACAGTATAAGAAACTTAACACTTTTACCACACTACTGAATTATCATGATTGCTTGCTACTAACCGTCTGTCGAGATGCAAAAGGTCATATTATTATGATTAAAATGTAGATTTGTTTTTTTTATAAATAATTTATTACATGTACTTGTATAGTGAAACAATATTGTTTTCTTTATATCGCAGTGTTCATGCCCACAGACGTTCAAGCAATCTGGGCTGAAAGTTGTCAAAAGCTGGCTGCTGCTTCAGAAACTATCAACAGATCAAGATTCAACCCCACTTCCTCACAGTGTCCATGCCCACAGATTAGCCATTCTTGCCATTGTATAAAGAATGAGAGTGAAGGTAGTCATGTACCCACAATTTGTCATTCTGTAGTCGGATGCTTTGGGCCGAAAACGCAAATATCGTAGTTTGATGCAAATTACAACAGGACGCTTCAAAGTATTTTAATGACAAACAATAAAGAGCAGTTGTCGTGGAGTGATAGCAAGAAAAACAAAAAATAGCAACTTCTCTGTCTATCTCTCTATCTCTTTATTTCTCTCTCTCTCTCTCTCTCTCTCTCTCTCTCTCTCTCTCTCTCTCTCTCTCGTTTGTCACAAAAATATACATAATGTTTTTGCTAATTAATTTGTGTTTTTTAATTCCTAAATTCATCAAAATAAAGAAAAACTCATTTTGTTTTGAAGTTTGGTAATATCATCATCATCATCATGTGCCATACCGGTTGGGGTAAGCGATCATATCCTTCCACAATCTTCTATCTCTAGTGCATCGTATAAGTTCTGTTGTTGACTGTTTTCCATGCCATGACACCAAGCTATCCAGTATTTTCTCTCTTTGTCGTCCGCGACCTATCTTTCCCTGTATTTTGCCTGTTGTAACCAAAATATTCCAACTTTCCTCTTCTCATGATGTGCCCGAAAAACGTTGATTGTTTCTTTCTGATGTTTCTTTGGAGTTCCTTTTTTTGTGTTGGCCTCTTTGAGAATGTCCTCGTTGGTCTTTTTAACTGTCCAGAGAACTTTCAACATTCTTCTGAGAAATCCCATCTATAGATTTCCTATCCTATCTCTAATCGTCTTTTCAATTGTTTGTTTACTGTCCGTGATTCACGTCCATAGGTCAGAATTGGCTACATATAACATGCTAATATAAAGGTACTACAAGTTTGAATTAGCTGATATTTATTAGTCCCTGTTAATAGGTACACAATTCTCGCTGTTAACAATCTTCATGGGAGTGTAAATATCACGGCTTACTTTCATAATGCCACACCGCCAGCTCCACTGCAGACATAAACAAAACAGTAAAAAAAATATGAAAAGATGGAGGAAATTCTGTCCCGCTGGAATAACAAAAGCGCATTCACTACTTGAGGGGTGCACGTGAAATTGAGCGTTCACAGCTCGCATTCAACTTTACCACGCACTTTTGGCGAGTTGTTGGACGAGGGCTCACACACACACGAGTCGCTGAAAATATCTACTGCTTGAGGGAAAATAAAGCGTCTAGCCTCGGTAATCTTCGGACAGCTGTTTAGTGTATCGGGAATTTGTGGATATATTGTTAAAGAGATCAGGAACTGCCGAATAACATTGCGGGCGTATCTCTGAAGATATTAGAACATCTAGTTGAAGAGATAAATGAATCATTTCATAAAGATATTCGTGCGCCTGTTGTTGGAGAGATTAGTCAGTCTATAGTTGAAGGGGACAAACACATTTGTATTGTAGGCCTTTTATTTGTATGTCTGCTCGTGTTGGCTTCAGTTCAGGTGAAAGGAAACACGCTATATAAAGTAAGTATCATTATTATTATGTCTTTTTAATAAATTCAAAATAGATAATGTAATGGAAATTTGTGAATAGATAAAAGGGCTGGTAAACAAAAGATTCTGTTGCCATTTGTCATCTATACATGACTTATTCTGAAGACCGGAAAATATATATTTACTTTTTCTCCCTCTTTTTTTTTTTTTAATCACGGATCACAGTTTTCAACACCTTATGACGCTTTTTTTTGAGGAACATAAAAATTCCTTCATTTTACTATGTCTGTGACCATCCTTCTCAGGATGCCCCACGTGTGACTCATACTGTTGTACACTGCTTATTTTAAATTGTTCTCTATTAGGTTTTCCTCTATCTGTTTTTCAACACCTACCTTTCAGACAAGGGAGGTAGCAGTTTTTATGATTTTTCTGTCTCTCATGAACTCACTCCCTGTTCAACTCCAGCGTCTACCTCTTTACCACTCAGTGCATTTACTTTCTTCTTCACAATCTTCTCACTGATATTGCTTCTTCCTGTACTACTACTACTACTACTACTACTACTACTACTGCTGCTGCTGCTGCTCCTGCTGCTACTACTACTACACTGCTACTACTACTACTACTACTACTACTGCTACTACTACTACTGCTACTACTGCTGCTACTACTACTACTACTGCTACTACTACTACTACTACTGTTGCGAATTGTGCTACTTTTTTTTTTTACTTTGACTACTTCAAATTTTGTTATAATTATCAATACTTTTTTTTTAAAATTGTTTCTGGCTTTTTTATTGCTTTCTTATGAACAAATCTCCTACCCAGTTCCATCTTATGCCTGTTTTCGCTCTACTCATTTCACCTTTTTTTGCACCACCTAAACACGCTTTATTTCTTTCTTTTTTTAAATTACAGCTGCATATTTTATTTAATAAAAGTATTCTGAAAATGTGTTCTCAAGCATGTTAGAAAATAATTACCGTCTTTACAATAAGTGTATTTGTCAGCCATAAAAAAAAAAAATAGTAACTCCTCCCGCCCTGGTAGAGATATTTCTTTCACCCCATTCAACTAAACGTTTCATACCGTGACTGTTCCAGTGTGGTCTTAAAATTACGCATTTCTTGTAGATCATTTACAACGCTCGATTGTATCCTGTCAGTTTACACATTCCAGGAGCGCGTGGCTTTGCACTATAGAGCAGAGTTTAAATAACAGTGAAACGTGGATCTTCTGGTTTTTTTCTACAAAGTAATCGAATACCATTGCCTAATGTCAAGTTCTGTAAAAATAAACATTTTGCTAGAGATTTTAACTTGTTCCAACTTCAAAAAGTGTTTAAATAAGCCAGTAAAAAAACCAAAACATGGTGACTGTTAGCCGTTCAGTACACAGCACGCTGGTCTTTTTACAAAAAGCCAGCCGTACTGTACACTGACCACTAGTAGTTAA
The DNA here is from genome assembly GCA_032433765.1 of Megaustenia siamemsis. Taxonomy (NCBI): domain Eukaryota; kingdom Metazoa; phylum Mollusca; class Gastropoda; order Stylommatophora; family Ariophantidae; genus Megaustenia; species Megaustenia siamemsis. The sequence continues at coordinate 52,078,777 of JAVIAB010000156.1, forward strand.
AGAGTTAATTTTCTTCTCTTTTATTTTACAGCGTCGAAGGAAAATGGAGTCTCTCTGAAATCTCGAAGTAATTTCCGTCATCTTCTCTCTTCTACCTTTTAGCTCCCAGTGGAGCATAGGTCTTCAACAAACACTTTCCAAGTCGTTCTGTTTTTTGCAATTCTTTTAAGATCATTCCATGTCTTCCCCATCATCTTCATCTCTGCTTCAATCTGTCTTCTCCAAGAATTCCTTGGTCTTCCTCTTTGTCTTTTCCCCTGGGGATTCCAAAAAAGGGCCTGTTGTGTAATACTCTCAGTTGGTTTCCGTAGTGTGTGTCCTATCCATCGCCATCGTCTTCGCTGTATTTCTTTATCCACTGGTATTTGACCGGTACATTTCCATAATTCCACGTTTGTGACTTTGTCCTGCCATTTCCATCCCTTTATTCTGCGCAAGCATCCATTAATGAAAGTCTGTACCTTCGTGATTGTCAATTTTGTTATTCTCCATGTTTCACAGCCATATAATAGAACCGACTTAACATTGGAGTTGAAAATTTGTATTTTTGTATTTAGCCTAATTTCTTTGGATTTCCATATGTTTCCCAGTGCAATGAAAGCTCCTCTTGCTTTTGATATCCTTATTTTGGTATCGTTTTCTGTTCCTCCCTCTTTATCTATATTACTGCCCAGATATATATAAGATTGTACGTCTAGTAGAGGTATTTCTCCTAGTTTTATTTGGTTATTGCCAACTGCATTAATTCTCATAATGTTGGTCTTATCTCTATTAATCTTTAGTCCTAGCTGTTGTGATCTCTCATCTAATATACTCATTTTATCTTGCATCTGTTGGTGGCTGTGTGATAGGAGAGCTATGTCATCAGCAAAGTCTAAATCATCAAGTTGTTTGGTCAGTGACCACTGGATCCCATTTCTGTTGTTTTGAGTTATTTTCATAATCCAATCTATGGCCAGTAGAAAGAGAAATGGAGACAGAAGGCATCCTTGCCTTACTCCTGTTCTTATTTCAAATGCTTCTGTAAGCTGTCCTTCATGCACCACACTACATTTTGTTCCTTCATACATTGTTTTTATCAGGTTAATAAACTTTATGGGGATTCCATAATGACTCAGCAACTTCCAAAGCATTCTTCTGTCTAAACTATCAAATGCCTTTTCGTAATCTATGAATCCAATATAAAGTGGGGATTTTAGTTCTAAACTTTGTTCAACTATTATACGTAGAGTAGTTATTTGATCAGCACATGATCTGTTCTTCCTAAAACCTGCTTGTTCATCTCTCAAGTGTTTCTCTATAGCCTCTTTTAGTCTCTCCAGAATGATTCTGCCTAATATTTTTCCTGGCACTGATAGTAGCATAATTCCCCTATAATTTGTGCACTCCTGTAAACTTCCTTTCTTTGGTAGTTTGATCATATAACCTTCTCTCCAGTCTTTAGGTATTTCTTCCCTCTCCCAAATTTTATCCAATAGATTATGTAACATCTTGGTAGAGGTGATAATATCTGCTTTGATGGCTTCCGAAGGAATTTCATCTGGTCCTGTGGCTTTACCATCTTTTAACAGTTTGATGGCTTTCATTATTTCTTCTTTGCTTGGTTTTCCGCAGTTAACGTGTAATTCTTCTTCTGCTGGTAGTATATCTGGAGGATTATTTGAGCCAGGTCTGTTCAAAAGTTCTTCAAAGTGCTCCTTCCATCTCTCCATTTGTTCCTTTATATTACTAAGCAGATTTCCTTTCTTATCTTTGATAAAGGCATTGATCTGTTTGTATTTTCCACCTAATTTCTTTGTGCTGTTGTACAGTTCTTTCATATTCCCTTTATTTGCTGCTTCTTCTGCCTCTTTAGCTAATTCATCTATATATTTCCTCTTATCCCTTTTAATGCATCTTCTCACTTCTTTGTTCACCTCTGTGTAAGCTTCCTGTGTCTTGGCTTTATTACTTCTTGTTTTGCTTTTATTTATGTCTGCTTTCTTGTTCTTTCTTTCTTTAATTTTATCCAGGGTCTCTGCTGTCATCCATGCCTTATTCTGGCGTTCTCTTTTCCCCAGTGTTTCTTCGCATGTCTCTTTCCATATATTTTTACCTGTTTCCAATGATCTTCTATATTTATTGTATTTTCTAGTTGTTGGAGGACTTGGTATTTGTTTGATATTGTGACTGCGAATTTATCTTTAATTCCTTGTTCTTTAAGAAACCCTACATTGAAATACGTTCTGCCCTTATTCGTTGTAGTATACCTTTTTAATTTAATTTTAAGTTTGGCTAACAGCAGATGATGATCAGAAGCTATATCTGCCCCTCTATATACTTTTACATCCTGTAAGGATGACTTAAACTTATTATTAATACATATGTGATCAATTTGATTTTCCGTTCTATGATCTGGTGACACCCATGTAGCTTTGTGTATTCTTTTATGTTGGAATATTGTTCCTCCTAGGCTCATTTGATTAAGGGCGCAGAAATTCACAAATATCTCTCCATTCTCGTTTATATCTCCAAGTCCATGTTTTCCCATAATCTCTTCAAAGCCTCTGTTGTCTGATCCTACCTTAGCATTTAGGTCTCCCAAAATTTCCGTCATGTTTGGTATTTATGTTGGGCCCATATTTCGATAAAAGTCAAGTACCCCCGTCACGCCAAGTGGCGTATAGGGAAATATGGTGTTAGTGACCCTATATTTTATAGACCTTCAGCACATGATTTTTGGGGTAATGTGGTCGGTATTACGCCCGTGCTGCTTTACTTTCCCAGAAAAAAATCCGGTACCCATTTTAAGGCTGGGTGAACCCGGAAGCCGTCGGTTGGAATCGAACCCTAACCCTTATCCTTTGTAGTCCAGTTCACTAACCACTGAGCTATAGCGGCTCATATTTCGATAAACTAACACTTTATAGATCATACTTGTTTTTCTCGTGTTGCTTCTGTTTACGTGATAGTGTTTTTTAGTGGAACGAACTTTGCGGTTAGATGAGTTCTTTATTTGTAAACATTTTAATATTTCTTTCTGAAAGTGACTCATAGTTAGTGTAACATGGAGCCAGTAGTGGGGTGTGATAAGCACTCCAAGGTATGGTGATAGCTTTACAAGGAAGGAACACAACACAATACTGATGTTTCGGCTTTTGGCCTTCTTCAGAATACAGGGACGACGACAACAAACGGTGAAGCAAAATAATCTATAACTACATGTCTGATGATGAAGTTAAGCACCCCACTACTGGCTCCTTGCTACCAGCTTTACCGCAGCATTGCATTCATTTGCCTGTTCCCTATCCCTTAGTGTAACATGGACAAATATGCAAATATTTTCAATCTTGACTCTGTGCGCCTCTTGTTATGTTAAATATACCGGATGGCGCAAATCAAGAGATCTGACATTTTTGTCATTTCTTAAAAACGTCTGTGTTTGAAGTGTGTCTACGATTAAAATGTGTCTATGTTTGAAGTGTGTCTATGTTTGACATGTCTATGTTTGAAGTTTGTCGATGTTTGAAGTGTGTCTATGTTTGAAGTGGGTCTATGTTTGAAGTGTATCTAAGTTTTACATGTGTCTATGTTTGAAGTGTGTCTATGTTTGACATGTGTCTATGTTTGAAGTTTGTCGATGTTTGAAGTGTGTCTATGTTTGAAGTGGGTCTATGTTTGAAGTGTGTCTATGTTTGACATGTGTCTATGTTTGAAGTGTGTCTATGTTTGAAGTGTGTCTATGTTTGACATGTGTCTATGTTTGAAGTTTGTCAATGTTTGAAGTGTGTCTATGTTTGAAGTGTGTCTATATTTGGAGTGTGTCTATGTTTGAAGTGAGTCTATGTTTGAAGTTTGTCTATGTTTGAAGTGTGTCTATGTTTGAAGTGGGTCTATGTTTGAAGTTTGTCTATGTTTGAAGTGGGTCTATGTTTGAAGTGGGTCTATGTTTGAAGTTTGTCTATCTTTGAAGTGGGTCTATGTTTGAAGTGTGTCTATGTTTGGAGTGTGTCTATGTTTGAAGTTTGTCGATGTTTGAAGTGTGTCTATGTTTGAAGTGGGTCTATGTTTGAAGTTTGTCTATGTTTGAAGTGGGTCTATGTTTGAAGTGGGTCTATGTTTGAAGTTTGTCTATGTTTGAAGTGCGTCTATGTTTGAAGTGTGTCTATATTTGGAGTGTATCTATGTTTGAAGTGGGTCTATGTTTGAAGTTTGTCGATGTTTGAAGTTTGTCGATGTTTGAAGTGTGTCTATGTTTGAAGTTTGTCTATGTTTGAAGTTTGTCGATGTTTAAAGTGTGTCTATGTTTGAAGTGGGTCTATGTTTGAAGTTTGTCGATGTTTGAAGTGTGTCTATGTTTGAAGTGTGTCTATGTTTGAAGTGGGTCTATGTTTGAAGTGTGTCTATGTTTGAAGTGGGTCTATGTTTGAAGTGTGTCTATGTTTGAAGTGGGTCTATGTTTGAAGTGTGTCAATGTTTGACGCGTGTCTATGTTTCCATTGCAAATGACAGAAATATTACTTGATCCACAGTTTCGAAATTTAAACTTAAACATAAACAACTATCATTAACAAGTATGCCTTTTTTACACAAGGAAACGGTAGAAGATAACAAACGTAAAAGGTTGATCAGTTCAGCGTCGAATTAACATTTATGCACAGTTTCCACTGATCTATGGACCCACACATTTTCTGGGTCCCGAATCAACTGATCAAAATAACACTGATTTAATTTTGAAAGAAATTTACAATAAAGATTTCTTAAATTATTTTCACTTAGGTACATCGATAAGAAAGCTATACCCCTGGAGTTCTATTTTTATCTAAGATATCATTGGTAACTAAAATTGAATGCGCAATATCATGGTGACTTTAATATTAGTTTATGTAATAGTCAACTATAGATTTGTAAAGACTTGTAAATCTAAATGGTTATGGTTTCAATTTGGCAGACTATGACGTAATTAGAAGAAACACAAGACAATGACGTAATTATTTTACTATTGATACTATCCAATGAAATGCAAATACCATGATAGATTTCATCGACAACAACAAATTTTAGAAAATTTAATGTATAAAGTTTGATCGGTTCATTAAAACTGCATTTGTAAAAGATTGCCTGATAACATTATGCAATATTGTTTATTAATATTTAATCATGTTTTTAATAACACAATATGTTAATTTATTTAGTAATATTAATAATTAAAGTTATATGTTACTACAAAAACAATATGCGATATGCTAATGAAACAGTCATGTACCAGGGACAGAGAGGTGAACCATGGCTATGGGTGAACTATTACTCTATACAGCAAAATTTGGACAAGAAAGAATATAAGAGATATAGGCAAAATACTTCTGGTGAACGAAAGAAGAAGGAAAAGAACAACAATAAATGATAAACATAATAGTGAGAGAAAGCAACATGAAAGATCTCAGCCTGAGCAATAAGAAAACAATTGTATCGATGAATCAATCATCACCACCATGCAACAGGAAAATAAGGGGAGCAAATCTGAAAAAAGTGCAAAGCGTCAAATACTTGGGCACAATACAGTATCAGATGGAAGATGCACCACAGAAATAAAAGGCGGAATAGTTCAGGCCAAAGTAGCATTTTAGAAAATAAAAAACAGCTTACACAACAAGTCAAAACCAGTAGAAATGAGATAGCTCATTGATAGAAAATCACTGGAGTCTGTAGAAATGTGGTTTTACAGAATAATGTTGAGAATACCATGGACAGCTAAGAAGAGTAGTGAAAATGTTCTGAAAGAGGTCAAAGCAAAAATAGAGCTAATTTCCAATATTAGGAAGAAACATATATCCATTTTATTTGGTCATGTAATGAGAAGAGAACAACTGGAATATATTGTAACAACTGGAAAAATTGAGGAACGAAGAGTTAGAGGGAAGCAAAGGGAAAAAGTACCAGACAGCTTAAGAGAATGGTTTGGCAGAAGGTCAACAACAGAAATAATAAATAACTGTCGAGATCAAAAGTTGTGGAGAGACATGATCACCTACGCCAGCAGGCCCGGTACTTGGTGATGATGAAGATGATATGGAGCCAGTTCTGACCTATGGAAGTGAATCATGGATAATAAACAAACACATTAAAAGACAATTTGGGGCCACAGAGATGGAAATTCTCAGAAGAATGTTTAAAGTTCCCTGGACAGATAAAAAGACCGAAGCAAAAAATTATCAACGAGAGTAACACAAAAACACAATTTCTAAAAACATCAGAAAGAAACAATCGAAACGTTTCGGACAGATCATGAGAATAAGAAAGTTTGAATAATAGGTTACTACTGGCAAAATACAGGTTAAGAGATATCGCGGACGACAAAGAGAGAAAAACACTAGATAGAATGATGTCGTTGACACGGTAAACAGTCAAGACCAGGATTCATCGGATGCACTGTGGACAGAGAATTGTAGAAGGAGATGATCGACTACGCCAACCGGTATGGCACATGAAGATGATGATTAATATTTGTTCATGTTTGTTTCGTGTAATAAAATTGCTTTATTAAAATTTTTGGTAAAATTAAAAACGTGTTAGGAGATATTGACGTGGGTGTGGGTGCGACATTTTGATTGTCTATGGATCTCTACAAGCTTTAGTTCTTCACCTGATCTAATACAACAAAAAAAGGTAATAATTAAATCTGATAAACGATCATTTTAAAGTGTGTTATTTCTAACATTGAGATTATCAGGGGGAATGATTCGTGTATTAAGATCCTGCTATGTTATCAAGCAAGAGATCCGTGTGCATCTGTCCACATATCAAGTTAATGGTGAGTATACGTCCTTATATGCAGATCAAAAACAAAAGAAAAGCGTTTGGTAATGAGGTGTTAACCCACAAGTGGATATCAAAATTGAAGGAATAGACCTTGAGACAGTTCAGAACTATAACTACCTTGGACATACTATAACCAGTGATGGAAAATGTACAACTGAAATAAACAAAAGAATAGGAATGGCAAAAAGTAATTTTAATGTCATGAAGGACATACTAACATCAAAACAAATAACACCAGAGCTAAAACTAAGAATAGCAAAATGTTACATCTTCTCAATATTCCTATATGGTGCTGAAACATGTGGATATATAGAAGAATAGGTAGAATTGGATGGAAGGAAAAGAAAACAAATGACAAAGTCTTAAAACAACTAAAAATGAAAAGAGAACTTCTGAACACAATTAGAACAAGACAAATGCGATTCTTAGGCCATGTTAAAAGACACAACAGCCTACTGAAAGTGATCCTGGAGGGGAAAATACAAGGTAAAAGAGGCAGAGGCAGACCAAGATTAACATGGACGAGTAACATCAAAAGATGGACAAATCAACCGATGACAACCTGCACCATCAAAGCAAGAGATAGAGCAAAATGGCGCTCCATGGTAGCCAACCTTCGTTGCGGAGACGGCACTCAATGATGATGATGATGAATGAGGTGTTAATAGAGTTTTGTAATTATTGTCATTGGGTAATGAGGTGTTAATAGTGTTTGGTAATGATTGTATTTGGGTAATGAGGTGTTAATAGAGTTTTGTAATTATTGTCGTTTGGTAATGAGGTGTTAATAGTGTTTGGTAATGATTGTCGTTGGGTAATGATGTGTTAGTTACTTTCACTGTACTGCGTCTCCGTTTCTTGAGATGTGGTGGCCAGTTCCTTTCCTCGCTCCCTTTTCTGTATATCTCTGGAACCTACTTAGAAAGGGTCGGTGAACTCTGAGACCATTAAAGGAAGTTCGGTAAACACTGAGACCATTTAGTGAAGTTCGGTGACACTGAGACCATTTAGTGAAGTTCGGTGAACTCTGAGGCCATTTAGTGAAGTTCGGTGACACTGATATCATTTAGTGAAGTTCGGTGACACTGAAGCCATTTAGTGAAGTTTGGTGACACTGATATCATTTAGTGAAGTTCGGTGAACACTGAGGCCATTTAGTGAAGTTTGGTGACACTGAGACCATTTAGTGAAGTTCGGTGACACTGAGACCATTTAGTGAAGTTCGGTGAACACTGATATCATTTAGTGGAGTTCGGTGAACACTGATATCATTTAGTGGAGTTCGGTGAACACTGAGGCCATTTAGTGAAGTTCGGTGATACTGAGACGATTTAGTGAAGTTCGGTGAACACTGATATCATTTAGTGGAGTTCGGTGAACACTGATATCATTTAGTGAAGTTCGGTGAACACTGAGGCCATTTAGTGAAGTTCGGTGATACTGAGACGATTTAGTGAAGTTCGGTGAACTCTGAGACTATTTATGGAAGTTCGGTGAACACTGAGGTCATTTAGTGAAGTTCGGTGAACACTGATATCATTTAGTGAAGTTCGGTGATACTGAGACGATTTAGTGAAGTTCGGTGAACTCTGAGACTATTTATGGAAGTTCGGTGAACACTGAGGTCATTTAGATAAGTTCGGTGAACACTGAGACCATTTAGATAAGTTCGGTGAACACTGAGACCATTTAGATAAGTTCGGTGAACACTGAGACCATTTAGATAAGTTCGGTGAACACTGAGACCATTTAGTGAAATTCGGTGAACTCTTGTGACCATCAAGATAAGTTCGGTGAACTCTGAGACCATTTAGAGAGGTTCTGTGAAATATGAGACCATTTAGATCGAAATTCTTTTTCTTTTCCTCAACTGGCATTCGAATCTCGAAACTTCAAATCGTTAGGGGAGGTCACTAGCCACAACGTCACTACACTCTCAAAGTATATATGGTAACATAAAGCCGTAGGCGAGTAATGAATCTAACGTATTGTCATGGGCCACATAATTTATAGGTGAAGAGGCCAGTGATTTGCTTTTCATCGCTGTTATTACCGTTCCGGGATGTACTAGTGGTCCACACTTTTCTTCAACTGAAAACCGCGAAAAGTGCCGAGTTAGGATTGAACCCAAGTTCGTTCTATTACCAAGCCAAAGCCATCGCGCTGACCACCGTGTTGCTGAAGTTCTACCTAATCCACGATCGAACACAAACAAATCTTGTCTTATTTGCTCATAAACAACAAAAAAGCTCCCAACTTAATTCTCCCAGATAAAAATGTAGACAGTCTCGCACACTTATTCCTATAATGAACACAAATTTTCGGAATTAACACTTTCTAATTATAATTTTTTTTAAAATCATCTTTCCATGATTACTATAAAATTATAAAACACACGCCATCTGTATATCAACAATCGTCTGTAGAGACAGCGGTAGCCCGGTCGTATTCATCTGGCGGCGTATTCACCTGATTTTGGCGTCCGCCCGCTGAGATAGTGCTGCAGGTGACTAGCCGTGCATCGTAGTGGAACGGTACCAGGTCTCGGCATTGCCCTGGGACGGGATGTGTGATCTGTGTCCGACTAAAAATGTTCCATCAGCTGGATTGTGGTCGGGTCGAGTGTTTCACCGAAGTTGAGGCTTGATTTCATTTGCTGCAACAGCGACTCTTGCGGTACACTCACTGATAATTAAGTATACCTCGGAAATAGCTCGAAACTCATGGAGATATGCCACCCATGACGGCTCTTATGGCAACCTGGAGGCGTCCCTTTTGAGCTGTACGCTATACGTACAGAATGCGGCACGTTCAATAGAAAATATAAACGTAAAAATAGCATCATTTTTACAGAACGCAATGCGTTCAATAGAAAATATAAACGTAAAAATAGCATTATTTTTACAGAACGCAATGCGTTCAATAGAGCAGTATGAACGACCAAGATGACCACTTTGTTGGTTGCTGAATCGGCGGCTGGGCAGATATGGGAATATCAAATGGCCAGCGGTAAAGCCATTCCGTTCTAAAGTCTAAAGTCTAATCTTGAACACTGTTCAGGTGCTTAGATGAAGGTCTTCTAAACAAGTGCAAGTCGATAAGATTTAATATTGGTTTGATTGATTTAATGGTTGATTGATTTGAAAAAAAAAGTAAAGAGCCCCCGTCACGCCCAGTAGCATATAGGGAATATGGTGTTAGTGACCATATATTTTACAGACCTTCGGCACATGATTTGTGGGGTAATGTGGTCGGTATTACGCCCGTGTCGCTTTACTTTTCCAGAAAAAAATCCGGAACCCATTTAAGGCTGGGTGAACCCGGAGCCGTCGATTGGGATCGAACCCTACCTCTTGTCCTTTGTAGTCCAGTTCACTAACCACTGAGCTATCGCAGCTCCCTTTGATTGATTAAGTAGTTTATCAATTTATTTGCTGATTACAATTTTAAAAAATGACCTTATTGCACTCCATGCGAACCCATAAGTGCGTAGGTCTTTGCAGGTAGCAAAAGGTGTGGATACTGATGACTCCTCTGACACATCGATTGTAATGTAAAAGATGTTCAGTAACATATACTGTAATAAGCGAGTGAAGCATTACATTTTTCTGTATTAGTCAGATCGTTTGGAAGTAGTGGGCCAGTGTTTTTCGCTGCTATCAATTACTTAATCCTTCTCTAACTCAGTGAGTCATATACTTATTTCTTCTTTAGCTGAGTAGACTGCAGAAAGTCAAGTTGGAATCGAACCCACATTCACTTAATCGTCACGTCAGCGCTTTACTACTACGCTACTAATGCTCTCTTGGAGGGGGGAGCAGAAGCACGTGCGACCTGTGGTTCTATCTTCTCGTGGTCTCCCCTTGTAGCAGTCTGCGTCAAAACAGGCTGGCTAACAGAAGCTAGGATCGACGTGTTCCCTGCAGTGGTGGCTGTTACTGATATAGAAGACCCAGTATTGCAGTACCTCTTGGCTAGACTAGTAGTTTCCCAACATAGCCTGGGATAGACGAACTCCAACTTCTCCAGTAAGAGCCGGGAATGTCAAGAAAGTCATTACGACCCGCGACATCAATGATTCAAAGGGCACTCTGCCCGCATCAACTCGTGGCATTCCGTCAAATAAAAAAACTAATACTCTCTCACTGGTTGTATCAAAGCCATGTCTGCATCTCATGCATTCTACTTGTAACTACTTGTTCGACTTCAAAAGTTACATTCCATTAACTTGAAGACAATTTACAATTGCTTTGTTTTTAAGTATTACATTCCGGAACTTAGATACACTTTCCACTTGTTCCACTTCAAATGTTCAGTTTCCGGAACTTGAAGACTACAAACTCACCAATTACATTCGCACACTGCTGTGGATATACACCCAATGTATTTGGCCTCCTTTCTCTCTCAATAACTAGGATCTTCACCTCAAATGCCGTGTTGCTAGCGCCCACAGTCTCACATTATTACAATGAATTTTAAACTTCTGCAAAATAAGGATAATATTTCACATAAGGTTCCAAATTTTCTAGATTTCAATGTATGTCAACAACTTGTATTGCAGCCAGTCACTTAGAATCTTCCTCAGCTTGTACTTGAGTCTTAGAGTCTAACACCAATGCAGCCTTTTTACCTGGAGAGTTAGACTACTTTCTCTGAACGGCAATCATCGTCCCTGATTCTAATCACATACTTCAAGTAGTAGTTGTCCATGTTCTAAGTCCCTTAGCAACAGCTTTTATTATTCTGAATTCATTATTTTATTCTTTACTTTAGGCTGTCGTCACCGCAGTCGAGGCATTCCCATAACCGTTCTGCTGAAATTTCCAGCAACCATAAAAGTGTTTGTCTACTGATTGATCATGTCCTGCACTAATTGAAAGTGTTACGTTCTCTTCCGCTGAGGACTCTTTCCCTACTTTCACCCTTTCAGGCACCACATTCCACCATTCCTCTGACGCGTGTTTTCCTAGTGTATGTTTGATTCTCAACATATCAGTTAATGCTTATTCTAACGTATTACCTCGCACCAGTGCCCCAAATTAACTCAAAATTAAAAGATAGAAAACGCAAGAGAAAAAAAAGCTAGGATCGCCGTGTTCCCTGTAGTGGTGGCTGTTACTGATATAGAAGACCCAGTATTGCAGTACCTCTTGGCTAGACTAGTAGTTTCCCAACATAGCCTGGGATAGACGAACTCCAACTTCTCCAGTAAGAGCCGGGAATGTCAAGAAAGTCATTACTACCCGCGACATCAATGAGTCAAAGGGCACTCTGCCCGCATCAACTCGTGGCATTCCGTCAAATAAAAAAACTAATACTCTCTCACTGGTTGTATCAAAGCCATGCCTGCATCTCATGCATTCTCCTTCTAACTACTTGTTCGACTTCAAAAGTTACATTCCATTAACAAGATAAAAAAAATGTACGATCCTACGAGATAAATTTGTCTTCTTTTTATTCTGATGCTGGACCAGTCAATCCAATATTTTCAGAATAGTAGAAGTTTATAAATATTAATGTAAAATAGTATATGCTGCTTTACTGAAACGAAGACAGTACGAAATTAAACTTTTCAGCTGCAGGCCGAAGCCACGTATGTAAGACACGACAACAAACAAAAACGAAAGACGGATACGGTGATAGTATGGTAATCAATCACATTGCTAAAACAACGCCTGGCAGTTGCAATCTACGGAATCAGGTTGCTCCAACCGGCGGCTGTGAAGACGTAAAAAAAAAAATACCACACATAAACACTAGACAATCTGTCGTGAAATCATTTTCAGTATCTTTCTTTGCTGACTCATCTCTTTTAGAATTGGATGAAATGTGTATTTTCACTTACTTTCGCACAGAACAGAATTTATAACGATTATAAATCTTGTGTCTCATCAACAGGAATAGTATCAACATATAACTGCATAATCTTCCGCCTCGACAGGAAAATGGAGAACAAATTCACAAAGCAAAATAGTAATAATTCATATTTTTTCTTATCTCAACAGCTTGAGCAAACACGAGAAAGAAGAGAATAACAAGATATCTCAGCCATTATTTATTTATTTTTGCCATTATTTATTTATTTTTGCCATTATTTATTTATCTCTGCTTCGGGCGAAGCTGATACCATCCCGTTGTGATGATCTATCTCACCCACGCCAACCACCACCACCACCACACCTGCATTCTAGTCTTGTCCCAGAAACACCTAAACGTACCTGATTTCAAAATTTTGTCTGGCTTTTTTTCTAAACACGCGCCACTGCCATAATTTATCTCCGGTTTATCTTCTATGTCCCTTATTTACGTCTTAACCACTTTTATACGTATCTTTATTTCGCAATATACAATAGATAACCGACATTATTGTTTATTGTTTTCAGCAAATTTGTTTAGCTTTATCAATGTCCACTCAAATTGCTCTCTGGTTTATTCTAATTAATGTTATTATTATTAATCTTATATTAATTATGCTCTCTTTAGCATCGCTTTTAAATATGTTTTGTATCTTTTAACAATTTAAAATATTTATCTATTTACCTGCGCCCTACTTATCGGCCTATCTAACTACCTATCTATTCACCCTCAATCCACTCACCTATTTATTCATCCGTTCAGTAATTATCCGTCTGACCATATCTCCGCATGCTCCACTGATTGATTGTATCTTTGACTAACTGCGCATCTACCTACATAACTACATATCTACCTACATAACTACTTATATACCTACATAACTACATATCTACCTACATAACTACTTATATACCTACATAACTACATATCTACCTACATAACTACTTATATATCTACAAAATTACCTACCTATCTGATAGTCTTTGAGTCTGCACGCCGGCCTGCTTGCATGTCTGTCCTTCTGGCTGCCCGCTTACCTGTTTGTCTGCCTACTGGTCTATTTGTCTCTTCATCTGCCTATTCACCAGTCTGCTTGCCTAACCCTCCATTCCTCATCCATAGACTAGGTTGTATATTCTCTCTCTCTCTCTCTCTCTCTCTCTCTCTCTCTCTGCGATCAGGACTCAATCAGAGAAGGATTCCAGACTCTCACATGAAGACAGCTGTCTGTTTAAGTGAATTGATCAACCCCACAGACAGAACATCATAATTAGAGTCTTTTAGATCCACTCCGATTGAATACCTGTTAAAACGTTGCACTGTGTTCTGCGCCAGTGGCCCAGTGCATCCGATTTCAGCCAGCATTTTATTACTAAATATTTAAGATATCACAACAGATCTTACATCCTTAATTAATTCTATAGCTGTCAATCATTTCCCCCAGGTATTATGTTTATACTTTGCATTACGTATATTCTGCTTAATGTATATTATTTGTTTATATATCCAAACTCTTTAACAATAAAAAAGAAAATACTCCTGTCATATATAACAGAACAAGGTAATATTTCTTGTCAGAGGAAAACGAAATAGAAACAGTAAAGCAAGAAAAGATAACTGGCCATGTCAGACAGAGATGATAGAAGTAAAGTATTAGAAGAATTGAGCATGGAAATTTTCAGAGACGTTGGGGGTGTGTTGCACCGGAATTTAAAGATATCAATATTTATTTCTTTCCCTAAAATTAACACCTGACTAGGTAGAATGCAATGAGTTTATAGCAAAGAGCAACGTTGCAAAAGTATATCTCATGCTACACTGGAGAGACTGCAAAATATCGTCTTTGTGAAAGATTGTGAAGACTTTTTTCTTTTACTTTTAGAAAAAGAACTTCGGTAACAAAGAATGATATCATCTATAATAGAATTGTAACAGCAAGGTAATGAAATATATGAGGAAGAGTGAGAAAAGTAAAGGGAGTAATTAGGGAAAGGGTGGGGGTGGGGAGGGTCCTCTTTTCTGGACAAACAATAGATTTCGACCCAAATAGAAATTAATGGAGACTTCGCCTTTGGTCTTAGAAAAAACATGCATTAGGTGTGAAAGCACAGTGGTTCGTTCCTCCAATAGATGTACAAAAGGAAAGTGGAGATTACTTCATTCTCGAAAGGAAGTGGAGATCCTACACTTCGTTCTCCACGGGGAGGTGGTGATCCTACACTTCGTTCTTCACAGGGTGGTGGAGATCCTACACTTCGTTCTCCACGGGGAGGTGGAGATCCTACACTTCGTTCCCCACGGGGTGGTGGAGATCCTACACTTCGTTCTCCACCGGAAGGTGGAGATCCTACACTTCATTCTCCACGGGGAGGTGGAGATCCTACACTTCGTTCTTCACAGGGTGGTGGAGATCCTACACTTCGTTCTCCACGGGGAGGTGGAGATCCTACACTTCGTTCTCCACGGGGTGGTGGAGATCCTACACTTCATTCTCCACGGGGAGGTGGAGATCCTACACTTCGTTCTTCACAGGGTGGTGGAGATCCTACACTTCGTTCTCCACGGGGAGGTGGAGATCCTACACTTCGTTCTCCACGGGGAGGTGGAGATCCTACACTTCGTTCTCCACGGGGAGGTGGAGATCCTACACTTCGTTCTCCACGAGGAGGTGGAGATCCTACACTTCGTTCTCCACAGGGAGGTGGAGATCCTACACTTCGTTCTCCACGGGGAGGTGGAGATCCTACACTTCGTTCTCCACGGGGAGGTGGAGATCCTACACTTCGTTCTCCACAGGGAGGTGGAGATCCTACACTTCGTTCTCCACGGGGAGGTGGAGATCCTACACTTCGTTCTCCACAGGGAGGTGGAGATCCTACACTTCGTTCTCCACAGGGAGGTGGAGATCCTACACTTCATTCTCTACGGGGAGGTGGAGATCCTACACTTCATTCTCCACGGGGAGGTGGAGATCCTACACTTCGTTCTCCACGGGGAGGTGGAGATCCTACACTTCGTTCTCCACAGGGAGGTGGCGATCCTACACTTCGTTCTCCACGGGGAGGTGGAGATCCTACACTTCGTTCTCCACGGGGAGGTGGAGATCCTACACTTCGTTCTCCACGGGGAGGTGGAGATCCTACACTTCGTTCTCCACGGGGAGGTGGAGATCCTACACT
This sequence comes from Megaustenia siamemsis, assembly GCA_032433765.1. Taxonomy (NCBI): domain Eukaryota; kingdom Metazoa; phylum Mollusca; class Gastropoda; order Stylommatophora; family Ariophantidae; genus Megaustenia; species Megaustenia siamemsis. The sequence continues at coordinate 52,094,610 of JAVIAB010000156.1, forward strand.
TCGTTCTCCACAGGGAGGTGGAGATCCTACACTTCGTTCTCCACAGGGAGGTGGAGATCCTACACTTCGTTCTCCACGGGGATGTGGAGATCCTACACTTCATTCTCCACGGGGAGGTGGAGATCCTACACTTCGTTCTCCACGGGGAGGTGGAGATCCTACACTTCGTTCTCCACGGGGAGGTGGAGATCCTACACTTCGTTCTCCACGGGGAGGTGGAGATCCTACACTTCGTTCTCCACGGGGAGGTGGAGATCCTACACTTCGTTCTCCACGGGGAGGTGGAGATCCTACACTTCGTTCTCCACCGGAAGGTGGAGATCCTACACTTCGTTCTCCACGGGGAGGTGGAGATCCTACACTTCGTTCTCCACGGGGTGGTGGAGATCCTACACTTCGTTCTCCACAGGGAGGTGGAGATCCTACACTTCGTTCTCCACAGGGAGGTGGCGATCCTACACTTCGTTCTCCACGGGGAGGTGCAGATTCTACACTTCATTCTCCACGAGGAGGTGGAGATCCCACACTTCGTTCTCCACGGGGAGGTGGAGATCCTACACTTCATTCTCCACGGGGAGGTGGAGATCCTACACTTCATTCTCCACGGGGAGGTGGAGATCCTACACTTCATTCTCCACGGGGAGGTGGCGATCCTACACTTCGTTCTCCACGGGGAGGTGGAGATCCTACACTTCGTTCTCCACGGGGAGGTGGAGATCCTACACTTCGTTCTCCACGGGGAGGTGGAGATCCTACACTTCATTCTCCACGGGGAGGTGGCGATCCTACACTTCGTTCTCCACGGGGAGGTGGAGATCCTACACTTCGTTCTCCACGGGGAGGTGGAGATCCTACACTTCGTTCTCCACGGGGAGGTGGAGATCCTACACTTCGTTCTCCACGGGGAGGTGGAGATCCTACACTTCGTTCTCCACCGGAAGGTGGAGATCCTACACTTCGTTCTCCACGGGGAGGTGGAGATCCTACACTTCGTTCTCCACGGGGTGGTGGAGATCCTACACTTCGTTCTCCACAGGGAGGTGGAGATCCTACACTTCGTTCTCCACAGGGAGGTGGCGATCCTACACTTCGTTCTCCACGAGGAGGTGCAGATCCTACACTTCATTCTCCACGGGGAGGTGGAGATCCTACACTTCGTTCTCCACGGGGAGGTGGAGATCCTACACTTCATTCTCCACGGGGAGGTGGAGATCCTACACTTCATTCTCCACGGGGAAGTGGAGATCCTACACTTCATTCTCCACGGGGAGGTGGCGATCCTACACTTCGTTCTCCACGGGGAGGTGGAGATCCTACACTTCGTTCTCCACGGGGAGGTGGAGATCCTACACTTCGTTCTCCACGGGGAGGTGGAGATCCTACACTTCATTCTCCACGGGGAGGTGGCGATCCTACACTTCGTTCTCCACAGGGAGGTGGAGATCCTACACTTCGTTCTCCACGGGGAGGTGGAGATCCTACACTTCATTCTCCACGGGGAGGTGGCGATCCTACACTTCGTTCTCCACGGGGAGGTGGAGATCCTACACTTCATTCTCCACGGGGAGGTGGAGATCCTACACTTCGTTCTCCACGGAGAGGTGGCGATCCTACACTTCGTTCTCCACGGGGAGGTGGAGATCCTACACTTCATTCTCCACGGGGAGGTGGAGGTCCTACACTTCATTCTCCACGGGGAGGTGGAGATCCTACACTTCGTTCTCCACGGGGAGGTGGAGATCCTACACTTCGTTCTCCACGGGGAGGTGGAGATCCTACACTTCATAATCCACGTGTAGGTGAAGATCCCACATTTCATTCTCCACGGGGAGGTGGAGATTCTACACTTCATAATCCACGTGTAGGTGAAGATCCCACATTTCATTCTCCACGGGGAGGTGGAGGTCCTACACTTCATTATTTACAGAGAAGTGGAAATCCTACACTTCGTTCTCCACAGAGAAGTGGAAATCCTACACTTCGTTCTCCACAGATAAGTGGAAATCCTACACTTCGTTCTCCACGGGGAGGTGAAGATCCTACACTACATTCTCCAAAGTAAGTGGAGATCCTACACTACATTCACCAAAGTAAGTGGAGTTCCTACACTACATTCTCCAAAGTAAGTGGAGATCCTACACTACATTCTTTACAGGGGAGGTGAAGATCCTACATTTCATTCTCCACGGGGAGGTGGAGATCCTATACTACATTCTCCAAAGTAAGTGGAGATCCTACACTACATTCTCCAAGGAAGTAGAGACCCTACACTCCATTCGCCACAGAGAAGTAGAGACCCTACACTTCATTCGCCACAGAGAAGTAGAGACCCTACACATCATTCGCCACAGAGAAGTAGAGACCCTACACTCCATTCGCCACAGAGAAGTAGAGACCCTACACTTCATTCGCCACAGAGAAGTAGAGACCCTACACTCCATTCGCCACAGAGAAGTAGAGACCCTACACTTCATTCGCCACAGAGAAGTAGAGACCCTACACTTCATTCGCCACAGAGAAGTAGAGACCCTACACTCCATTCGCCACAGAGAAGTAGAGACCCTATACTTCATTCGCCACAGAGAAGTAGAGACCCTATACTTCATTCGCCACAGAGAAGTAGAGACCCTACACTTCATTCGCCACAGAGAAGTAGAGACCCTACACTTCATTCGCCACAGAGATGTAGAGACCCTACACTTAATTCGCCACAGACAGTAGTACTACTCATATCCTGGCTGCACAAAAATACATAAGCCAATCCAAATATGATTCATAGACTACAGTGTTGGCACTGATAGTAATTGGGACATTATAATCAACTTAATAATTAAATTACATATGCAAGTGTGTGCGAGGGAGTGTATTAGTTAAATCGTATGAATGCATGTGTGTACGTACATTTAATAGTCACAGTTGTTTGTTTTAATCTCAAAGTAGCATTTTAGTTATAATCTTGGAAATTGGGCAGCATTTATGGATAAAGATGTCCTGAGCTTAAGATACTTCACTCATTCTTAAGTAAGAGTAAAGTGCCCCCGTCACGTCAAGTGGCCTATAAGGAATATGGTGTTAGTGACCATAAATTGTACAGACCTTCGGCACATGATTTTTGGGGTAATATGGTCGGTATTACTCCCGTGCCGCTTTACTTTCCCAGAAAAAAATCCGGTACCCATTAAAGGCTGTATGAACCGGAAGCCGTCGGTTGGAATCGAACCATACCTCTTGTCCTTTGTAGTCCAGTTCACTAACCACTGAGCTATCGCGACTCCCACTCATTCTTAAAATTGATATATTATTCATGTGATTTCAGTTTGGGACACAACACTCGAAATGTAAAATTTGTAGCTAAAATAGGTATTTATGTCGGAATGATATTTTAGTATTTAAATGCACGTAACAAAAAAGATCAACGATTGGCAAATCATAGATTTTCGGGAAATACAATATTCCATTTTTAACCACAATTTTGAAAATTTTATGAAGGGAATTTTCAAGAAGGAAAGGAATGGCAAACTACCTTATTATATTGCCTAGACTAATCATGACAAATCACAAGTTAATATCTACAGCTGACGACGTTAATGGGGACTCCACAACCACCTCCTCCGGTAGGGAGCGTCATGTGCTATAGATGACACCCGATCGTCATCAAGCTACTGTATGCAAGTGGCACATCATGAAATGGTGTGGATGAAAGTTGGAATACTTGGTTACAACTTGTAAAATAAAAGGAAAGAGAGATCGCGGACGACAACGAGAGAAAATACTAGATAGCTTGGTGTCATGGCATGGAAAACAGTCAACAACAGAACTGATACGATGCACTATAGATAGAAGATTGTGGAAGGACATGATCGCCTACGCCAACCGGTATGGCACATGTTGATGATGATACAAATTTTAAGATACAACTACTTCTAATCACTTTCAGTGTGATCAAAAAGTCGGGAGCTATGGGCAAAACCACCTGATTGGGCTACCGACGTTCGGACAACCTGTGTTCGATTCCCGCTGAAAGCAGTGTGAATTGTACTCGTGCTTGGAAAACAAATGCCCCCGCGGTCGACCCAGCCACTGGCAGAAATGCGTACCAGGGTAGTACTCTGGGAAGGTGAGGAATGCCACCTCGCATTGCGAGTTTCGATGCTTGAAGCGACACTATCCAGAATTCTCTGAACACTTATGGATAGCCGAGCACATGTGGGTGGAAACTCGCGTGCTACAGCGTTGATTCAAGTCTCGAACTTGACCTTTACCTTGAATGGAGAAGGTTGTACATTTTATCTTCCAGGAAATACATAAATGAGCAGATCAACTAAAGCGTGTGTGTTTGTTGTTAGGATCACCATCACTGCACACTGAACAAACCCATTGGTGCTCTGATATCCCCCTCGAGAAAAACCCGAGGAGATTTCTAACCCACGTGCACGAACACCGTAGCACGGCCTTGTATCCACGGTGTGGGTAGATTTCTCCTTACACGTTTGCCCGGACAGCGTTCATATTTAATACCCTTTTCGATTATAACTGCCACCGGTTCTTTAACGTGCTAGAGTGCACGCGGGACCTAAAAGTTGCTTTTTATTCGAGAGGGTTACACATCGGATCTCACTACCAAAGATATCAATGGAGGGTAACGTCAACTAAAGGATCAACTACAAACAACTGTGCAGTACGTGTCTTAATAAATGTACATGTGTCTGTCTCCACACCAGTCTGTCTGTCTCCACACCAGTCTGTCTGTCTCCACACCAGTCTGTCTGCCGACTCACTCCAATCTGTCCAAGTTCCTCACATGTTAGACATTCTATTTTTACAATTAATCTCTCACATTTAGACATGCACAGACAAACACCACACACCTAAATAACCATTAAATCTTTTCTCTAAAGGTAAAGTCCAGCATGCCCCATTATTTATGTTTCCGGTGCAATCTGATACCACTCAGGAGCGGCAGGTTTTATAGCCGGAACGTTACTTCCACTGTCATGGAATTCCCCTCATGTATAAATAAGCATAGGGTTTCATCGTTAATCCAGGAAAAGACAAGAGCGATAAATAAAAAAGGAAACGTGTTTCATGTTGTTTTTGTTCATGAAATAATTATTTAGAAAGGTTTAAGATTTTGAAATCAAATATCATCTTCATTTTAATCTAAAAATAATGAAATGATTGACAAATTTACTGATTTAATATTATATATACATATCTATATATATATATATATACTGTTTATATACTGTTTATATACTGTTTATATACTGTTTATATCCTGTTTATATCCTGGTACGAATAAATGCGCTTCAGTCGATCCTGCCACAGCCAACTATATCTAAGACCCGCGGGTTTAGAGTATTTTCCCGAAATCATCCACAGCTTGTGACGTATTGAGCTCTACGAGCTATAGGCGCCTGACGTCATTTTACCCACAACTGCTCCTGCCCGCTATTCTGAAAACGTCACAAGCTTTGAGTGATCTCTTTCAGCCAGCAGGTCTTAAATATAGTTGGCTGTGATTAAGCTATAATTATGTATTTTAAAGGTTGCTTTATGTATTTTAGGTTTGTAGAGGTGTGAAGTATTCACAAACTAGTCAAAACATTTTGAAATGATAGAGCCAGTGCTCGTCTTTGCTCCTATCTACTTGTCCCCAATTCGATGCTTCAGGTGCTCTTTGTTTCAGCTGGATCTTCACATCATCAAGATGGAACACGTGTCTACGTTATCACCAAACCAGAAAGTGACAACTGACTCTCCGTGTAATTGTGCCATCATTATCATCATGTTTCGTGTCCTATGCTGAACGTTGTGCTCATCTTAGCGCATCAAAACGAATCTCTCCCTCTAGCTCGATCATCCACCTCCTCTGTTGTCATGTTCAAGGTTTCTATGATGTCTTAAAACAATCTTCTTCATGGTCTGCCCTTCTCTGATTTTCATTAAACAATAACAAGTAAAGAACCCCGTCACAGGATGCTGGGTTACTGTTGTGAGACATTTCGATTACGTCACATATTAATTAGTTAAATAATAAAAGGGTGAATAAATGCATGAATGGGTGTCTAGCATATAGATATACATAAACGCTTATAGGTTGTGCTAATTTCTAATTACACTCATTACTAACTCTGCACACGTCAACTTTAGTTGTCAAATGCTAGTACTTTATGTAATTTCTCGTGTTGCCACTCTGGTGCGTTAGTAAGAAATGTTCCTTCCTCCTATCCTTTAAGGCGTGTGGGGAAAAAGATTTAAGTTGTCATGTTTTTCAATGGCTAACGGCGTACTATAAGAAGTGATGTGGTCGGTAAGACGCCAGGCCGTCGTACTTTCCCAGAAAAAAATCTCTGGTGTCCATTTTTCGAGATTAGGTGAATCACAAAGATAAATGAGTGCGAAAGAATATACCATACTTGAAGATGGGTGGGGAGGGGAGAGACAAAGAGAGAGAGAGAGAAAGAGAGAGAGAGAGAGAGAGAGATAACCAACATGTTCGTAGGAGAAGAAAAAAGAATGTCGGCGTGCCATGTTTTTGCAAACCACTGTTCTGAAACATTTTATCATTGTCTCGTTAATTTTTAGAATTGAAATTCGACAAAAAGACATGAAGTAGAAAAACAGATGGACGAATGTAATTATTATTTCATTAATTTCGGAGTTAAAATATTCGCTTCGTACGAATTCTTGATTTCTTCATGTCTTTACCCTCCCCTGGTCTCTGGGGTGTGAGGTCCGTTGTCTAGCCCTATGGAATTTCGACAGAAAACAGGAGATTCCTGGTGCAATGGCTCACTTTAGAGAAACCTTGATATTGGGCCAGAGATGGCCGCTGCCAGAGTTAAATCTTCAAAAGCCGAAGACGGATGTATTGGGACGAAATGACCAACTATTGCAGTTTTTAGTCGATTGTCGCTAGTTTACGGCAACGCTGCAATATCTGCACCTTTAGGTCCGACATATCTGCTTTCGACAGGGTAGATTTAACTTAACAATTTTCCCAAGAAAGCGGTTATATTTCATCTACTCTTTTCGGCTAATGGTTCTTTAAAGTGCACACGTGACCTCTTCTTTCTCGCTGTTATACTAGAGGGCTAGTCATCGAACCTCACTACACAGGGAGGGCTAGTCATCGAACCTCACTACACAGGGAGGGCTAGTCATCGAACCTCACTACACAGGGAGGGCTAGTCATCGAACCTCACTACACAGGGAGGGCTAGTCATCGAACCTCACTACACAGGGAGGGCTAGTAATCGAACCTCACTACCCAGGGAGGGCTAGACATCGAACCTCACTACACAGGGAGGGCTAGACATCGAACCTCACTACACAGGGAGGGCTAGTCATCGAACCTAACTACACAGGGAGGGCTAGTCATCGAACCTAACTACACAGGGAGGGCTAGTAATCGAACCTCACTACCCAGGGAGGGCTAGACATCGAACTCACTACACAGGGAGGGCTAGTCATCGAACCTCACTACACAGGGAGGGCTAGTCATCGAACTCACTACACAGGGAGGGCTAGTCATCGAACCTCACTACACAGGGAGGGCTAGTAATCGAACCTCACAACACAGGGAGGGCTAGTAATCGAACCTCACTACACAGGGAGGGCTAGTCATCGAACCTCACTACACAGGGAGGGCTAGTCATCGGACCTCACAACACAGGGAGGGCTAGTAATCGAACCTCACTACCCAGGGAGGGCTAGACATCGAACCTCACTACACAGGGAGGGCTAGACATCGAACCTCACTACACAGGGAGGGCTAGTCATCGAACCTCACTACACAGGGAGGGCTAGACATCGAACTCACTACCCAGGGAGGGCTAGTCATCGAACCTCACTACACAGGGAGGGCTAGTCAGCGAACCTCGCTACCCGGGGGGGGGGGGGGGGCTAGACATTGAACCTCACTACACAGGGAGGGCTAGTCATCGAACCTCACTACACAGGGAGGGCTAGTCATCGGACCTCACAACACAGGGAGGGCTAGTAATCGAACCTCACTACCCAGGGAGGGCTAGACATCGAACTCACTACACAGGGAGGGCTAGTCATCGAACCTCACTACACAGGGAGGGCTAGTCATCGAACCTCACTACACAGGGAGGGCTAGTCAGCGAACCTCGCTACCCGGGGGGGGCTAGACATTGAACCTCACTACACAGGGAGGGCTAGTCATCGAACCTCACTACACAGGGAGGGCTAGTCATCGGACCTCACAACACAGGGAGGGCTAGTCAGCGAACCTCGCTACCCGGGGGGGGGGGGCGCCTAGACATTGAACCTCACTACCCAAGGACAAGGGGAGGGTAAAAACACGAAGAAACCACTGATTCGAAGTGAAAAATCCCGCCGCCGGTCTCCGAAACCGGAACCTCGTCCGAGTCTAAGTCTAACTTAAAGACCACGCAGATTAATTGTTAATTTAAATGTGTCCAACCACGGCCGTGTTTTAAATTTATTGTATTTTATCTTCCTAATAGGGACACTGTTTTCTAAATAGAAAATAACCCTACAGGCAAAACGGGCACTCAACAACACAATCTTCATCCCAGCACTGGGCAACCAGTGCTACATCTAGACTCTAGATTCAAGAACAATACGAAAAATAACAACTACCGAAATTAAATGTGTTAGACGAATGACAAGAAACTGAGATAGGTTAACAACTGAAGAACTGATAAAAGTACAAATAATGTCTGCATTAGAATAGATAAAGAAACAGTAGATAAAATTATTTGTCCACGTGATAAGACAGAAAGTGAAAACACAACACAACGAGCCCTCAATAAACGTTGCGAGAACACCAGACCCGAGGGCTGACCACTGAAAATATGGATTGATGTAATATTAAGAACACTAGGAAACATAACAGCAACAGTTACCAAGAAAGAAAGAACGAAAGAAAGAAAGAAAGAAGAACATGAGCATTTTTTCCTTGTCTTAAAGAATAAGTGTCCTTTAACAAAATTAAGTGTTACGGCCACTGCTTCCAAAGTATACCTTATCCAGTGGCGCCCTATATTTCTTAAATTGTTTATGAAGTATGTTTCCCATAAAACCCGTTTGTAAACGAAGGAGCTATTCCAGTCTCGCCCATCAATCACGGTTAAATACCTCGGACACGGCTTGCTTGTTGGATACAATCAGCAGTTAACTTTTCTGTAAGAGATCTCAATCCCCAGAGACAGCATATGCAATGTAAGTCTGCCTGCCTAATGGCATATACAGGATTTTGATTAAGCCAGTCTGCCAAAGCATTGCTAAACCAGTCTTTGAGAAAAAAAATGTCGAAATGTCATATTTTGCTTTGTAGAGCGGCTGTTACGAGAACAATTATGCTACAGGTTTTCGACAAACTGAAACAGCTTGTATGCAACATTTATCTCAGACCATGTTTTATCTATAAAGCTAGATGACGTGTCACAATTTGGAAAATCTGGTTCTTGTATTCAGGTTATATGAAGAAAATGAGAAGGCTAGCGTCATAATAAATAATTCAATTAATGTTGTTCTTCTTTTGTTGTGAGCTCTGAAAGAAACGTTGATTGTGTTGTCTCGAAGCTTACAGTAAAACTGCGATGTTTGCACCGTTCGACCCGGAGCATCCTAATTTATTACGTTATTTTGAAGCGGTGGATTTGTCTTCCCTCCCTTTTCGTCCAATCATCAGGATATATTGTTTCCAGATCCCAAAGTGGAATTTGGTCTTAGTTACCGTTTATTACATGATCAACGGCACATTTTATGAACAATGTGGCCAGTATCACGCCATGCCGCCCTACTATTCCCTCTTTAAAAAAATATCAGGTACCTATTTTCAGTGGTTGGATGAACGCCGAAGCTGGTGTCATCTGAAAAGAAACCGTCTTTCTAGTCACTAGCGAGTGCACTAACCATTTAGCCACTACGACTTTATTGCTATGAAAGTCAAGTATTGGTCGTTTCAAATCTAAATGTTCACGATTAACATGAAATATCTCCTCTTTCCCTGCACTTACAAACTTGATTTTTTGCATCTGGCCTTGTTTTTCCAAGGTCCCACCGATTTCACAAAATTTAATGATGTAGGAAGTATGCTTCATCATGAAGCAGCACTTTCCTTTGATCTCAGTGAATTTACGGATCTTTTTGCTCCTGGAGAAAATAATTTACCGTAAATTAATGGAAATCAGCTTCTCGACATAGGCGTCTCTACACAACTTGAAAGTTGGAGGCGTTTATCAACTGTTTACTTTCTATTGTTTACTTTCTTTAAAATACTATGAGAATGTCAATGTTATAGCCTTTACAGACGGTCTAAAACAAATCAGCGTATAAACAGTTCCATTAATGAAAACTATTTAAACAATATACAACAAAGAATACATTTAAAAAAATTAATTATCCGTTGCGAGCGATAACAAGCATGACATATCAAGCAAAGTTATTGTTTATGGGTACGCATGTGACTAAAGAGTCCGATGTAAGCACGGGATCCTCTTCACTGTAAAGAGCTACATTGTTCGTTTTATGTCTTTCCATGTGACTTTCATTATTTTACGTAAACAAGACATATGAAAGTGATTTAGTTTCTTTGCATGCCTGCAGTACACATATCAAGAATCTTTACATTTTCAAAACGTTATCAACTTTAGCTAAAGATTGATCATGCGGACATATAAAAACGTCCATTATTATTTCATTTATTCTGAATCAGAGGAGTCTAACATATTGATTACTAATCTGGGCTGAACGAACGATAGTCCATCTTTTTTCCAATAGTCATTTTCTTCTTTTAAGACATGATCTTCACATTTGCACCAAAAATCTTTGTCAATCTGTGATAGAGCAGCATATGTCAGTCCTTTTATATCGCATAGTTTAAAACTTGTATTCTCAGCTGCCACCTGCCCTTTAATTTTTGCCCAAACGAGTTCAATGGGGTTTAATTGTGGATGATAAGGGGGCAGTCTCAAGCACGTATGACCATGCTGTTGAATGATTTTGTCTATTTGGAATACTTTGGTCTTTTGCGATTTCTTAACAAGTGACAGTAATTCAGGTTTCAAAAATCCCTCGTTAAATGGAATTCCTTCCTTTCTTAGCCAAATCTTTATAACATCTTTTGTACTGGTAGATGTAGGAATTTTGTCTTCTTCTGCCACAGCGTTGTGGTACGACGCGTTGTCCATTACCAGACAGGATGGTCTGTCTAGAATTGGAAGAAGAGTATTTTCAATCCACTCTCTAAATATATGGCCATTCATCTCGGTGTGATAGTCCCTGTTGTCAGTATAATTAGAGGTGAATATAAGTTCTGCATTTTTCACCAACCCTTCTTTTCGGCTGCCTGCATGTGCCATTATAATACGCTGTCCTTTTCCAGTGGGTACACATCTTTTAATACTTCCATCTGATAACTGCCATTCCTTTGCACTTGTGTGATGAGAATTTATCCAAGATTCATCTAGAAATACAATATCATAACCTTGGTTACGCATTTCCCGTACTTAACGTAAATATTTACTCCTCATAGAAACTAAGTGCGGCTTCTCGCAGATGACATTTCTACCACTATCGTACTTTCTAAACGTAAAACCGATGCTTCTAACAGTTCTCCATAATGTTGTTTTCGACACAACAATGTCATTTTCTGCTCTCAGTCGAATTTTCAGTTTTCTTAAAGTCACAGTTTCTTTGGAATCGAACATTTTACAAATTGCTCTTCTAATCACTTCCTTGTCAAAACTATCTACTACTTTCTTTCTTCCTAGCGTCCTAGTCTTGATTGAACTGGACACTCCGTTAGCTTTAAGCACTTGTTTGAAAAAGCGTTTGCTTATACCCAATGCGTGAATAGTTCTCTTTTCTGGCTTTGAGATGCTTCGATACAGTTTTCCACGCTTAGCTTCTATGCAAAAATATTTATACACCTTTATTGCCACTGATTGCAATGTAAGGAACTTTACTTTTATACCCATTGACTAACAGATCACAAATTTAACGAAATTACCCAATAATTAGGATACGCCGTTGCACATAAATCACAACAAAACGACAGGAAATGGGATGCACCGGATATAAAATTATAACTATGACGCGTTTTATGTGTTTTTTAGTGCTTAAAACAGGGAAATTGGCGCGCATTACGTTCAAGATGACAAGTCCGTGGGTGCTCACTCATATGAAGCGGTAATTCCTCCAAATATATGGTTTGACCAAAATGCCTTAAATTTGTATACTTCAAATAAAGAATATTTAAAACTATACGTTTGTTGGTGAGGAAATGAATGTACTTCTTGGGACCAAAAAATCACAAGACCATATGCAAAATTTCAGCATTATCAATCAATTGGTTGCAGAGATATGGAATTTTAAACACCTTCAAAATATTTTGAAACGACCTATAGCAGTGCCACGGACAACGGCTTTGGCTGGCTGGCTAAACAAAACAGGACAAGTTCAGGAAGTCTCCCTTCTATAGCACACACAGCTGCTGGCAGAAAGGACGGAAGACAAGTTCAGGAAGTCTCCCTTCTATAGCACACACAGCTGCTGGCAGAAAGGACGGAAGACAAGTTCATGAAGTCTCCCTTCTATAGCACACACAGCTGCTGGCAGAAAGGACGGAAGACAAGTTCAGGAAGTCTCCCTTCTATAGTACACACAGCTGCTGGCAGAAAGGACGGAAGACAAGTTCAGGAAGTCTCCCTTCTATAGCAAACACAGCTGCTGGAAGAAAGGACGGAAGACAAGTTCAGGAAGTCTCCCTTCTGTAGCACACACAGCTGCTGGCAGAAAGGACGGAAGACAAGTTCATGAAGTCTCCCTTCTATAGCACACACAGCTGCTGGCAGAAAGGACGGAAGACAAGTTCAGGAAGTCTCCCTTCTATAGTACACACAGCTGCTGGCAGAAAGGACGGAAGACAAGTTCGTGAAGTCTCCCTTCTATAGTACACACAGCTGCTGGCAGAAAAGGGGGGGGGGGAAACAAACAAAAAACACGCACACATTGTTTGTTCCAGCTGAAGGCCTAATTAGCCGAAACGTCTTTCAAATCTGTGTCGTCTACTAATCACGTAAAGCTTCTAACATACCATTTTTTCTATTTTTTTTTTCAATTTTTCCCCACATTCAGCTTTACTGCAGCTTCGCAGTTTTATGCATTCATTTGCATTTCTTTGCCTTAACCCCTTAATTTAGGATCACTTCAAACTAATTTTAGGATCATCCGTTAAAAAGGGGAGGGAAAAAAACCGGCATTCACGGTTCCAGTCTTAGTGTAGGAGCTGACAACGCGTCCCAGATTAAAGGGTGCAATTGTTTGCTCAAACTATCCTATCTTTCAAGTTTCACTCGCAGGAGAGCGCCAATTTGAACAAACTACACAGACTGGCCCCCACACTTTGACGCTGCAATAAACAGTTACCTTCTGTATACACTCCCCTTCAGCAGACCATCACAGGGTGTTTGCATAGACCGGTTCCAGTTTCAAAGATTTTAAGTTTTAAGACTGTCCGATGTCTATAAAAAAAAAAACACATAAATCGTCTTTGTTATACAATTTTGTAGCACATAACGCCGGTAAGTCCATTTTATTATCACGTGACTTGCTTTGTAGTTTCAGCGCTCTGTTCTTTCCAAAAACCATCTGTTTTTCGTTAATTCGTTCTCCTGGTGCAGATCTCATCAATAAATTTAACCGTTGACGCCAGCTCCGGTCAAAGTTTTTAAGGATTTGCGAACTAAGGGTGTCCATGCTGACTCGAACATCTGCCTGTCTAAATAGTACAGACAACACTTCAGATTATATTTTTGTATTCATTTTGTTGTTGTTAATTGAACGCAGGGAGAGATTTCAGTATTGTCAATTGTATATCTGTTATACACTGTCCTTTGTGTGCATGTCTATGTTAGGCATGTGTCATATCTTTGTGTGTGCATGTCAATGTCAGTTATATCTCATATCTTTATGTGCATGTTTATGTTAGTCATGTGTCATATATCTTGATGTGTGTCAGTGTTAGTCATGCCTCGTATCGCTGTGTGCATGGCTGTATTAGTCACATCTCATATCTTTGTGTGTGCATGTCTGTGTTAGTCACATCTCACATCTTTGTGTGTGTATGTCTGTGTTAGTCACCTCTAGTGACTCAGGCAGATGGTGCTCGTAAACCTGGGAGGGCCTACCATCTAAGGGCAGAATCCCCCTACAGAAAAGACAATCTGCTGCCTTGCAGGAAAATTGGGGACAATCAAAGGCTAGGGAAACCCGAATAAAATGCTGGCTGAAATCGAATGCACTGGGCCACTGGCGCAGAACACAGTGCAACGTATTAACGGGTGTTCAGTCAGAGTGGATCTGACAGACTCTAATTGTGATGTTCTGTCTGTGGGGGCGATCAACACACTTAGCCTGACAGCTGACTTCATATGAGAATCTGGAATCCTTACTCTGATTGAGTCCTGAACGCAGATATATATATATATATATATATATATATATATATATATATATATATATATATATATATATATATACACTGTCCCTATGTTGTATACACCTATTTTGTATTACTCTCGTTCTAAAATTTATTAATTGCAATTACAGCAAAAATAGAAGAAAAGATAATTGGTACGACAACAAAGAACGGAAGGACTTCGACTGCGATTGATTAAATATAACAGGGACATTTATGGAGACAAAAGGTTGGGCTGGATATTGCGCTCCTACTATTCACCAAGTCATGGAATGGACAGACCAGCTACTATAAGAATTTGACTCCGTCTACATATTGTAGCAGTAATTCTCAAATTGATGTCAATTTTGGCGTTTTTTGTTGCTGTTTTTTGTTGTTGCACCTTTTAAAAAAAAAGTAAATTTCTAAGTTACTGGTCACTACAGCTTTGAGGTCTAGTTTCAGAGATCATCTCTACTGTAGAATTGACAACTCAGCAGTGCTCAGATTCCCTCCTCAGCGTGTTCCCCAGTACGGATGCCACACATTAGTAAAAGCACTTAAAGATGGCTTCAACTAAGATTCACAAACTCCGAATCAATTCAGAGGAAGAGGTATGTTTACAGCACTCGGAAAAAAATGACAAATAATCAACAACAGAAAAAAAAACAAAGAACAATATATGGACCGAAGCAGGATCGAACCTTGCCACGAATGAGTGCGGATCGAATCCTGATTCGGTCGATATATTGTTCTTTGTTTTTTTTTCTGTTGTTGATTATTTGTCAATTTTTCCGAGTGCTGTAAACACACCTCTTCCTCTGAATTGATTCGCAATTTATCGCCTCGGAAATTTCCCACTATATTAATATTCATTTATTATTATTCGTCTCCATTCACAAACTCCGCAGCACCGGTGAAGACTTTAACCTTAACCTCTATAGTAGCCACTTCCGACAAGCGTGGCAAGTGACGGTGGCTGTGTTCTTTTCCTCCCGATTGTCGCCAGGGACACGGTAGCTCAACGAGCGTTGACGTTAGACTGACTACCTCATGTTTAAGAATAGACGTTCAGCGATTGGGTGTTTGTTTTTAACTCTTTCACTGACTATCTAGTGCCATGATTAGTTAGGCTAAGTGCCTAGTACTATCGGAGGCGTACAAAAGAGCGTATGCCTCTTGCTCAAACTGAAAAATTATGGTGTCCTTTGGTGTTAAAAATTGAAAACTTTAGGCTGTACACCGCTGCCCGGCTTAAATTTAAGAAAGTAAAATTCTTTCAGTCACTGAATTAATATTAACAAACTTAATTAAATGATCTCATTATGTTCTCCAGTGCTACTGGGGCCGTACATTTTCATACGTCATGATCATTGTATATGATCAGGAAAGCGAGTGAAGTGCACATAAGCACTGTCGAAGTCGAATGATGACGGTCCTATATAGAAAGATTTCAAAGTTTGCATTGTTTCGGCTTATATTTAAAAAATCAACACCGATATATATATATATTTGGACCTTTCGAGCCGTAGCCGGCCCATAGGGCGTATGTAAAACGTTCTACAATGTAGAACGTTCTAAAAACGTTGTATTCAATGTAACACCAAATGTAATCTATATATCTTTCTATCTTTATATCCTTCTATCTTTATATACATAGCCGTTCCTTTCCCTTACAAGATCCTGTATGCCGTTCTGTCGATGTACGTTCACAACGTAGATCTTTAATTTATCACAATATGTACTTCGCGCTGTTCTGATATGCCGCGACAACCCCCGTCTCTCTCTGATCAATGGCCTGTGATCACACCGTTCTCTCTCCTGTAAAAATACGTGACGTGTTCTTCCTTACTCTTCATTTCTAACTCTTATATTCCACTACATCACTAGTTGGAAGCTTTAAAACCAACACTCACAGTCCTTCCATAGGACGACCTTCTAAGTTCCTCATCTGTTGTAACCAAACAAAATATTAAGTTCACAACATGAATTCATTTTGTACTTGGAGCCTTAATTTATTTCTTCATTACTTCACAATTACAATTCAGTCCAATTTTCATACATCATATCCTACTGACATCTACATTCTCGAGTATCATTCATTCTCCTAACCCTATCGCTATTTGTTTCTTGACGACATCTCTATTATTATACCTATCTAAAATCTATTTGGCCGTTTTCCCTACTTTTGGTCCGTTCCCATCGAACGTCCCATCCTAATCTATCTATCTATACCTATTCTATCTATTGGCCTCGTGAACTCGTATCTTCTCTAATTCTATCTAACTCTACTAATCAACCGTTATCTCTCTGATGTTTCTCCGTACTCTGATAGGTCTTGTCGTTCTGATGTTCTGACTCCAAGTGACTAGCTACTCTAGTCACTTGCCAACCGTAACTCTCTAACGCGTCATCCCCTTTTCTTTACGTCACTTTCTCCTCTGCATAAGAAAGTGCTCAACCTATAATTCCCTATACTCTATCTCTTGGTGTGTACCTTCCTTCACACCCTTCCCCGTGTAAGTGCTTGGTTTATAATTCTCATATCCTACTCCCTAGTGCTTATTCCTAATCTCTATTCTCTGTCTGTTTCTACTCCCATTCTCCATTCTCTGCTACACGTAGACCCAGATACTCCTTCTCTTATCTAAATTTTTATTCTAGCAGTTTTCAATACTTGTAAAGATCTTTTATCAAATCTCACCATTTGTCTCTGTTCTGTGCAAGCAACTCAATCTCATTGAGGGAGCCGATTCCTGCTGCTCTTGCCTCTCTCATCACTGTTCTTCTCAGTGTATCTACGAGTCTTCCTCTTTTCCTCTTATCTGTTGTTTTCCACATGAGGGCTTGCTTTGTTATTCGGTTATTATCTCTTCTCATCACATGTCCAACATATGACCATCGTCTTTTCTTTATTACTGAAGATATTAGTGGTTGATTGGCGATTTCTCTAATTTCCTCGTTTGTTTTGAATTCGTTCCACGCTATACCAAGTATTTTCCTTAGACATCTATTTTCGAATGCGCTCAACTTTGTTTCTATGTCTCTTGTTGTTTTCCAGCTCTCATATGCATACGGAAGGGTTGATAGTACATTTGATTTGAATAGTCTAAGTTTTGTGTTTGTGCTGCTGAAGTGCACAAATATGTTTGTTTATGTCATTTTTTGTTTGTCTATTGTAGCGTATTTACACATATATTTCCATATATATATATATATATATATATATATATATATATACATATATATATATATATATATATATATATATATATATATATATATATAAATTGTTCAATAAGGACTGAAAGCGTCCAACGAGTTTAAATAGGGACAGAGGTATTAGGGTGCATGATACAAATAATAATAAATAAATATATTATATAGGGAACTTCCGAGGCGATAATAGGAAATAATAGAACAAAGAAGTATGTGTTAGCACTCGGAAAAATTGACAGACAAACAACAACAGAAAAAAACGAAGAACAATATACGGTCCGAAGCGGGATCGAACCCGTACTCCATCTATTTTCCATTCATACATTCGATCCCCGGATCGAATGTATGAATGGAAAATAGATGGAGTACGGGTTCGATCCCGCTTCGGACCGTATATTGTTCTTCGTTTTTTTCTGTTGTTGTTTGTCTGTCAATTTTTCCGAGTATTAGAGTGAACCAAGATGCACATAAATGAGAGCTGCTGTAAAGCTGACGATAAGAACTTCAGAGATATTATTAATTTTATTTATCAATTATACAGTCCAGTCGGTGCCTGACTAGGCTCCGGACCACAGACAAGTGACTTATTTTCCTTTTTGAGATTGTCTAGCGTATTATTGTCATGTAGTTAGATTTCTGTGTATATCCTTAAATATTGTTGCGTTGTTTATTGCTCTAGCTGAAAGTCTACTTGGCCGAAACATCGTTCTACTCTTGTTTTATTTCACACCTACGTGAAGCTGTTACTTTACCACTTTTTCCTTTTAAAAAAAAAGTTAATTCAACGAGTTTAAATATATGTTTTCTATTTTCGCGTGCATTGTTTTAACTTCCTGTTAACCTACAAGTATCCGTCAATGCGTTATATGTTAAACATGTATGTAACACACCATTTTTTTAAAAGTATAAATTATTTTCATAAGACATTCAACGGATACAAAAGTTTAATTTCAATGAACGTAAACAATTTTATAGAATGAATTGTATAAGGTGGAATGGGCATTCAATATTTTAAAATCGTTAACTAATCCAGAAAAAAATATATTTGTTGTGTAGAACTGGCGCAATCTCTTGATTTAACATTTAGCACTTTTCTTTCAGGATATCCGTAGTTCAATGCTTCTAGAAATAGATGATGTAAAGTATATAATAAAAACATGCTTTTCGCTGCTTATGTTTTGCTTTGATGGAAACGTATTATTTACAAAATTGTTCTTTCATCACTTGAAGCTCAGATCAAATATAAGAGAACAAACATGTGTTATCTAGTACAAAGAAAGAACTATATAACACAATATTCCTCCCAACACTCTGCTATCAGAGCGAAACTTGGACATTAACAGCCAAAGGTGGGGGGGGGGGGGGAAGAAAAATTGTAAGTATAAAAGCAGAGATGCCTAGGACAATTATTGAATGTGACAAGATGAAACAGAAGAAAAACATGAGAATATAAGGAAAAGGGCTGGAATAACACCTGTGCTGGATCGTATTAGGAATTAAAAGAAAATTTGGTTAAGACAGATTTAAAAAAGGAAAAGAAAAATCATCATCGGCAACGTGCTAGTGCCCCAACAGTCAGGTCGATGCTCAGATGTCGAAGTCTAAGATGTCGAAGTCTAAGATGTCGAAGTCTAAGATGTCGAAGTCTAAGATGTCGATGCTCAGATGTCGAAGTCTAAGATGTCGAAGTCTAAGATGTCGAAGTCTAAGATGTCGATGCTCAGATGTCGAAGTCTAAGATGTCGAAGTCTAAGATGTCGATGCTCAGATGTCGAAGTCTAAGATGTCGAAGTCTAAGATGTCGAAGTCTAAGATGTCGATGCTCAGATGTCGAAGTCTAAGATGTCGAAGTCTAAGATGTCGATGCTCAGATGTCGATGTCTAAGATGTCGAAGTCTAAGATGTCGAAGTCTAAGATGTCGATGCTCAGATGTCGAAGTCTAAGATGTCGAAGTCTAAGATGTCGAAGTCTAAGGTGGCTGGGGGCACGTCCAGCGAATGGAGGAAAAACGCATCCCCAAGCAAGTACTATATGCCGAACTAATACACGGAAAAAGACAAACCGGCAGATCTAAACTACGATATAGAGATATTTGTAAATCCTCTCTGAATGACTTCTCCATCTGTGAAAATGACTGGGGACATCTGGCACATAATGGAGAGCATGTATAAAGAATGGTATAACATTATTTGAGACTGTGCTAAGGCAAAACTTAGAAGAGAAAATACTTATGAAAAAGGATGGAAAACCCTGTGGATCAGTGGGCCTGACTTGTTCATTATGTGGCCGTGTGTGTTTGTCAAACTTTGGTAGAATTAGCCATGAGAGAAGCTGCTCGACAAAAACAAAACGTCAAAAAAAAAATACACAATAGCCTCCACTAGACCGTCTGACAAGAGGAAAAGGGTCATTTTTTTATTCGTTGGCCAGCTTTCACCTCTGACGAAGTCTCTAGAGACTAGGAACTGAATTTTGCGTGTTAATCCATTTTTCCCTGGCAGCCGTGTACACAGGGGTCCCTCTCCGCACAGGCAGGTAACTCCGACTTCGGAGATACTCGTATTTTTTTCCGTCGATGAGTAATTGACATTTCAAGCCGGGCCTCGCTGCTGAGAACAGGGGTGGTTGCCGCAGAGAGAAATCATAAATAACAATTTTTAAAAAAGAGCCATATCATTGGCAGAATCCCTCAGTGAACCTTAACACTTAGAAACAACGGAGAGATGGGAGAAAAAGTAGCTATAGAACAGTGCACACCTTGCATATAACTAAAGAGAAGAGGTCGGCTAGGTTAGGCAGCAGGCCCCCAGTGGCCGGGAGGGAGTGGGAAAGGCGTTGCTGCATATATCGAAATGTTATCCGTCCATCGAGGATAACTCTTTGTGTCCGCCAAATATTTCTCATGTGCGCTTCTCTTATTGATGTTTCTCTTGGGCCCAATGCGGCACATAGGGCAGAAGTCATAGTTCTCCGGAGATAAACATGTTTGCTAGTTCTTGTAAGTCTTGGTTGTATCTTAGTTCCATGTTTGAGTCTTCTCTAGTATAGTTCTGCGGAGTATTTCTTATGGTTTCTCGTATATGCGCTGCTAATGAAACAATTTACTGAGTGGAGCGAGAAGTGATACCTCAGGGTTGTATTCTACAAACATATGCATCCCTATACACGGAGATGGATATGACTCGTGCAGTAATAACCCAATTATGCTAATTTTACCCGTGGCCCCCTTTGAATTTTCTGTAAAAAAATATACAATAGCCTCCACTAGACCGTCTGACAAGACGAAAAGGGCCATATAATCGGCAGTATCCCTCAGTGAGCCTTAACACTTAACAGAACAGAACCTTAACAGAAAAAACAGACAAAATGGCGTATATAGAGTACCCAAATAACACTAGGGATATGAAACAAATAGCATCAGGGAAATATTGTCACAATTATGATGCAGAATCCAAGCAATAAAGTTGGCAATAGAAAAACTGCTGAACAGTAATCTTAGTCTACATCCTATAGTGTTTTTGACAGATACAAGATCAGTACTCCAGGCACTACAATCCAGAAAATTACCACATCTGCAGACCTTATTGACTGCACTCTACAAGCAACACAGGGTTGCCCTGCAGTGGATCCCATCTCACTGTGGAATACCAGAAAATGAGAAAGCAGATCAGTTGGCAAAGGAAGGTTCAACAGGCACACAACTAGATACACCGGTTACATACCATCATAAGAAACAGATAATCAAATCAATCAGAGGACCACAAGCCCCAAATCAGGATGCCTTTCATAATATGAATAGATATGAACAAGTTATCATTATACGCGTCAGAACAGGACACAATCGACTCCATAGTCAGATGTATACAAAATTCAAGATCGACACCTCAACTACTTGTACATGTGGACAGGCGCCCCGGACTGCTGAACACATACTTCAAGACTGCACTGAATATAGTAGACTGAGGAAAACCCATTGGCCCATAGATACAACACTACAGACAAAACTGTAGGGGCCACTGCAAGAATTACAAAAGACTGTACAATTTATACAGGAAACGACATTGCAGATATAGATAATACTTCGGGCGAACGAAAGATAGATAGATAGGGTTGTATTCTACAAACATATGCATCCCTATACAAGGAGATGCCTATGACTCGTGCATTAGTAACCCAATTATGCAAATTTTACCCGTGGCCCTTGAAATTGTCTGTGCTACCCATGGGGTCATATTTCCCCCAGATAAGAAACACTACTCCAGAAGAAGATGAATGAAACATCAGGCACCACGATGAGCACCACGATGAGCACCACGATGAGCACCACGATGAGCACCGCGATGAGCACCACGATGAGCATCGCGATGAGCACCGCGATGAGCACCACGATGAGCACCGCGATGAGCACCGCGATGAGCACCGCGATGAGCACCACGATGAGCACCACGATGAGCACCGCG